>OY757942.1:2755726-2808226 GCA_963585895.1 Sepioteuthis lessoniana
AAGTCCAAGTGGTTTCGTGGCCAATGCGCTGGTCTTCGGCATCTTAGTAAACTAGTTCGAAATCCCGTTCACTTTCGGATAAATACCCTTGACAAAGGCATGAACTCCATCTTATTCCCTTATCTATGGGTTAAAGAGTGTTCTTCTAAAAAGATGGCTTCGGTATTAAGTAACCCACGAAGATTGATATGCCACTGAACAAGGAAACTAAACCAAATCAAAATATCTCAGTCGTAAGCTGCACTCGGTGACTGGTCGAAAAGAAAGCTGGTCTATTCCTGTATGTTATCTTCCCGCCTCTTCATCTTCCTCCGGGCATTGTGTCATCCAACATGTTTTTTACCAGACCTACTGATCTCATCTCTAAACTGGCTGTCATTTGACTCAAATGCTGACGTTATTTTTTTTTTTGTTTACAACTCATTTGTGATGTGTGAGATATTCAACATCTCACGGTAGATCTCATCTCAAGGGTTTCAATGCGTCTCTGGCGAGGGATCAGCATTGAGGGTCCAGGATTCACAAGCGTGCAAACACTGAGATAACACAAGCAAAAAGACTGACATGCAGTTAAAATCAACCAATCGATCAATCAATAATATATTTGTTGGAGATTCTTTTATATGCGAGCTGTGTCACAAAGATATTTTAGTATACGATCTACACGTTATATTATCACACTTTTTTTGTTATTATCACGATCCAAAATAAACTCTTGTTTTAGTAACGTGGAAAAAATCTGGTCAGAGAGTCTCAAGCATGGCTGAATGTCTATTCAAGTGTCGGAAGCTCCAGTCTTGATTCAAGAAGGTACATATGGCAACAGCACACTTCATTTCTGCATTGACCTCAGAGAAGTTGCTTGCCCAGTCGGGCAATATATCTATCTAACAGTGTGCAAACAAATGATTAATAGTAAATAGAATTATTCGTATTCGATTGAAATACTTGAAACTATTTAACTGCGTGCCAAGAATGGGCTTAGGCTCGTTTGAAAATGTTATCTACAAAATGTGTTTAGAAATCATATATACGAGGTGCATACGATAAGTTTCCAGACATTTTTCATATGGGCATTTAAAATTGTCGTAGAATCTTGTAATTTCAATGTTATTGCAATACATTTTATGAGATGACCGTCCAATTTTTATGATTTCAGCTTCGAATGAACAGCTACAGCAGCAATTAGAATACACCCTACTAAAGCCTGATTGTCACAGCTGGTGAACTTAAAAAATGCAATCTGACACTTTAGAAGAACGATATGCAATAAAATTATGTTTTAAACTTGGAAAAAATGCCACAGAAACGTATGGAATGCTTCAGACTGCTTTTCAACCATCTTGCATGAATCGAGCATCAGTTTTTTGAGTGGCATAAGAGATTTAAGGAAGGCATGGAGTTGTGAGGGATGATGAGAGGTGTGGCAAGAGTAAGGAAGTCAATACGCCTCACTTGATTAGCCAAATGGTTAGGGTTAGGGTTACTATGTTGAGGTTTTAAGGGAGTTCAGGAAAAGATTCCTAGGGAAGAGGCAAGCGCTCATCAAATCGGGTCAGTGGCATTTCCACTAGGGCAATGCACCAGTCCACAACTCCATCCTTGTCACAGACTTTTTGACCAAGATGGGCATCATGACAATTCCTCACTGTCCCTATAGTCCAGATTTTGCTCCCTGTGATTTTTGGCTATTCCCTAAGCCTAGAGGCTGTCGTCATGAGACAATTGAGGAGATGAGGGTGTCTCAAAATAGATGCTGTTTTGGGCCAGTAAATGGAACTTGTCAAGTTAAAAATTGGGATAGTGATGTCCAGTGTCTTTTCCCATTTTCGACCATGTGCCACATTTATATATAACTTTACCATATTTACTAACCCCTCCGCTCGGGCAGGATATGACACAGACACAAGGTCAATTTTTAAGCGGAGTTTAACTGGTTTGAATTCAGAGTTTTCCTTCTCCTAGACTAGTTGCCTCACCATGGTTGAAGAACCCAGTCTGTCCTACTATTTACCCATAGCTGGAGGGAGAATAATTGGATTCATACCTTTCCCAAAGGTATCAGTGCTATGTGAAATGCAATCAGTCACGTCCAGGATTTGAACTCGAGTCGCCGTGTCCATTTACTACGACGATATATATAATTTCACAAACACACACACACACACACACACACACACACACACATATATATATATAATATTCTCTTCTCGCTGAGATGATAGAAAATTACGCCTTTATAAAAAGAATATTGTCTTGTCTATCAATATAGGAAGGCGTTGTGGTTAAAGTACTGGACTGCAACATCGGAGACTCTGAGTTCGAACCCTGTTAGAGCTTTTACGTCCACTTTCAGACTAATACCATTAGGAAAGGCATGAACCTCCTTACCCTTTCCAAACAGGGGTTAAACAGCTCCACAGGTGCTTGTTGTATGGCGGCTATCGTTCTAGGAATTGTACACAGCGGCTCGAGTTCAAGTCCTCGACTAGGTAGTTTGTATTTCACATAGTGCTAATGCCTTTCGGAATGGTAGAAATATTCCCTCTTCAACTATGAGTAAATAGTAGGGCAGACTTGGCACATTAAACTTGGTGTGGAAACAGGTCTAAAAGTTGGAAATCTCTAAATTCAAATCTATTAAACTGCATTTAAAAATTGGCCTTGTGTCGCATCCTGACTGTACGGAGGAGTTAGGTAAATATACAAATACTACGATTAGTGTCCGCCAATGGTCCGGGAGATTGGGGTTCAATCCGAGGTCGAGTCATACCAAAGACTTAAAAAATGGTGCTCAATGCCATTTTGCCTAACACACAGCATTATAAGGTAAGAATCAGGGGCAAAGTGGAGCAATCCAGGGAAGGGAGTAGCGCCTTCCCTTACACCTTGGTGTGGTAGCTATTGAAAAGGGAGCCTTCGGGTTATCCTCGACTAAGGGAGAAAAATTACTGTTTTTCTATAGGGATGGCGTTAAGTAACCCATGAAGGTTGACATGCCGTTAAAAAAACACTATTGCGTCGTGGCTGCCGTATTTGACTGCGATATCGTAATAGTAATACTGGAAATGTTAAAAAGGACAATTCCTTCTTTTTTCTCACTCTGCTTCCCACAACTTCTCTCCTTCTCTCTCTCATGGCCACATTTCTTCCATTAATGTCTTTCCCGTGTTCCAGTTAAAGGATGCTTATTTTCGACAAGTAAAAACCGCCCATTTCCCACTTCTAAGGCCTGTCTGTCAAAATTCCTCTACGCTGAGTCGATTAAAATCGTCATGAAAATATTGTAAAACACATTTTACCTCGTTCATAAGAGTCGATTATTCGTTGTCCATCATTTCTTTGTTGTCAGGCTTTGAGTGTCCTGCCAATATATGAGCTGTCTAGGTAGGTAGTCGTATTTCGGATGTACATCATCCTTTCCGACCGTGTCAAATACTTAGACAATTCAATTGGACCGAAAGCACTATAAAACGGGTGTTTCGATTCAACAAACCAATTTACCAGTGACAGTTAAATGGATCGACTTCGAGATCATTTACACCAATAACCATATTTGGCGGTGGTTCTTTTTAAAGATTGCTTCAGATAGTTGTAACACAAGCTCCTCACGTATCAACCACTTCGAAATAAGCGAGTTCGAACTCCAGTCGCACCACAACGTTCACTTTGGGACTAATGCCCATTGGGAAAGGTATAAGCCTCCTTATTTTCCCAGCTATAAGTTAAATAGTATCACTACTGTTCTTGTACAAAGATTGTTTTGGTATTAGATCATCCACGAAGGTTGATATGCCATAAAAAAAGAAATCAAACAAAACCAAAGTATATCTTCTCTGTGAGGCCTTGAATACGTGTATTCCCCAAAAATGAAAGTCTATGATATAATTTATAATACAAATCAAAAGCTTAGTAGCTATGAACAGCTTCTTTTTTTTTTAAATGAAAATTGCATATGAAAATCTTGCGTTTCGTTTTGTTGTTTAATGGCATATCAACCTTTGTAGGTTACTTAATGCCAAAGCCCTCCTTCTAGAAGAACAGTAGTGGTACTATTTAACCCATAGCTGGGAGGATAAGGGCGTTCATACCTTTCCCAAGGGTATTTGTCCGAAAGTGGACCTATTAGCGCGACTGGAGTACGAACTCGCTTACAACGATTCCGCTGTCCATCGCTTTAACCATTATACCACGAGGACACCCCCCACCGAAAATCTTGCGAAAATACGCATACATACAAAGATAAATATATTCTTATGATGTTGTTTTTCGGGGGGCTTTTTTGGTACACGGTCCTATCGAATACGAAAACATAGAAATAGATCTAGCCGACCAATATATAGATGAAACCCAAATTCAAAGTTCAAGTCCGATTGGATTTGGGAATATTGGCTATGAAAGGGCACTCCACATTCCCCAGAGCTCCAGAATTAAATTCTTACTCTCAGGTACAGTCTAGTGTGATACTCAAGACATCCCCCTTTTTTGGTGTGGAAGTGTTTTACCCCCTTTTGTGGGTGTGAGAGTGTCTTACCCCCTTTTCTGGGGGGGCACAGTCAACGTGTTCTAATTGAGGAATTAGTTAATAGAAACGGTGCAATACGATATCAGGATAAAGAAGAAAATTTAAGTTTAGTAATTTGATTTAATGGCATATCAACACTTGTGGGTTATTAAAGGCCAAATTTTTTTTGTGTATATGATTTGTAAGCGAGTAGTTCGTTCGTAAATATTTTTGTTCATCAAAGAATTGCTTAGACTCAAGAAAAAGATTAGTTCATGATTTTTCGTTATAGAATTATGGATTGTAAACGGTCTTGTTTTGTAGGTTTATTTTATCTTATATACATATATATTTGGTTGGTTGGTTGGCTGGTTGGTTATTTTATTTTACAGCGTGTCAACACTTTCCGGATAATTTAACACCAAAATAAGTCCTTTTGGTTTGGTTTAGTTTTATGGCATATCAACCATTGCATGTTATATTAAATAACATACATTTTTATAATTATAAACAGTTCTATTTTTTTAAATTCAGTATAGCATAAGTACACAGTTTCAATGTAAAAAACAGTTCTATTTCAAACAGTTCAGTTTAGCATAAGTGCACAGTTTAGTTCTATTTGGCCCATAGGTAGGACTCTATCAGGTGCTATCACTCCGGATCAGAGTGGAACTGGGAGTGATAGCAATGAAGGGATACTCGGCATTGCCCAAAGCTCCAGCATTACCGGAGTCTTACCATCAGATTGTTTAGTGTTAAATACAGGACACTCGTTGTGGGGATCTTACCCCTCTGCAGAGGTGCAAGTGGTGTATTCGGCAGCCCCAGCTGTTCTTCTCTAAATAAGAATGAAGGAGTGAAATAAGTGTGGCCTTTGGGTTGTCAAGATTTTGTTACTTTCTCTTTCATTATTCATCTTGAACATGTTCTCTACTCGTTGAGGATCGGTTTAAACATGTTTCTTTTGCAAACAATCGGAACTTCCCTATTTGGTTGGAATGTATTTTTTTTTTTTTCATTTCTACATCATCTTCCCCTTTGGATAAGAATTAATTATTGTTTTTAAAAATTATTTTTATTTAAAGAAAAATAAAGGAAAAAAAAAGAAATTAAAAAAATCTTACCCCTACGTAGACGGATACATGAACTAGTAACGAATATTTTCTACCGTAATCATTATTAAATGCATTAAAGTCACCAATGAAACTCTTCGGATAAGTAATAACGATATTAATGACTTTAATGCGATTATTACAATTAATAATTATTGCTTTGAATCGTCTTAGGAAACAAATGGAAGACAGTGCCGTGTATTTTGATCGAACCACTTTCTTAAGTAGAAAATGGCGATGCAGATGGAACTCGGCAAATATCTAATGAAGCAGAAAAATAAAGAGAAAGCTGCCTAAAAGATACATCACACTCTTAACTATCGTGCCGAGTCTACTTCATTTTCATATTAAATCTATTTTGACAGGGATTTAGACAAAACAACGTGGTTAAAAAGATTTAGTTTGTTTTCTTTGTTTAATAGCATATCAACCTTCGTTGGTTTTTTTTAATGCCAAATCCATCTTTCTCGAAGAACAATTGTAGCATTATTTAACCCATAGCTGGGTGGGGGATAAAGGGGTTCATGTTTTTCCAAAGGTATTTGTCCTTACTACGATTCCGCAAGATCAGCGATTTAACCATTGCATCACGAGGACATTCCCTTAAAAAACAAAGAGTAGAGAGGGCAGACGAACATGTATTAAAAGACAACTATTTCTGTAATATTACGGACGGGTGCCGTCATTAAATTGCCGCGGTCTCAAGGTTAAAGAACATTCGAGCACATCGGCTGTCATCAGTCAATGGGTACAAAGGTCTGACGATCAAAAATGTCACGAACCTCGCTCGTGCAGGCAAAGTGACCTGTAGAGTTCACGCGTGATTTTAATATAATCCCACGTGAACTTTTATGTGTTGCACTACAGTTCCACTGGTGATCATCGAACCTTCGGGAACCTTCGAATTGATTCATCTCAAATTTTAACAGCATTTGTAAAATCAAGTCAAAATTCTATATCTAATATTTCCTTTTTTGTTATTTCTATTTAGGTATAGAAATACGATTCATTGGAAAAGAAAAGGTATTTAAACAGACTTATATTTATTATACACGGTGTTTCAGAAAAAAGGATATTATTTTGTGATCTCATATCTTGATCAATTCTTATTCAAATCATCTCAAATTTTAACAGCATTTGTAAAAACAACTCAAAACTCTATGTTTGATATTTAAACACTTTTTCTTTTCTAGTGAATGTCATTATATACCAGAAAAAAAAGCAAAATAAAAAAATAGAAAAAAAACAGACATTTTTTAAAGATTGGTGAATCCGTAATTGGTACACTGAGAGCTTTCTGTGCTCTTTTCTTGTTACGTCGGAATGATGTTGTTCTGGATAGAAAATCGATGGGTGGTAAATTTCAGAGCTACTAGTTCATCGAAAGGAGTAGCGCCCCCCCATACACCTCGGTGTTGTAGCTATTAAAAAGAGAACCTTCTGGTCGCCCTCGACTACGGTCGCCAACTTTACAATCATATTTACTAACCCCTCCGCTCGGGGAGGATATGACACAAGGTCAATTTTTAAGCGGAGTTTAATAGGTTTGAATTCTGAGTCTTCCTTCTCCTAGACTAGCTGCCTCACCAAGGCTGAAGAACATGGTCTCCCCTACTATTTACGCATAGCTGGAGGGAGAATAATTGGATTCATACCTTTTCCAAGGGTATTAGTGCTATGTGAAATGCAATCAGTCTCGTCCAGGATTTGAACTCGTGTCGCCGTGTCCAATTCCTACGACGATAACCATTACACCACGGGCACCTCCTCAACTTTACTATCTATCCGTGCCAATAGCATGACAAGATGATGATGATGAAGATTCGTCAAAAAGTAACCAAAGTAACGCCAGACTTTATTCTTGGTCTTTTTATTAAGCTTCAGAACATGTCCGGTCAAAGCGATGATCGTAATTAATATCGTTTAATAAAAAAAAAATATGGTACGATATTAGGTTGATGGAACTACCAAAACTACTTGCTTTGTTTATTTTTACTTCATAAGTGACAGTTTAAAATGAGGGGGGGTATTTCAGTGTTAGAAAATCTAAGAGAGAACGAAAGGAAGTTGAGAGAAAAATGTGATGGTTGGAGATGAAAAGTATGTTTTGAAAAGTACTTAATAATTGAGGATAACGATGCTTTTCGTGTAACACAGAGACATTTTTATAAAAGACACAGAAGAACAATTTATCTATTACTAAAACACACACATACATACACACATACCTACACACACACATACATACATAAACACACATACACACATACACACACATACACACATACATACACACATACACACACATACATACACACATACATACATACATACACACATACACACATATATACACGCATACATACATACATTCACACATACACACATACATACATACATACATACATACACACACGCATACATACATACACACATACACACATACACACATATATACACGCATACACACATACATACATACACATACACACATATATACACACATACACACATACACACTCATACATACGCACACATACATACATGCATACATACACACACATACACACATACATACATACATACACACACGCATACATACATACATAGATACATACACATACACACATACATACATACATACATACACACATACACACATACACACACGCATACATACATACACATACATACATACATACATACATACATACACACATACATACATACACATAAATACATACACACATACATACATACACACATACACACACATACATACATACACACATACACACACGCATACATACATACACACACATACATACATACATACACACACATACATACACACACATACATACATACATACACACACATACATACACACACACATAAATACATACATACACACATAAACACATACATACATACACACATACACACACGCATACATACATACACACACATACATACATACACACACATACACACATACATACATACATACATACATACACAACATACACACACACACTGGAAGATTCATACATTTCATTGAAGAGAAGAATTAACGACTAATATTGATAGAATAGTAAAAAAAAAAACTGTCGAAAATGCTAGGAACACTATCCGAAGTTTGAAGTTTTTGACAAGCTTGTCAAACAGGAATCAAAAAATGGTGCGCTGAATTTCCTCGAAGTTGGTCAAAGATAATCGGTTTAGTGGGAGGAGGGGATGAGATGCGGAAATGAGATCTGCCATACGGATTAACGGATTTAAAAGAAGCCGAGGAATTGAGACGCTAAATAAATAAATAAATGAATAAATAAGTGAATGGGGACGCCGAGAATTAATAAACAAGAAAGAGGAAAGGAAGAGAAAATAAAAAAAAAAGCATAAAATATCGGTAAAGATAAAGAATTACCAAAGAAACAATAAGAAGACAAACAAAAAAAGTTAAGTAATTACAGACATGTGTTTAGCTCAGAAAACTTTAATTGCTAACAACTAGCTGACGTAGCCGTTTACGTTGGGTAAACCAAAATTTTGAACCGCAGCTTTGTTCTGTTGGCAAGGCTTAGAATACACTGATTGTATTCCCTGCAGTATGTTAAGAACCCCCTCCCCAACTACCACTAAAAGCGGGGTTGTGTTGCTTCTAGACTATGTTATTTCGCATCCGACCATGTGACCGAGGTATTTTTTCTAGTATTTGCTCGAAGGAAGCAAAATCTCAATTTGTATTTTCCCTGTTGGCATTGACTATATTCCCTGCTGAGAAGTTTAATCCCTCTACAAAAGAAGGTGATCTGTGAATGACACTAAACTGCAGCTGATAATGAGGTTTCTGTTCTGGTTTGGTTTGTTTTTATGGCACATCAACCATTGTTAGTTATTTAATGCCAAATTCATTTCAATAAATATAAACAGTTTTATTCCAAGCAATTCAATTTAGCATAAAGAAAACTGTTTCGTTCCATTTGACCCAAAAGATAGGACCCTATCAAAGTTGACCTGGGAGCGATGGCAATAAAAGAGTATTGCACATTCCCCAAAGCTTCAGGATTACTACAAGAACCTCGCCATCAGATTGTTTAGAGTCATATGTAGGACACTCGTTAAGGGAGTCTTACTGCTCTGCCGAGAAGCAGTCGGAATATTTAACAGCTCTAGCCGACTGGGCCCTCTTGATCTGTAGAGTGTTGTACTTCTTTAAGGTCTAATTTTGGTTCAAATAGAGCTGTTTAAAAATTATTTGCATTTGATAAGACAATGAGCCAAAAAATCAAAGCAAAAAATCCCCCCCACCAATATCTTATTATAGCTTCAAGTACGAGGATCATTAGATATATTTCCAGACTTTTTTCGTATGGGCTCTTTTATTGATAGTACTCACAAGAAAATCTAGTCCCCTTCGAAGTAAGCTCCTCCGGCTGCAATGCACTTGTTGTACCGTTCCAACAACTTCTGAAAGGCCCTATGGAAGTCCTCTTGTGTCAGCGTGTCAATGACCTTTCATCTCCTCAATTGTCTCATAACGACAGCCTCTGAAATTAGGGAATAGCCAAAAGTCACAGAGAGCAAGGTCTGGACTGTAGAGAGGCTGAGGAACTGTCTTGATGCCCATCTTGGTCAAATAGTCTGTGACAAGGATTGGGTTGTAGACTCGTGCAGTGTACTGGTGGAAATGCCTCTGACCCGATTTGAACAGTTCTGGCCTCTTCCCTAGGAATCTCTTCCTGAACTCCCTTAAAACCTCAACATAGTAACCTTAACCCTAACCGTTTGGCTTGTCCACTCTGGTCTATTGTCTTCCTTACTCCTCCCACACCTCTCATCATCCCTCACAGACTCCCTGGCTTTCTTGAATCTCTTATGCCACTCAAAAACTGATGCTCGATTCATGCAAGATGCTCCAAACGCAGTCTGAAGCATTCCATAGGTTCCTTTGGTATTTTTTTCAAGTTTAAAACAGAATTTTATTGCATATCGTTCTTCTAAAGTGTCCTCACGTCCAGATTGGATTTTTGAAATTCAGCAGCTGTGACAATCAGGCTTTAGTAGGGTGTATTCCAATTGCTGCTGTAGCTGTTCCTTTGAACCTGAAACCATAAAACTTGGTCAGTTATCTCATAATATGTATAGCAATAAAATACTGAATTTTCAAGAGTCTACGACAATTTTAAATGCCTGTACAAAAATGTCTGGATACTTATTGAATGCACCACATTCTTCATGTAAATAATTTACAGCAATATTTTGACAAGTTGGAGGCGCTTGTAGTGCAATAGTTACGATCTTTGGAAATGTATACGATCTAACGAGTTCAATTCCTAGGCTAGACTGTTTGCATATCACTTAATGCTAATATCTCTATAAAAAGTATGAATCAAATTATTCTCCCTTCAGCTTTGGGTAAATAGTAGGCTAAGCTGTGCTCCTTAACCTTGGTATGGCAACCAATCTAAGAGAAGGAAAATTTAATTTCGACACGTTAAACTCTGCTTATAAATGACCTAGAAGTAGGTATATATATA
The DNA here is from genome assembly GCA_963585895.1 of Sepioteuthis lessoniana. NCBI lineage: Eukaryota > Metazoa > Mollusca > Cephalopoda > Myopsida > Loliginidae > Sepioteuthis > Sepioteuthis lessoniana. The sequence continues at coordinate 2,766,883 of OY757942.1, forward strand.
TATATATATATATATATATATATATATATATATATATATATATATATGTGTGTGTGTGTGTGTGTGTGTGTGTGTGTGTGTGTGTGTGTGTCTATTATTCGGTCCAGTTAAACCAGAGTTGGGAGTAATTCTGTCAGGACAAAAAAATATTCAACAGTGAACATTTAAATTTTCCTGGTAAAGAGCTCAATGTAACTGACATTACAGAGCAATAATTTATTTTATCCATTAGATCTGAAGAAATCCTGTTAATTTTTTTGGTGTTTTTGATTTATATCAAAAACGCCTAACAGGATGGAACAAATTTATTATCCTAATGTGACCGGTTTTGTTTTTTCTTATATATATATATATATATATATATATATATATATATATATATATATATATATTGCATCATCTATTACTATCCAAAAGGAATAATTTTTAAACAGATCTATTTGCCCCATGAATAGGACACAAACTGGAACTAAGAGTCCGAGTGGGTCTGGGAGTAATAACAATCAAAGGGTATTCTATCTCCTGTTCTCCAGAACTGTGCCCTTATCATAAGATACAGTTTAGTGCAATACACAGGACGCTTGTTTTTTTTTCTTTGATATCGGGAAGAAGGGTCTTGCCCTTCTGCAGGAGATACAGTCAGCGTATTTTAAGCCTTTTCGATTGGCTGAGTAGAAATTGAGGATTCCGAATAATTTCAGCAAATATTGGGAAAATCCTTCGCTAAGTCACGTGACAGTATGCGGAATGACATAGTCCAGAGGCGATGTAACATGACTTGACGGTATCTGTTGATAAGAAGCACAGCTTCGAATCCATCATCCTAGCTCATACATATTCACGAGTTGAACGGCACATGCGCGAGACTGAGATACAATGAGGAAGACAGATTACAAATGCAAGAATTAATTAGCCTGATGAATGAGAAATTGTGGGACAAATGTCGTGAATGATATCGAAATTGCTTATGAAATTAGTGAGAATCCCCAAGGAGAATCGAGGTGACAGATTGACTTCGATAATTTGAATCTTGTAAATATATTTCTTTACGTTATTAAATTGACTCGAATTTTACATTCATTTCTTTTTCGAGGGCTTTTAAATAATTCTTGGGTGAGTCGAAAGTTTTGCAATATTTTAGTAACCTGTGGCTCAACTAGAATGAGTCAAAAGTTTTGCAATATTTTAGTGACTTGTGGCTCAACGAGAATGAGTCAAAAGTTTTGCAATATTTTAGTGACTTGTGGTTCAACGAGAATGAGTCAAAAGTTTTGCAATATTTTAGTGACTTGTGGCTCAACTAGAATGAGTCAAAAGTTTTGCAATATTTTAGTAACTTGTGGCTCAACGAGAATGAGTCAAAAGTTTTGCAATATTTTAGTAACTTATGGCTCAACTAGAATGAGTCAAAGGTTTTGCAATATTTCATTAACTTATGGTACAACGAGAATGAGTCAAAAGTTTTGCAATATTTTTGTAACTTGTGGCTCAACGAGAATGAGTCAAAAGATTTGCAATATTTTAGTAATTTGTGGCTCAACGAGTATGAGTCAAAAGTTTTGCAATATTTTTTCAACGAGGTACAATTAAGTTTGGTTTTATTTCTTTGTTTAATGGCATATCGATCTTCCTGGGTTATTTAATACTATCCTTCTTGAAGAACAGGACTGATACTATTTAACACATAGCTAGGAGGAAAAGGGTGTTCATACCTTTCCCAAGGGTATTTATCCGAATGTGAATGGGGTTCGAACTCGCTTACTACGATTCTGCAGTCTAGCACTTTAATCATTTCACCACGAGGACACCCACACCCGTACAATAATGGTGAGTCAAAGGTTTTGGAATATTTTAGTAACTTGTGGCACAACGAGAATAAGTCAAAAGTTTTGCAATATTTTAGTAACTTGTGGCTCAACAAGAATGAGTCAAAGGATTGGCAATATTTTAGTAACTTGTGGCTCAACGAGAATGAGTCAAAAGTTTTTCAATATTTTAGTAACTTGTGGCTCAACGAGAATGAGTCAAAAGTTTTGCAATATTTTAGTAACTTGTGGCAAAAGTGTTTCTATATTTACGTAACATGAAACCCAACTAGGCTGAGTCAAACGTTTTGCAATATTTTATTAACGTGAAGATTAATTCAGCAGCTGTTGATGTTTTTGTCAAGGTTGTAAAGATGACAAAGCAAACTGAACAGGAAGTTGCCAAGCTCTCCTGATACTCTTCATGTGAATTTACCTCTTTGGCTTTGAGCACAGCCTCGGAATCCACGGTTTTAGGTCTACTTGACCATTCCTGATTGTCGAGGTTCTTTCAACCCGACCAAAATTTCTTCAATCATCTGATTACTGTATTTTCTTATTTGTATATAGCTTATGTTTTTTCAGCTTTCGAATTAGGACCAAATTTTAACTCGTGAAGCATAAGTTCTCAAATTAGACAACGTTGAACGTTTACCTGTGCGCCTTTCAAATCAAACGTGTGGTGAAGCAATGCACAACGTATCTGCACACCAACTACCGAGATACGAGGTGCATACGATAAGTTTCCAGACTTTTTTCGTATGGGCACTTTTATTGATAGTACACACATGAAACTCTAGTCCCCTTCCAAGTAATCTCCTCCGGCTGCAATGCACTCGTTGTAGCGTCTTAACAACTTCTGCAAGGTCCCATGGAAGTCCTCTTGTGTTAGCGTGTCAATGACCTTCGTCACAGCCTCTTTCTTTTCCTCAATTTTCTCATAACGACAGCCTCTGAGCTTAGGAAATAACCAAATGTCACAGGGAGCAAGGTCTGGACTATAGGAACGGTGAGGAACTGTCTTGATCCCCATCTTGGTCAAATAGTCTGTGAAAAGGATGGAGTTGTGGACTGGTGTATAGTCCTCGTGGAAATGCTACTGACCCGATTCGAAGAGTGCTGGCCTCTTCCCTAGGAATCTCTTGCTGAACTCCCTTAAAACCTCAACATAGTAACCTTGACCCTAATCCTAATCGTTTGGCTAGTCCACTCTGGTGTATTGACTTCCTTACTCCTCTCACACCTCTCATCATGCCTCACAGACTCCCTGCCTTCTTTGAATCTCTTATGTCACTCAAAAACATAGGTTCCTGTGGTATTTTTTTCAAGTTTAAAACAGAAGTTTGTTGCATATTGTTCTTCTAAAGTGTCCTCACGTCCAGATTAGATTTTTGAAATTGACCATCTGTGACAATCAGGTTTTAGTAGGGTGTATTCCAATTGCTGCTGTAGCTGTTCCTTTGAATCTGAAATCACAAAAAATGGTCAGTCATCTCATAAGATGTATAGCAATAACATAGTGAAATTTCAAGAGTCTACAACAATTTTAAATGCCTATACGAAAAAAATCTGGAAACGCATTGAATGCTCCTCGTACAACAAATTAATGTTGGACTTTTCGTCTGGCTTTGATATATTCAAAAGATCTTGTGTTTTTTCGTTTTCTGTGTAATGGTTTCTCTGCTTTTATTTTTTTCTACTTTTGTTTTGTTTTGTTTTGTTTTGCTTTTTGTTTGTTTGTTTGTTTTTCGAGTTTTGTCGTAGACATAAATAACCACCTAATTTATTTCCGAATATTTTGTCATTCTAATCCTAAAAAACTTTATCAAAATTAGAAAGACGATAGAACATGGTTACCTAATCTCAAGGCATAAAATAATCCTAGACAGATTGACATGCCGTTAAAATCAATCATTCAATCATCAACTACTTACAAAAAAATACTCCTGGAAAGGCAAGATATATAAAACGAAATCCCTCGGCCATTATATTATCATATTTACCCAACCCCTCCGCTCGGAGTTTTAACAGGTTTGAATTCAGAGTTTTCCTTCTCCTAGACTAGTTGCCTCACCAAGGCTGAAGAACCTAGTCTGCCCTACTATTTACCCATAGCTGGAGGGAGAATAATTGGATTCATACCTTTCCCAAGGGTATTAGTGCTATGTGAAATGCAATCAGTCTCGTCCAGGATTTGAACTCGTGTCGCCGTGTCCAATTCCTGCGGCCATTATATTACAATACTTAAAGTCGGCGAGGCTTAGAATATGTTGACTGTATCCCCTGCAGAGGTGTAATACCCCCCCTAAACACACACAAAACGAGGTGTCCTGGGTATGAAATTAAACCGCATCTGATAGTAAAAGTCCAGTTCTGGAGATATGTGAACCGCAAAGTATCCCCCTTTTTGCCATTACTCTTAGTTATATTTGACCCGGAATGGTTGTACCTGTTAAAAATCAACGACAGAAAAATGTAATTATGAACGTACAATGATCACAATTCCCTAACCTCAAGGCATAAAATGACTTTGGACGGGTTAACATGCCGTTAAAATCAATAAATCAGATATCTAAATCTTTATGAAACTATCTATAAAAGTGCCCAAACGAAAAAAGTCTGGAAACTTATTGTATGAACCTCGTATATATTATATTATATAACATTTGAAAGATTTGAAATATTGACATTATATATATATATATATATATATATATATATATATGAATGGGGTGTTTTATGTGACACTATGTGGGTGGTCCGCTAAGCAAACGATCCCTTCATCTGTTTTGGCACGAAACCAAACAAAGGCCTGAGTTCGAGATCTTTGACGAGACCGGAAGTGGGCCAGGGAACGCGAGTCAGTAGTTGGAAAAAGGAACTCAAAGAAAGCAGTTGGCGAAGGGTGACACAGAAGGGCAGTCGACAACGGTCAGCAGAAGGAAGCAGTGAGGAAAGGCCAGTCAAGATGCGTCAGCATTCCTTGTGGCTTTGTGGAAATTTCGCGAAGGATGCACGTCAGCGTTAGTCCACGGATGCACAGGGAATGCAGTGTCACGAACCACCCTTCTTGCACTCTGAGTTGACCTAAGCCCTTATTGTTCGTTTGTTCTTTGTTCTTTTTCTCTCACTCCGTCGGTTGTATTTCTTGTGGCCATAAAGAAATGTGTGATGTCCCTATCAACCACTAGATGAATCACCGGCCAAGACAGAATTGTTTTGAGAAGTTGATAAGTACGAGGGCCGAAGGGGTGCTGTCACATTTAGAAAGCAAAACAAATCCAACTTTCCATTCAAATATTGGTTAGCTTAAGATTGTTATTGAGGAGGAATGGAATAAAATGTCCGAAGAATCTATTTTAAAGGAATGCATATCGTTTCAAAGGCGTGTTGATACAATAATTGAAAAAGAAAAAAAAATGGTGGCCATATTGAGTAAATTTACTCTTTTGCGTCTATTTTCCTATTTTAATGTTTATTTTTAAAATTAAAATTAATCTCTTTTTATAAAAGTCGTTTATCATAATACAAGAATATTCCTAATTTTACTTCCACACCCTGTTTACAATTGGACCAAGTGCAAAAAAAAACAACATTTAAGAAACAATTACACAAACAAATATAAATTTAAAGTGCAATGAACATAATTCCCTAACCTCTAGACATGAAATGACCCTAGACAGGTTGACATGTCGTTAAAAACAAATAATCAATTAACAATTCGAGAACGGTAGTACATGAGGCTTATAGAAAGTGTATCTTTAGATTTAAAAATTTTAAAAGTTTTTAGGAATAAAATTTTCAAGACGAACTAAGCAACTTTTATAATCTAGCGATGATGTCTAGACGTCTAGATTACTGTTTTTGATATAGCATTTATTGCAGTAAAATTGTTCCTTACAAAAGAATCACACACACGTACACACATACATGCATACATCGAGACACATACGAACCCACACGCATGCACAAACGCGCACTCATAAACACATACATTTGTAATACATACACACACATATATATGCAAAAACATACATACGTACACGTACACATACATAGACACCCACGTACACTCACATACGCACACATACACATATACACACATATATGCATATATACACACAAACATAGGTACACATATTTATATATCCTCACACACACACACACACACACACATGCCAGCACACATTTAGGCAAACAAGAAATTATATATATATATATAGTTAATCGGTATACAAAGTTACATAAGTTTCACATTGTATCTGAAATCGTCTTCGACTAAGTACGTTATACATCTTTGTAATCTATAAACTGACAGTTGATCTCGAAAAAAACATATCTCGGCACAATTTCGGCTCGCATGGTTTGGCCAAATTCCAAAACTGCCATTTTGCGAAAGAATAAACATATTTTTCGTCAGGAACAAAACATGATGATTCGAACTTGAAATCTGACTTGTATTTGGCACCCGGGGCGAATGATCATCCGCTTTTCGTCGGCAGAAGACTTATGCCCTTTATAAACATCATCTTGAGATTTCCAATGAATTCCGGAAAAAAGGTTTGTTATTGGTTATGATGTAGACGGTCATATTGTTGTTACGTTTTACATGATTTCGAGATCTTTAACCGTATATATATATATATATATATATACATATATATATATATATATATATATATACATACATATATATATATATATACATATATATATATATATATACATATATATATATATACATATATATATATATATATTCAATTTCTAATACGAAAATACGTACAAATGGTTATTCAGAATAAAAACTTCATTAATCGTGTATTGACCGAAAAATGAATGAATCGAGAATTGGTTTGCACTCGTAGTAATAAACAGTGGATTTGTATATTTTGACTACATTTCTTTTAAATAAACTTAACTGTACTTAACTGTACTTAACTGACCTTCCACTAAGTCAGGTTGCTACAAAAGGTAATTTTATAGTGGGGTGCCACGCACAAATTAAGATATGCGTGGGCATAACAAAAATGCTTGATCCCTTGGGCATATCCCGTATTGACGTCCCTAAGGCGTCAATCAATATACACAGCCGTAGAAAGTATATATTGCCTGGGGCAAGGACGCACTCCCTGCAACTAGACGATTCAGCTCAACAACAAAACCCAATTGGCACGAATGCCAGGTTGACGTCTAGATTTACACACATATGTACCCAATGTTCAATTATTTCGTGTATAAGGTTTGTGTAAATGTACCCGGTGTTTCAGAAAACTTGGTAACATTTCCTAATTGACTAAATTCTTGTTTAAAAAAATCTCGAATTTTAACGGTATGAGTCGAAACAACTAAAACTATTTCATTTTTCATGTCTTATTTTTTAATTTTTGGCATAAAAACGTCATTTACTGAAAAAGAAGACAATTAAAATTTAAACGAGAATCGGTCAAGTAATTTTGAACCATAGGACCAACGTTTTGTGCTGTAAAGAAAGAAGTCCGCAGAAAAAGAAATACTCAAACTCGAAGGTAAGGGAAAAAATATAGCAGTCATTTTTATTCAGCTATGATCACTGCAACTCGAAAAGTTCCTTCTTCTCCCTTCCTCTCGGTGTTGACGAGGTGTGTGTGTGTGTGAGCAGGTTGTTTGACACACGCCTGACAGATAAGCCGTAGCAGACTGGGGTAGGACGGGTCGGGCCTCCGGAACCTTTTACGCACTCGTTTTGTCAACTGCCTTCAACTCTGCCAAAATCTCATTACTTGTTTTCTTATAAAGAGATTTTGGGGAACAAATCGAAGATCCTCGAAAGTTCGATGTCACTAGTGAAACACGTGATGATACATCTGTGATTATTTCAAAATCACGTCTAACTTTGCAGGTCATTCTGCCCGCACGCACTAGTCTCGTGACACCTTCACTGATTGACGACAGCGCCTGTCCGTAATATTACAATTAGATTACGAAATCAGTTCATTTGACACACCCTTGACAATGATATCAAATTTTCCTGAAACAGTATGCAGAAAAAACAACTTAAAATTGTATCATTAATATTTAAACGTCTTTTCTTTTGCAGTAAATTACAAATTTTATATCCAAAAAAAGAAAAAAACCCATAAAACATTAGATATAAGATTTTTGATGTCTTAATTTCTGAGATGAAGCTTGTTGATTTTTCTCATTAAGTGTTTTCGGACTATTGTCTTCATCTTTATTATTTCCATAAATTTCGGCTGATATGTCCTCCTGCTTTCTTCAGGTGTTTGTCGAACTCGGGAACCTTCACAGAACTTCGAACTACGTCCTTTAAAGTTCGACAAACACCTGAAGAAGGCTGGGGACATATTGGCCGAATCGTTATGGAAATAACAATGAAGGTGAAGACAATAGTCCGAAAACCTTTAATGATAAAAATCATCAAGCTTCGTCTCAGAAATTTAGGCAAGAAATACCTGAAGAAGGCTGGAGGATATATTGGCTGAAACTTCGTGGAAATAACAATAAAGATGAAGACGATAGTCCGAAAACCCTTAATGATAAAAAAAAGTTTTGAGTTGTTTCTAACATGTTAAATTTGAGATCCTCTGAGCGAGAATTGGTCGAGTGACCGGATTATAAAACAATATCCGTTTTTCTAGAATGCCTTGTATGATAAATACATTTCGTATTTTGCATTGAAATTCTTCATATAATAATTTAGACACACACACACACACACACACACACACACACACACACACATGTCCTCACTCGAACTCATCTCGGACTTGATATTGAAAAGTTTGTCTGGTTCCAGAGGGGAGCCTTCCCCCATAAAATACCTGTTTTGCTTAGCTTGATGCACCCCAACATGGGGAATGTCAAAGGGACCAAGCGTTTTTTGATCTCCCCACCACACGTATCTGTTACATATTCATATCTGTAATACGCACGTTGTATATTTGACATGTTGCATCATACCGTTCTAGTTCAATGCAGTAAGTTTCAGTTTGGAGAAGTATTCAAGAAAAAAAATAGACACAGTCACATAGACCATTTCATAGGTTTCGATGAAAAAGATAAAATTCTACACTTGCCTAAAAAAAGTACTGATTCTTTTTATACCTTGTAGATCTGGAAAGAAATTCCTGCCGAAGGTACCCTTCAGGTGTTAGTGATACTACGACCAAACTAGTATTTAATGCCAAAGCCTGTTTACGCATATTATAAGTACGGTTTGTAAATACATAATTTAATGATACCATACTAAAACCAAACGACTCATTTAATCGCATACGAGTAAATATTTTTAAGTATTTTTATATGACATTAGTTTATTTAGTGATGATAGTTTTTTTAAAATTATTTCTCACTACTGTTTCTACTAACACAAACATAATGGTATTTCTATTCAGCAATAATTTACTTTTAGTTGATTAGATTGTTGTGTTTTCTGGATTATAACCAAGTCTAGATTTTCTAGTACAACCCAGTCTCTTTTAAGAACGACAAAACATTATCCATGAGGTAGTTCTCGGATAAGTACTTCATGGTATTTGCGTGGAAATTGTGCTTTCTGGAATCATTAAAAATTTTAGACTCAAGGAGAACGTGTTTGATTGTGCAGGACCAATGAAAAAATTGAACATGATTATGAAATAATCAGCTGGATTATAACCTTACTCGGTATATATGGACACTTCAACTAATATTATGGAATAAGAAGCTGAAAGAAAAGTCAGTAGGGCTCTTTTTCTGTTTGTTGGTCCGTTTAGTTTACAAACATAATAATACGTCACCAATATATTCAAGAGTGTACATACCTTTGGGTTTTGCTCTCGTAGGAAGACCATTTAGAGAAAAACTTACCTGAAATAAAATTGAAATAAATAAATTAATAAGATTTCAGAAACATTCAGACAGCAAAGAAGAATTAATTACATTGTTAAAATTGAAGCTTTATAGTTAAATTCGAATAGCGATTTCTTTTGTTCTTGTTTGAGTAACATTTTCCTTAGGTTTTCAACACTTCTTTATTCGTAACACATCCCGCGTGTTTTTTAGGGGTCCACATTGGGTGGGTGTTATTGTGCTATTCGACTGGTCCCTGGAGGATCTTATCCTCGGGTAATACCTACTTAGCACGGCTGAGTTCATCGCTTGGCCCTTGAGAGATACCTAAAGATAGGGAACGCCGAGGGGATCAAGCATATTTTGTGATACTCTTGCATAGACCATCCAGAGAAGATTCCAGTAATGATTTTACTGTAGAAAATCAAGATTTCTTTAAAAAAAAAAAAGATTGCATAAACCTCTAAAATAAGAGGTGCCATTAATAAGTTTCCAGACTTTTTTTCGTATGGACATTTAAAATTGTTGTAGACTCTTGAAAATTCACTATGTTATCGCTATACATCTTATGAGATGACTGACCAAGTTTTAGGATTTCAGGTTCAAATGAACAGCTACAGAAGCAATTGGAATACACCCTACTAAAGCCTGATTGTCACAGCTGCTGAATTTCAAAAATCCAATCTGACACTTTAGAAGAACGATATGCAATAAAATTCTGTTTTAAACTTGGAAAAATACCACAGAAACGTATGGAATGCTTCAGACTGCTTTTGGAGAATCTTGCATGAATCGAGCATGAGTTTTTGAGTGGCATAAGAGATTCAAGGGAGGCAGGGAGTCTGTGAGGGATGATGAGAGGTGTGGGAGGAGTAAGGAAGTCAGAACGGAGTCGATTGGCCAAATAAAGAATTTCATGGATAAGGAACGTCGTGTATCTATAGAGACAATAAGAGCACAGTTTGATGTCAGTGTGGGAACTTTACACACAATTATTTGCAAGGAACTGAAGATGCGGAAGATTTGCCCGAGGTTTGTCCCAAGATCAGAAAGAAAGATGTTGTCATGACAGCAGGGATATGGTCGAGCTGATCAATTCAGATCCCACAGTTCTTGATGCTCTGGTGACCTGCGATGAAAGCTGGATCCTCTGCTAAAACCCAGAGACCAAGAGACAGAGTGTCCAGTGGAAGCATGCTGGCTCTCCCAGATCCAAGAAGGCAAGACAGAGCAAATCCACCCACAAACTTTTGATGATCCCTTTTTTGACAGCACTGGCACGATCTACATGCACTGGGTTTCCACTGGACAGACAGTCAACAAGGAATATTATGTTGAGGTTTTAAGGGAGTTCAGGAAGAGATTCCATCGGAAAAGGCCAGCACTGTTCACATCGGGTCAGTGGCATTTCCACGAGGACAATGCACTAGTCCACAACTCCATCCTTGTCACAGAGTATTTGACCAAGATGGGCATCAAAACAGTTCCTCAGCCTCCCTATAGTCCAGACCTTGCACCCTGTGACTTTTGGTTATTCCCAAAGCTCAGAGACTGTCGTTATGAGAAAATTGAGGAGATGAAAGAGGCTGTGACGAAGGTCATTGACACGCTCACACAAGGGAACTTCTGTGGGGTCTTTCAGAAGTTGTTTGAACGGTACAACAAGTGCATTGCAGCCGGAGGAGATTACTTCAAAGGGGACTAGAGTTTCATGTGTGTACTATCAATAAAAGTGCCAATACGAAAAAACTCTGGAAATAAATAATAAATTGATTTCAGCTATATGAAAAACCAAAATATTTTTATAATTCTTTTCTCTCCATTATGTGATGGCTTTCTGAAAAGAGAGACCCGTTAAAATAAATTTATAATAGTCAAATGACAGTCTTTAGAATTTTTCTTATTATATGAAGTTTTTTCAACATGAAATTTATAAATCTATATATTAATCATCAAACATTAAGCACTCCTGGAGATTTATAAGAATCCTCTAATACATTCTCAAATTGAATCATTCCTAAATCACCTACTTTGGATTATATGAATTATATATAGTCTTTCACGGACAAATCTGTTTCGTTCTATCAAAACTCATCAGTATGGCTAGACATATTAGCTTCCCGTATCTGGGATCGAAACCCGGTTGACTCAAACGCCAATCCAAGCCGCTAACCCTTCAGCCACGAAGAGCCAGTAGCGAGGAAGTACATTTTAAACGGTTATGAATCACAATTACAATTGTCTCCATACATCCATTTAACGGCTACCGAGACCTCAATTCATATATGAAGAGATTTGCAATAAGCGCTTATGGCAACAAGATTACTTCATTCGCCGGATAACTCAACCCTACGGGGGTAGGGGAGTATATATATATATATATATATATATATATATATATATATATATATATATGCGTGTGTGTGAGTGTGTGTGTGTGTTTTGTCTATATGTGTGTGTAGTTTGTGTGTATCGATGTAGATGTGTGTTTATAGATATATGCGTGTGTCCGTTATTTGTATATATTTGTGTAATTACGTAAATGAGTGTGTCATTTTGTCCGTATATTCGTGTGTGTATATATATATATATATGTGTGTGTGTGTGTGTGTGTGTGTATTCAATTAGAGAGTGGGCCTCCACAGTATTATGACCTTGTGGCAAATCTGGTGGGAAGTTGGATAAATATCAAACTCTTCGTTATTGGTTATGGCTAATGGTATTAAAAATGTATACACAAAGTTGGAAAGACGGCAGCCTTTTGTGGCACTTAACAATGACTGATCGATTGATTTTAATGTCATATCAACCAGTCTATCGTTATGTTATGCCAAGAGGTTAGGGAATCGCGTTTATTGTACGTTCATAATTACATATTTTGTGTTGTGGCTTCTTAAGAGTATTTTCTGAACACATTTCTATCGAATGAGAATATTCTTTAATTTCAAATTTGATCTAGAGATATGGGCGTTTGTGGAAATGGACACAGCGACCTGAGTTCGCATCCTGAACGAGGCTGTTCGCATTTCACATAGGGCTAAAACTCTTGACAAAAATATGAATCCAACAATTCTCTTTCTAGTTATGGGTAAAACTGGAGGGCTGACAGGGCTTTTTAAACTTGTCATGGCAACCGGTCTAGGAAAAGGAGAAATCTGAATTCAGACCTCTCCCTGTTTTCTATTCTGCATCCAGTGTCTCATGGCGTTTTCATTTGAGTTCCCTTCAGCCAATCAGATTTCGTTGTCGATTCGGTGCTGACACGTTTCTATTTTTAAGCCGGGCGTCCTAAATTATTTTACAAGTGGAAAGCTTGGCTTTCATTGGACGAGTTAAAGTCTGGTGACTTAAACTGTTAAACTCCACAGTTTAATAAAATACTGATGTTTTTGTTAAGTTTTCTATCAGTTATTTCCTCTTCTTTTCATGCACGAGTGAGCGTTACACCCCCTAATCCTCATACAACCCCGCCAAATACAAAAAAAGAACAACATTGCAAAAGTAGTAGAACGAAATCTGTCATCCAACACATTTGTTTAAGCGTCTTAAAAAAATTTCCCGCTAAATTTGATAACTAACGAATTTTAATTATTTTGAAATTACTTTTCATTCGAAATTCTCAGTTTTATGATTTTATTTGTTTTATTATCATGCGCCAAAGCCAGGAATTCAGTTTCATTTTTACTTTTGAAGTATTTATAAAATTATCAACATTAGGTTAAATTTTTTTTACAATTAATGACAAAAAATTTGATAATATCATATAAAATCTCAAAATAGATTTTTTCAATGTGGGCGATATGATAATTTTGTAATATAATGGCCGAGGGATTTCGGTTTATGCCTTTGGGTTTAGTTAGGCTGAGAACCTTTCGGCTCAGAGCATGGGTTAGTTAGGTGCAACATTAACACAGGTATTCAATCGCGCGCTCAGAGCGGACGTGTCACTCAGAGATGTCACAATAGCCCGAGATGGGAAACGGGGGCTAGCGGGTGCAAATGACGTCACGCACCGGAAGCGCGCCGAGGATTTTGGGAATTTTGATGAAAGTTAGTGGAGATGAGACCTGCCTCGGGGAAGACGGTTGGCTTTCGCTCGCTCGCCGAAGCCAGGCCAGTGGCTTTGTGACGGGTGGAGCACGAGATGGGGGCAGATGAAAAAGCCAGAATAGAAAGATTGTGCCTCTCCTTATGTCGAAAAACCTTTAAACTCAATGATAATAAAAAGTTTCGTACCTGAACAAAGAAGTCGTTACTTGTTTTTCGAATTTCGAGATTCCTATGTTCTATCTTTATGGAAATTCGATGTACGTTTCACAGAGCCATATCATGGCTATGGTACAATTTTTACTATAAAAATGTATTAGAAATGATTTTTTACAATAAAAATGCATTGGAAATGATTTTTACAATAAAAATGCATTGGAAATGATTTTTACAATAAAAATGCATTGGAAATGATTTTTTACAATAAAAATGCATTGGAAATGATTTTTACAATAAAAATGCATTGGAAATGATTTTTACAATAAAAATGCATTGGAAATGATTTTTACAATAAAAATGCATTGGAAATGATTTTTACTATAAAAATGAATTAGAAATGATTTTTACTATAAAAATGCATTAGAAATGATTTTTATTATAAAAATGCATGGGAAATGATTTTTTACAATAAAAATGCATTAGACATGATTTTTACAATAAAAATGCATTGGAAATGATTTTTTACAATAAAAATGCATTGGAAATGATTTTTTACAATAAAAATGCATTGGAAATGATTTTTACATAAAAATGCATTGGAAATGATTTTTACTATAAAAATGAATTAGAAATGATTTTTACTATAAAAATGCATTAGAAATGATTTTTATTATAAAAATGCATGGGAAATGATTTTTTACAATAAAAATGCATTAGACATGATTTTTACAATAAAAATGCACTGGAAATGATTTTTACAATAAAAATGCATTGGAAATGATTTTTACAATAAAAATGCATTGAAAATGATTTTTACTATAAAAATGCATTAGAAATGATTTTTACTATAAAAATGCATTAGAAATGATTTTTGCTATAAAAAAGCATTGGAAATGATTTTTTACAATAAAAATCCACTGGAAATGATTTTTTCAATAAAAATGCATTGAAAATGATTTTTACGATAAAAATGCATTAGAAATGATTTTAACTATAAAAATGCATTTGTAACAATTTTTACTATAAAAATGCATTAGAAATGATTTTTACTATAAAAAAGCATTAGAAATGATTGTTACTATAAAAATGCATTGGAAATGATTTTTACTATAAAAATACATTGAAAATGATTTTTATTATAAAAATGCATTAGAAATGATTTTTTACAATAAAAATGCATTGGAAATGATTCTTACAATAAAAATGCATTGGAAATGATTTTTTTAATAAAAATGCATTGGAAATGATTTTTTACAATAAAAATGCATTGGAAATGATTTTTACAATAAAAATGCATTGGAAATGATTTTTAGAATAAAAATGCATTGGAAATGAATTTTACTATAAAAATGCATTGGAAATGATTTTTAGAATAAAAACGCATTGGAAATGAATTTTACTATAAAAATGCATTGGAAATGATTTTTATTATAAAAATGCTTTGGAAATGATTTCTACTATAAAATTGCATTGGAAATGATCTTTACTATAAAAAAGCATTGGAAATGATTGTTACTATAAAAAAGCATTGGAAATGATTTTTACTATGAAAATGCATTGGAAATGATTTTTACTATAAAAATGCATTGGAAATGATTTTTACTATAAAATTGCATTGGAAATGATTTTTACTATAAAAATGCATTGGAAATGATTTTTATTTTAAAAATGCATTAGAAATGATTTTTTTACAAAAAAAAGCATTAGAAATGATTTTTACTATAAAAAAGCATTGGAAATGATTTTTACTATAAAAATACATTGAAAATGATTTTTATTATAAAAATGCATTAGAAATGAATTTTTACAATAAAAATGCATTGGAAATGATTTTTACTATAAAAATGCATTAGAAATGATTTTTTACAATAAAAATTCATTGGAAATGATTTTTCCTATAAAAATGCATTGGAAATAATTTTTACTATAAAATTGCATTGTAAATGATTTTTACTATAAAAATGCATTGGAAATGATTTCTACTATAAAAATGCATTGAAAATGATTTTTACAATAAAAATGCATTAGAAATAATTTTTACAATAAAAATTCATTGGAAATGATTTTTACAATAAAAATGCATTGGAAATGAATTTTACTATAAAAATTCATTGGAAATGATTTTTTACTATAAAAATGCATTGGAAATGAATTTTACTATAAAATTGCATTGTAAATGATTTTTACTATAAAAATGCATTGGAAATGATTTTTATTATAAAAATACATCAGAAATGTTTTATACTGTAAAAAAACATTAGAAATGATTTTTACTATAAAAATGCATTGGAAATGATTTTTACTGTAAAAATGCATTGAAAATGATTTTTACTATAAAAATGCATTAGAAATTATTTTTTACAATAAAAATGCATTGGAAATGATTTTTACAATAAAAATTCATTGGAAATGATTTTTACTATAAAAATGCATTGGAAATGATTTTTACTCTAAAAATGCATTGGAAATGATTTTTACTATAAAAATGCATTGGAAATGATTTTTATTATAAAAATGCATTAGAAATGATTTTTACTATAAAAATGCATTAGAAATGATTTTTACAATAAAAATACATTGGAAATGATTTTTATTATAAAAATGCATTAGAAATGATATTTTACAATAAAAATGCATTTGAAATGATTTTTACAATAAAAATGCATTGGAAATGATTTTTATTATAAAAATGCATTAGAAATGATTTTTACTATAAAAATGCATTGGAAATGATTTTTACTATAAAAATGCATTGGAAATGATTTTTATTATAAAAATGCATTGGAAATGATTTTTACTATAAAAATGCATTAGAAATGATTTTTACAATAAAAATACATTGGAAATGATTTTTATTATAAAAATGCATTAGAAATTATTTTTTACAATAAAAATGCATTGGAAATGATTTTTCCTATAAAAATGCATTGAAAATGATTTTTACTATAAAAATGCATTGGAAATGATTTTTACTATAAAAATGCATTGGAAATGATTTTTACAATAAAAATGCATTGGAAATGATTTTTACAATAAAAATGCATTGGAAATGATTTTTTACAATAAAAATGCATTGGAAATGATTTTTTTTAATAAAAATGCATTGGAAATGATTTTTTTACAATAAAAATTCATTGGAAATGATTTTTACAATAAAAATGCATTGGAAATGAATTTTTTCAATAAAAATGCATTGGAAATGATTTTTTACAATAAAAATGCATTAGAAATGATTTTTACAATAAAAATGCATTGGAAATGATTTTTACAATAAAAATGCATTGGAAATGAATTTTACTATAAAAATGCATTGGAAATGATTTTTATTATAAAAATGCTTTGGAAATGATTTTTATTATAAAAATGCATTAGAAATGATTTTTACTATAAAAAAGCATTGGAAATGATTTTTACTATAAAAAAGCATTGGAAATGATTTTTACTATGAAAATGCATTGGAAATGATTTTTACTATAAAAATGCATTGGAAATGATTTTTCCTATAAAATTGCATTGGAAATGATTTTTACTATAAAATTGCATTGGAAATGATTTTTACTATAAAAAAGCATTGGAAATGATTTTTACTATAAAAATACATTGAAAATGATTTTTATTATAAAAATGCATTAGAAATGAATTTTTACAATAAAAATGCATTGGAAATGATTTTTACTATAAAAATGCATTAGAAATGATTTTTTACAATAAAAATGCATTGGAAATGATTTTTACTATAAAAATGCAAGGGAAATGATTTTTACTATAAAAATTCATCGGTAATGATTTTACTCTAAAAATGCATTGGAAATGATTTTTACTATAAAAATGCATTGGAAATGATTTTTACAATAAAAATGCATTGGAAATGATTTTTCCTATAAAAATGCATTGGAAATGATTTTTACTATAAAATTGCATTGTAAATGATTTTTACTATAAAAATGCATTGGAAATGATTTCTACTATAAAAATGCATTGAAAATGATTTTTTACAATAAAAATAGATTGGAAATGATTTTTACAATAAAAATGCATTAGAAATAATTTTTACAATAAAAATTCATTGGAAATGATTTTTACAATAAAAATGCATTGGAAATGAATTTTACTATAAAAATGCATTGGTAATGATTTTTATTATAAAAATGTATTAGAAATAATTTTTTTACAATAAAAATGCATTGAAAATGATTTTTACAATAAAAATGCATTGGAAATGATTTTTACTATAAAAATCCATTGGAAATGATTTTTAATATAAAAATGCATTGGAAATGAATTTTACTATAAAATTGCATTGTAAATGATTTTTACTATAAAAATGCATTGGAAAAGATTTTTACTATAAAAGTGCATTGGAAATGATTTTTATTATAAAAATACATTAGAAATGTTTTATACTGTAAAAAAACATTAGAAATGATTTTTCCTATAAAAATGCATTGGAAATGATTTTTAGTATAAAAATTCATTGAAAATGATTTTTACTATAAAAATGCATTGAAAATGATTTTTTACAATAAAAATGCATTTGAAATGATTTTTACAATAAAAATTCATTGGAAATGACTTTTACTCTAAAAATGCATTGGAAATGATTTTTACTATAAAAATGCGTTGGAAATGATTTTTATTATAAAAATGCAATGGAAATGATTTTTACTATAAAAATGCATTGGAAATGATTTTTACTATAAAAATGCATTGGAAATGATTTTTACAATAAAAATGCATTGGAAATGATTTTTCCTATAAAAATGCATTGGAAATGATTTTTACTATAAAAATGCATTGGAAATGATTTTTACTATAAAAACACATTGAAAATGATTTTTATTTTAAAAATGCTTTAGAAATGATTTTTTACAATAAAAATGCATTAGAAATGATTTTTTACATTAAAAATGCATTGGAAATGATTTTTACTATAAAAATGCAAGGGAAATGATTTTTACTATAAAAATTCATCAGGAAAGATTTTACTCTAAAAATGCATTGGAAATGATTTTTACCCTAAAAATGCATTGGAAATGATTTTTACAATAAAAATGCATTGGAAATGATTTTTCCTATAAAAATGCATTGGAAATGATTTTTACTATAAAAATGAAAGGGAAATGATTTTTACTATAAAAATTCATCAGGAAAGATTTTACTCTAAAAATGCATTGGAAATGATTTTTACTATAAAATTGCATTGGAAATGATTTTTACAATAAAAATGCATTGGAAATGATTTTTCCTATAAAAATGCATTGGAAATGATTTTTACTATAAAATTGCATTGTAAATGATTTTTACTATAAAAATTCATTGGAAATGATTTTTACTATAAAAATGCATTGAAAATGATTTTTTACATTAAAAATGCATTTGTAATAATTTTTACTATAAAAATGCATTAGAAATGATTTTTACAATAAAAAGGCATTAGAAATGATTTTTATTATAAAAATGCATTAGAAATGATTTTTACTATAAAAATGCATTGGAAATGATTTTTATTATAAAAATGCATTAGAAATGATTTTTACTATATAAATGCATTGAAAATGATTTTTATTATAAAAATGCATTAGAAATGATTTTTACTATAAAAATGCATTGAAAATGATTTTTATTATAAAAATGCATTAGAAATGATTTTTACTATAAAAATGCATTGGAAATGATTTTTACAATAAAAATACATTGGAAATGATTTTTATTATAAAAATGCATTAGAAATGATTTTTACTATAAAAATGCATTGGAAATGATTTTTACAATAAAAATGCATTGGAAATGATTTTTTACAATAAAAATGCATTGGAAATGATTTTTACAATAAAAATGCATTGGAAATGATTTTTACTATAAAAATGCATTGGAAATGATTTTTACAATAAAAATGCATTGGAAATGATTTTTACAATAAAAATGCATTGGAAATGATTTTTTCAATAAAAATGCATTAGAAATGATTTTTACAATAAAAATGCATTGGAAATGATCTTTACAATAAAAATACATTGGAAATGATTTTTATTATAAAAATGCATTAGAAATGATTTTTACAATAAAAATGCATTGGAAATGATTTTTACAATAAAAATACATTGGAAATGATTTTTATTATAAAAATGCATTAGAAATGATTTTTACAATAAAAATGCATTCGAAATGATTTTTACAATAAAAATACATTGGAAATGATTTTTATTATAAAAATGCATTAGAAATGATTTTTACTATAAAAATGCATTGGAAATGATTTTTACAATAAAAATGCATTGGAAATGATTTTTACAATAAAAATGCATTGGAAATGATTTTTTACAATAAAAATGCATTGGAAATGATTTTTACAATAAAAATGCATTGGAAATGATTTTTTTAATAAAAATGCATTGGAAATGATTTTTTTACATTAAAAATTCATTGGAAATGATTTTTACAATAAAAATGCAATGGAAATGATTTTTTCAATAAAAATGCATTGGAAATGATTTTTACTATAAAAATGCATTGGAAATGATTTTTACAATAAAAATGCATTGGAAATGATTTTTACAATAAAAATGCATTGGAAATGATTTTTTCAATAAAAATGCATTAGAAATGATTTTTACAATAAAAATGCATTGGAAATGATTTTTACAATAAAAATGCATTGGAAATGATTTTTATTATAAAAATGCATTAGAAATGATTTTTACTATAAAAATGCATTGGAAATGATTTTTATAATAAAAATTCATTGGAAATGATTTTTACTATAAAAATGCATTGAAAATGATTTTTACTATAAAAATGCATTGGAAATGATTTTTACAATAAAAATGCATTGGAAATGATTTTTTCAATAAAAATGCATTGGAAATGATTTTTTACAATAAAAATGCATTAGAAATGATTTTTACAATAAAAATGCATTGGAAATGATTTTTACAATAAAAATGCATTGGAAATGATTTTTATTATAAAAATTCATTAGAAATGATTTTTACTATAAAAAAGCATTGGAAATGATTTTTACTATAAAAAAGCATTGGAAATGATTTTTACTATGAAAATGCATTGGAAATGATTTTTACTATAAAAATACATTGAAAATGATTTTTATTATAAAAATGCATTAGAAATGAATTTTTACAATAAAGATGCATTGGAAATGATTTTTACTATAAAAATGCATTAGAAATGATTTTTTACAATAAAAATGCATTGGAAATGATTTTTACTATAAAAATGCATTGGAAATGATTTTTACTATAAAAATGCAAGGGAAATGATTTTTACTATGAAAATGCATTGGAAATGATTTTTACTATAAAAATGCATTGGAAATGATTTTTACAATAAAAATGCATTGGAAATGATTTTTACTACAAAAATGCATGGGAAATGATTTTTACTATAAAATTGCATTGGAAATGTTTTTTACTATAAAAATGCATTGGAAATGATTTTTACTATAAAATTGCATTGGAAATGATTTTTTTAATAAAAATGCATTGGAAATGATTTTTTTACATTAAAAATTCATTGGAAATGATTTTTACAATAAAAATGCAATGGAAATGATTTTTTCAATAAAAATGCACTGGAAATGATTTTTACTATAAAAATGCATTGGAAATGATTTTTACAATAAAAATGCAAGGGAAATGATTTTTACTATAAAAATGCATTGGAAATGATTTTTTACAATAAAAATGCATTGGAAATGATTTTTACTATAAAAATGCATTGGAAATGATTTTTACTATAAAAATGCATTGGAAATGATTTTTACTATAAAAATGCATTGGAAATGATTTTTACAATAAAAATGCATTGGAAATGATTTTTACAATAAAAATGCATTGGAAATGATTTTTTCAATAAAAATGCATTAGAAATGATTTTTACAATAAAAATGCATTGGAAATGATTTTTACAATAAAAATGCATTGGAAATGATTTTTATTATAAAAATTCATTAGAAATGATTTTTACTAGAAAAAAGCATTGGAAATGATTTTTACTATAAAAAAGCATTGGAAATGATTTTTACTATTAAAATGCATTGGAAATGATTTTTACTATAAAAATACATTGAAAATGATTTTTATTATAAAAATGCATTAGAAATGAATTTTTACAATAAAGATGCATTGGAAATGATTTTTACTATAAAAATGCATTAGAAATGATTTTTTACAATAAAAATGCATTGGAAATGATTTTTACTATAAAAATGCAAGGGAAATGATTTTTACTATAAAAATGCATTGGAAATGATTTTTACTATAAAAATGCAAGGGAAATGATTTTTACTATGAAAATGCATTGGAAATGATTTTTACTATAAAAATGCATTGGAAATGATTTTTACAATAAAAATGCATTGGAAATGATTTTTACTATAAAAATGCATGGGAAATTATTTTTACTATAAAATTGCATTGGAAATGATTTTTACTATAAAAATGCATTGGAAATGATTTTTACTATAAAATTGCATTGGAAATGATTTTTACTATAAAAATGCATTGGAAAATGATTTTTACTATAAAAGTGCATTGGAAATGATTTTTATTATAAAAATACATTAGAAATGTTTTATACTGTAAAAAAACATTAGAAATGATTTTTACTATAAAAAAGCATTGGAAATGATTTTTACTATAAAAATGCATTGAAAATGATTTTTACTATAAAAATGCATTAGAAATTATTTTTTACAATAAAAATGCATTTGAAATGATTTTTACAATAAAAATTCATTGGAAATGATTTTTACTATAAAAATGCATTGGAAATGATTTTTACTCTAAAAATGCATTGGAAATGATTTTTACTATAAAAATGCATTGGAAATGATTTTTACTATAAAAATGCATTGGAAATGATTTTTCCTATAAAAATGCATTGGAAATGATTTTTACTATAAAATTGCATTGGAAATGATTTTTATTATAAAAATGCATTAGAAATGATTTTTACTATAAAAAAGCATTGGAAATGATTTTTACTATAAAAAAGCACTGGAAATGATTTTTTCTATAAAAGCACATTGAAAATGATTTTTACAATAAAAATGCATTAGAAATGATTTTTTACAATAAAAATGCATTAGAAATGATTTTTTACAATAAAAATTCATTGGAAATGATTTTTACTATAAAAATGCAAGGGAAATGATTTTTACTATAAAAATTCATCGGGAAAGATTTTACTCTAAAAATGCATTGGAAATGATTTTTACTATAAAAATGCATTGGAAATGATTTTTACAATAAAAAAAGCATTGGAAATGATTTTTCCTATAAAAATGCATTGGAAATGATTTTTACTATAAAATTGCATTGTAAATGATTTTTACTATAAAAATGCATTGGAAATGATTTTTACTATAAAAATGCATTGAAAATGATTTTTTACATTAAAAATGCATTGGAAATGATTTTTACAATAAAAATGCATTAGAAATGATTTTTACAATAAAAATTCATTGGAAATGATTTTTACAATAAAAATGCATTGGAAATGAATTTTACTATAAAAATGCATTGGAAATGATTTTTATTATAAAAATGTATTTGAAATAATTTTTTTACAATAAAAATGCATTGAAAATGATTTTTACAATAAAAATGCATTGGAAATTATTTTTACTATAAAAATGCATTGGAAATGAATTTTACTGTAAAATGCATTGGAAATGAATTTTACTATAAAGATGCATTGGAAATGTTTTTATGATAAAAATGCATTAGAAATGAATTTTATTATAAAAATGCATTGAAAATGATTTTTACTATAAAAATGCATAAGAAATGATTTTCACTAAAAAAAGGCATTGCAAATGGTTTTTCTATAAAAATTTATCGGGAACAATTTTTACTACAAAAATTCATTGGAAATGATTTTTATTATAAAAATCCATTGCAAATGATTTTCACTACAAAAATGCATTGGTGATGATTTTTACAATAAAAATTAACATCAATTTCATTTTTACTAAAAACATGAATTCAAAATTTGGTAGCACTGTCTAAAATTATTTGCTCGCCTATTAAGTAAAAATAAAATCTTTCTAATTATTAATATAGATTGTGTTTAATTTAAGATAAAATCAGGAAGTGCACCAAGCGAGTAGCACATGCGCAGAAAGGTTGCAAAATCTACGTCAACTCAAAACGACGTTGATGAAAAATCGTTTCAAATCGAGGCCAGACACTAAATGATCTTTGAATCGATGTGTGTTTAATGTCGCCAAGTCACTAACCCCAGACATAATGATGATACTCGTTACCAAAGTAGACTTGCCCCCTGCCTGGTGTGAAAACCATCTTTCCCAC
This sequence comes from Sepioteuthis lessoniana, assembly GCA_963585895.1. Classification (NCBI taxonomy): domain Eukaryota; kingdom Metazoa; phylum Mollusca; class Cephalopoda; order Myopsida; family Loliginidae; genus Sepioteuthis; species Sepioteuthis lessoniana. The sequence goes on from OY757942.1 coordinate 2,791,058, forward strand.
ACCTTTTATATTAATTACATTCGAACCAATGGTCCCTTAACATCGGCAGTATTTTATTGATCCGACCCGGAAACAATTTTCTGAGACCGATCGTATGTGAAATCGAATTGAAAGCTTTCTCCAGATTCGTCATTTTCTGTTACCGGTCTCTCCTGCTGCATTGATTTCACAGAGTTTAAAAGGTGGAAAACATGCTGACAGCGGTGACGTGAAAATTATTTTCCTCAAATATCGACGCCAAATGATAAAGAAGAGAAAGTAGAATTGAGCGAATTGAGTGGAGGAGAGAAGAGAGATAATGAAAAAAAGAAACAAAAAACAAAAAAAGCAAAACAAGACAAAACAAAACAAAAAAAACAAAAAAAACAAAAACACAAAAAAGATTGTTTTGAGCAATTTGAAAAGTAAGATAAAAAGCAAACACTGTAGGACAAGACATTGAATTCATAGGAAATGATTTTTATTATAAAAATTCATTGAAAAAGATTTTTGTAATAAAAATGCATTGGAAATGATTTTTACTATAAAAATGCATTGGAAATGATTTTTACTATAAAAATGCATTGGAAATGATTTTTATTATAAAAATGCATTGGAAATGATTTTTACAATAAAAATGCATTGGAAATGATTTTTACTATAAAAATGCATTGGAAATGATTATTACTATAAAAATGCATTGGAAATGATTTTTATTATAAAAATGCATTGGAAATGACTTTTACTATAAAAATGCATTGGAAATGATTTTTATTATAAAAATGCATTGGAAATGACTTTTACTATAAAAATGCATTGGAAATGATTTTACTATAAAAAAAACATTGGAAATGATTTTTACTATAAAAATGCATTGGAAATGATTTTTACTATAAAAATGCATTGGAAATGATTTTTATTATAAAAATGCATTGGAAATGACTTTTACTATAAAAATGCATTGGAAATGATTTTACTATAAAAATGCATTGGAAATGATTTTTACTATAAAAATGCATTTGAAATGATTTTTACTATGAAAATGCATTGGAAATGAATTTTACAATAAAAATGCATTGGAAATTATTTTTACTATAAAAATGCATTGGAAATGGTTTTTTACTATAAAGATGAATTGGAAATGATTTTTCCTATAAAAATGCATTGGAAATGATTTTTCCTATAAAAATGCATTGGAAATGATTTTTATTATAAAAATGCATTGGAAATGATTTTTACTATAAAAATGCATTGGAAATGATTTTTTTTGTAAAAATGCATTGGAAATGATTTTTACTATAAAAATTCATTGGAAATGATTTTTACTATAAAATTGCATTGGAAAGGATTTTTACTATAAAAATGCATTGGAAATGGTTTTTTACTATAAAGATGAATTGGAAATGATTTTTACTATAAAAATGCATTGGAAATGATTTTTCCTATAAAAATGCATTGGAAATGATTTTTACTATAAAAATTCATTGGAAATGATTTTTACTATAAAATTGCATTGGAAAGGATTTTTACTATAAAAATGCATTGGAAATGGTTTTTTACTATAAAGATGAATTGGAAATGATTTTTACTATAAAAATGCATTGGAAATGATTTTTCCTATAAAAATGCATTGGAAATGATTTTTACTATAAAAATGCATTGGAAATGAATTTTTACAATAAAAATGCATTGAAAATGATTTTTATTATAAAAATGCATTGGAAATGATTTTACTATAAAAATGCATTGGAAATGATTTTTACTATAAAAATGCATTGGAAATGATTTTTACTATGAAAGTGCATTAGAATTGATTTTTACTATAAAAATGAATTGGAAATGTTTTTTATTATAAAAATGCATTGGAAATGATCTTTACAAAAAATGCATTGGGAATGATTTCTTACTATAAAAATGCATTGGACATGATTTTTAGTATAAAAATACTTTTAAAATGATTTTTACAATAAAAATGCATTGGAAATGATTTTTATTATAAAAATGCATTGAAAATGATTTTTACAATAAAAATGCATTGGAAATGATTTTTATTATAAAAATTCATTGGAAATGATTTTTATTCTAAAAATGCATTGGAAATGATTTTTATTATAAAAATGCATTGGAAATTATTTTTATTATAAGAATGCATTGGAAATGATTTTTTACAATAAAAATGCATTGGAAATGATTTTTTACAATAAAAATGCATTGAAAATGATTTTTATTATAAAAATGCATTGGAAATGATTTTTTACAATAAAAATGCATTGGAAATGATTTTTATTTTAAAAATGCATTGGAAATGATTTTTATTATAAAAATTCATTGGAAATGATTTTTATTATAAAAAATCATTTCCAATGATTTTTTACAATAAAAAGGCATTGGAAATGATTTTATCTATAAAAATGCATTGGAAATGATTTTTTTTGTAAAAATGCATTGGAAATGATTTTTGCTATAAATATGCATTGGAAATGATTGAAAGTCTCTCTGGTGTAGTGGCTAACGTGGTGGACTGAGATATTGTTGTGAGCGAGTTCGAACCTCCAGTCATGCATTTTCGGTTTGCTTTCCTTGTTGCCACATCAACCTCTTTTAATTATTTAATGTCAAAGAGCATCCCTGTACAAGAATAGTGGTTTTACCATCTAATTATATCTGGGCGATAATGGGGTTCATGCCTTTCCCAAGAGTGTTCGTCCGAAAGTATACGTAACAGCGTGACAGGCGCCTCTGGTGGTGTAATGGTTAGCAAGCTCGACTAGCAAACCTACACGAGTGAGTTCGAGTCTCATTGGGTGCCCCTTTCATATGGCCTTGTGCCACATCTAAGCAAAAAGCTTAGTAAATTTCCGTAACAGCGTGACTAAAGTTCGAACTCGCTTATTACGATTTCGCAGTCCAACACATTAACCACTGTACGACGTATGATCTCCTGGTTCACTTCATCTTTGGCATCAAATAAGCCACAAAGATTAATATGCCTTTAAACAAAAAACAAAAAACAAAAACAGACCAGATCAAAACTATAAAACATGATATGCCGAAACTAGGAAAATAGTTGGAACAATAAAAAACGAAATGAAAAATTGAGGCAAATTATGGTTTAGTTAGGTTTGGTTTTATGGCATATCAAACATTGTAGGTTATTTACTGCCAAATCCATTTTTGTTCAGAAACACTTCCATTTCAATCAAGTCAGTTTAGCATAAGTAAACAGTTTAAATGTCAAAAACATTTCTATTTCAAGCTATTCAGTTTGGTCAACAAAGTTAAATGGTTCCAAGTATTGCTATGTATAACTAACAATTCAATTAAACGTCAGTCATTTATTTACTCACAGTTGAATCTCAAAACAACTCCATTTTAAACAATGCAGTTTAGCATAAGCATACAGTTTAGTTCTATTTAACTCATAGATATGACCCTATCAGGTGCTACCAGTCCGGGCCAGAGTGGACCTGGGAGTGATGGCAGTAAAGATGCACTCTGCATTCCCCAAAGCTCCATGATTACTGGAGCATCTCCATCAGATAGTTTAGTGTCATTTCAGGACACATGGAGGAGTCTTAGCCCTCTGCAGAGATGCAGTTGGTGTATTCTGCAGCCATGGCCGACTGGGCCAGCAAATTTAGATTTCGTTTTGAATAGTGTTCATTAAAAATTAGTTTATAAATTCATTTTCATGTGTGATTGATTTTAATTGCACGTTAACTCGTCTTGGGTGTTTTTTATGCCTAGCGGTTAGGGAATCGCGTTCAAAGTACTACATATTTACATTTTTTCTGTAGTTTTTTCTTTATAGTTTTTTTTTTTTGCACACGGTCTAATTGAATAGGAATAATCTTTTAACAGCTCAATTTGACCTCCACGTAGAACTCTAACAGGTACTACGATAACTCCGAATCAGTAATGGCAATAACAGAGTACTTCACACTTCCGAGATCTCCAGAACATCATTATAATATCCAGAATACTTCTTTTCTTTTATTTTGGGGTGGTCTCACCTGTCTACGTGGTATACGGACAAGGTATATAATATGTAACGTTACGAAAATTTATTTTGGCCTGCAACATTCTCATAGTCGTTAACAAACAAAAGAAAAATTATAAGGATTAAGTCATGCTAGAAGAAACTTAGGAGTTTCCATTCGTGGGAGACGAACGATTAAAATACTGACTTCATCTTTCTTCTGTTCCGACCAAGATCTGCCCCCAAAGGGACGCTCGTCTCATCTCAGGACCCGACGCGAACCCGCTGAATAAGTCCGACCCTTTCTTGAATCTCCGACTGACTGACCGCTAAATCACCCTGCTTATATATTATACTAATATTTCTCCTTATTACAGCTTACGTAATTACTAAAAACTTTCCATAAAAACGTCATTGCTAAAATAAATCCAACATAATGTTTATCTTTTTAATATCTGGCCGACAACTCCTATTTCAAAACAAACCTTTAATATGTCATCCTCGTCGATTTCCAAAATAACCTGTCAATTTCATATCGGGGGGCTGTCTTCCTGGTGTAATGGTTAAAGCGTTGGACTGCGGAATCTTTGTAAGCAAGTTCGAACTCCAGTCACGCTATTACGTTCACTTTCGGACAAAAACCTTTGGGAAAGGTATGAACCGCCTTATCCTCCGAACTATTGGTTAAATAGTACCACTACTGTCATTATAGAAGGGCGGATTTGGCGTTAAATAACCAACGAAGTTTGATATGCCATAAAACAAACAAAACAAAACAAACAAAACAAAACAATTTCATACCTGGGGATTCGTTTGACACGTGCGCCATTTGACCTTTCTTTGTACCATACCCATGATACGGGTATGTAAAAAGTACATAGAATGTTCATAACATATATACATAGAACATAGTAATCTCGAAACACGAAAACCACTTACGACTTCTTAGTTCAGGTCCGAAACTTTTTATTACCTTTGAGTTTAAAGGTTTTTCGACATAAGGAGAGAGATACACATTCTTTCTATTCTGGCCTTTTCATTTGCCCCCGCCTCCAACACGTGTGGCACTCGCCACAAGGCCACTGGCCTGGGTCGGTGAGCAAGCGAAAGCCAACCGTCTTCTCCCGAGGCAGAAGTCAACTCAACTAACTGACTTTTTCAAATCTCCCAAAATCTTCCGCGCGCTTCCGGTGCATGACGTCATTCACATCCCCCTATCTGGGATTTTTATTTTGACATCTCTGAATGACACGTCCGCCCCGCGCGCGCGTGAACACCTGCGTTTATGTTGCACCTAGCTAACCCATGCACTGAGCCGAAAGGTTCTCAGCCTAACTAAACCAAAAGGCATAAAACGAAATCCCTCGGCCATTATATTACATCTTGAATGTGACTTAGACTTCAGCTCAAAGATTTTAGTCAATTCACCATTTATCAAAACAAATCAAATAATGAACTGATATAATTAATAACCGTCCTCAATTATATAAGGGAGTGTCCTCGTGGCGTAATGGTTAAAGCGATGGACTGCAAAATCGTTGTAAGCGAGTTCGTATTCCAGTCGCGCTATTACGTTCACTTTCGGGCAAATACCCTTGGGAAAGGTATGAAACCCCTTATCCTCCTAGCTATGGGTTAAATAGTACCACTACTGTTCTTCTCTGAGAATGGCTTTGGCATTAAATAACCTACAAAGGTTGATATGCCATTAAACAAAGAAACCAAACCAATCAATTATATAACAAATATAGTCCAACAGAATCAAATATATCAAAGAAAACATAGACGTGACTCAATACTGCTGGAAATTTTATATCAGAATTATAAACACAGTTATATTCGAATATATACATATATATATATATATGTAGAAAAACTGATAACAACGATCCAAGCGGAAGGAATGATTTATTAACGGGTCGACACTATAGCGTTTCGGTTCTACTGAACCATCATCAGGACATGAGGGATGATATTAATAATTTTAAGTTAACGATGGATGATTGGAAATGTGAAATACAAAAATCCAGGGGAAAATATGTATAGTAAGAAATATATATATATATATACGACTGATAAATACAAACAAAATTATACAGTCGCGCGCGGGCACACACACACACACACACACATACACACAGGCTCCCCTACCCCTGTAGGGTTGAGCTCCCTAGCAAGGAAAGTACACGTGTTGCCGTTAGCGTAATGCAAGGCTCTTCATATGAATTGAGCTCTCGGTAGCCGTTAAACGGATATACGTAAACAAAAACGATTGTGATATATAAACGTTTAAATTTCCTTCGCTTGTGCTGGTTTCCTTGTGGCTGAGTTGTAGAAACTTGGATTGGCGTGTGAGTCAACCGGGTTTCGATCCCAGCTTCGGGAATCTAACCAGTTTAGCCACACTGAAGAGTTCTGATAGAACGAAACAGATCTGTCTGTGGCTGGCAATATATATATATATATATATAAGTTCGTATTTAAGCATGTTTAAATAATAAGAGGCACATTTTGTCTATATTGTTTTTTTTTAAATCCTTTCAAGTTTTCTTATAAGTGTCTTAGTATCAGGTCGTAATTGGTGAATGAATTTACCAAAATTCTTCCGACCGCTTTCAGACCTTTCATTGGTTATCATCAGGCGTTGCTTGCATGAGTAAAGATTTTTTTAAAGAGTTTTTTTTTTCTTTTTTTTTTTTCCAAATATTTCGTTTTCCTTGATAATATTCTATTCTTGTTGAGTACGTTCTGTTTTTAAATTCGTCGTCTGCATCTCAGTTTTATCCAATTTTCCGTTTGCGTAATTTTGTAATGTTATTAAAAAAAACCCTTAAAAAACGCTTAAAACCCTTTTCGAAAATTCAAATTTGCGAATCTTGACAGCCAGTTTAAAGGTGAAAACCCTATGTAACGTCTGAAAGTGCTACGGACAATTTTGGTAAATTCATCCACCAATTCCAATCTGAACCCAAGGCACTTATTAGGGACCTTGAAAGGATCTTAATAAAATGATATAGACAGAACGTGTCTTTATTGTTTTATCAAACATGTTAAAACGAAAGACTGCTGCCCAACGGCAGACACACACACACAGACACACACACATACAAACACACACACACACATACACACATATATATATATATATATGAGAAAGAAAAAGGAAAATAAGTCTGACGGTATATAAATACAAAACATATATTCAAATAATGTATATATTTATACATCAATCATATGCCAAAGTTTTAAATTTCGTTTTTTAAACCATCTTTACGGCGATTTTAATGAAATGAAAAATAAAACTTTCTAAGGCTAATTACGTCGCATACATTTTGAAATAGAACACGAATAACGATAATAGAATATTTTTTAATTTTTACATTTAATATTTTCATTTAAATATTTTCATTTAAATATTTTCATTTCAGATGAGACACAACACATAAAGAACATCGTCCTGAAGATGGTTTAAAAAACAAAATCTTAAATAGTTTAAAAATTGGTTTGAAAATTATTAATGGTTTACATGGTTAAAAAAAACCGAAACCTTTGATGTTGGCATATTATCTATTTGTGAATATGTACATCTTCTAATGACCTGTTTTTTTTTTATATATTTCTCTCACATATACACACACACACACATAAACACGCATATATATATATATATATATATAAGTAAGGTTTAGCATGAAATCCGACGAGATAAAAAAAAAATGACGGCCAATTCGATTTTCACAAGTGTCTACTGTCTTATATATATATATATATATATATATGTGTGTGTGTGTGTGCGTGTGTGTGTGAAGGATAATACGAAATATGTTAAAGTTCTGTGTAGAATTTGCCGGGAACAGTTTATCTTGTGACAAAGACATCGGAACAAACATTGTAATCGATAGGGAATGAATACTGAAGGAAGCGTTCCGTTCATGACGTGAATGCTAATGGCGGATACTTATCATGTTCCTGTTATGCTGGTTGCATTGCTTAGCTGTAATTAGCGCATCTTGATAGCCAGTTTAAGGGCGAAAACCTGCCACAGCTCGAATAAGTTTGGACAGTGATCAACAATGAGAAAGTTAAGAGTCGTTACTATGCGTCCATGATTGAATTAAATGGCCGATGACCGACAGCTTTGGCTGCGGGTTATCTGCAACCCTACTCGAGTAATTCCAACTTTCTATATACACATACATTATTACACCCCGCCCCACAAAACCTTCTAAAATCAAGTTGCCGTAAATATATCTTTTTAGTCTTAGACTCGTGTTTGTTAAACCTACTAAACAAATTAACACAGAGATTGATATAAAATAATAAAACTTTGTTACAAATTAAGTATTATATCAACTCTATATAACGCGCCGTTTCCACGAGGAAAAGCACTGATTGTAAAAACTAACCGGGACGTCACAGCACCCCAGTGGCCAGTCAGGCATCTACAGATGTTGTTTATCTACGCAGTTACATGATAGTGCAATAGATTTTGGATTCATTTGAATATAAGTTCTAATCTCTAAGATTTGCATTGGTCGAATATGGCCGATGTAATTCTGATTTCGGGGAGAAATACTATAGAAATTTGAAGATAGATACGCAGCTATCTGGATAAATAGATTACGATAAATTTCGGTGTACTAGTCGATTTTTAAGACTGAAAAAAATTTCTACAAAACAGAGTTGACTCATGTGGCAAGGATAAAATCCAAACCTTTACCACAGAGTGGGCAACCAGTGGAACAGAACTCACAATAATTGATATAATCCAGTAAACGTAATTCCTGCAGAATAACATAAACATTTCCATCTTAAACTACTGTTTAAATGGTTTGGTTTGGTTTAATGACATATCAACCATTGTAGGTTATCTAATGCCAAATCCATTTTTATACATAAAACAGTTCTATTTCAAACAATTCAGTCAAGCATAAGTACATGTGTAACACATTCGAAATACCGAATATGTGAAATATACACACGCATAGGAAACCCACGAAACACTGACGACCTTTTTTAGTTCAGGTACGAAACTTTTATTACCTTCTTGACTTTTAAGTTTTCCGACACGAGGAGAGAGAGAGACACAGTTTTTACTATGCTGACTGTTTCATCTGACCCCACCCCGCGCGGCGCATCTCGTGGACCCAACTGGCCTGGCCTCGCCGAGGCTCGAAAATTAACTCGCCTCGTCTAGGTTCAAATCTTAACTAACTGCTTTTTTTTTCAAAAATCACCCAAAATCCTCAGCCCATCGCTTCCGGGCATGACGTCATTCACATCCCCAGTCTTATTACCTATCCGGGTTTTTTATTATGACATCTGTGATTGTCACATCCTCCCCGCGGGAGCGTGAACACCTGCGCTCAATATGTGCCCCTACCTGTGCACTAAACTGAATAGTTCTAAGCATAACTAAACCGAACGATAAGATATAACCAACGAAAAATGATAATATAAAAAATCCTTCCGCAATTATATAATACACAGTTTAGCTCTATTTGACCCATAGATAGGACCCTATCAGGTGCTACCACTCTAGGCCAGAGTGGACCTGGGAGCGGTGGCAATAAAGAAGTACTCCACACTTCCCAAAGCTCCAGCATTACTGGAGCCTCATTATCAGATTGTTTTGTGTCATCTTCAGGACACTCGTTAAGAGTCAGTGTATTTAACAGTCCCAGACGACTGGGCCACTTCAGAGAAATAAGATTCACCCTTAAAAAGAAGTTATCTGGGTATGATATTAAACCGCATTTGATGGTGAGGGTCCAGTTTTGGTGCTCTGGTGAATGTAGGGTTCCTTTTGCCATTACTCCCGGGTCCACTCTGTACTGAAGTCGTGGTACCTGTTAGGATCCAATCTGTAGGGCAAATAGATCGGTTTGAAAAAAAAATGCTCGTATGCGATTGGACCGTGAGTAAAAAGAAAAAAAAAACAGAAAGAAACCAGTCCAGTCGGCTGGGAGGGGCTGTTGAATACACTGGGTGCATCTCTGCAGAGAGGCAAGGCCCTCCAACGAGTGTCCTGGATATGACATCAAACAATCTGATGTTGAAGCTCTAGGCTTGTAGATTTGGGGAATGTGGAGTACCCCATGTCCCCATGTCCACTCTGCCCGGAGTGGTGGCACCTTATAGGGTCCTATCTATGGGTAAACAAACTGTGAGCAAGAAAATGACAGATGTTTAACTGAGACCATTTAATTGGGTGCCAAAAAAAAGCTCTGGCTCATTTAGGGATGTTATCTACAGAATGTTTTTACAAATCATATATATATATATATATATATATATATATATATATATATATATATATGTGTGTGTGTGTGTGTGTATATTTCATATATATATGCGTAAATAGGATTTGGCATTAAATAGCCTACAAAGTTTGATATGCCTTAAAACCCAACCATATCAAGTCATATATATTTAATATTCGTGTATAAAGATGATTTGGCGTTAAACAACCTACAATAATTGATATGCCATAAAACGCAACCAAATCAAATCATATATATTTAATATATATGTATAAAGAGGATTTGGCATTAGATAACCAACAATGGTTGATATGCCATAAAAACCAACCAAACTAAATCATATATATTCAATATATATGTATAAATAGCATTTGGCATCAAATAACCAACAAGGGTTGAAATACAATAAAATCCAACGAAAACTCTAAAGAAACGACTATACATAGAATGTATATCTAAATGTTTAATGAACGTGATTACCAAACCCCTCGGGTGACATATTATTTAGATCGATCATTTGGATAAATTGGTAAATCAAAGCTACAGTTATCAAAAGAAAAAAAAAGGTTTCCTCTAGTTTTTCTTTTTTCAGTTCAAAAACTAAACTTTCTTTTTTCAACTGCATTTGAAGGGGTGAAGTTTCAGAGTCAGAAAACAAGTCTTGAATGTCATAAAAAAGCCAAAAAAAAAACCCCAACAAAAACTAAAAAAAAAACCCAACAAAAACTAAAAAAACAAAAAAACAAAAACAAAAACAAAACAAAACAAAACAAAACAAACAAACAAAAAATAACAAAAAAACAATAAATCTTCTTTGGAAATCTAATCCTGATGAGTAAATAAAGAAAATGTGGTTAATATATCCACTATTTTTTTTTAACACGAGACACATTGCCCAGTCGGTTGGAGCTGTAGAATACACTGACTGCACCTCTGCAGAGGGGTGAGACCCCTCCCAACGAGTGTCCTGGATATAACACTAAACAATCTTAAGGTGAGGTCCCAGTAATGCTGGGGCCTTGGGGAATGCAGAGCACCCCTTCATTGCCATTGCTCCAAGTTCCACTCTGGTCCGGCGTGGTAGCACCTGATAGGGCCCTATCTGTGGATTAAATAGCACTAACGGCATACTTATGCTAAACTGAATGGTTTGATTAAACTGAATAGCTTGAAATAGAAATGTTTTTAACAATTAAACCGTACTCACATTTAAACTGAGTGCTTATGCAGAAGTGAATTATTTCAAATAGAACTGTTTTTTGACATTGATACTGTACTTACACTAAACTGAATTGTTATATATAACTGCTTGAATAGTTTGAAATAGAAATGTTTTTTGACAATTAAACTGTGCACTCATGCTAAACTGAATTGTTTTAAATAGAACTGATTATTTGTATAAAAATGGATTTGTCGTTAAATAACCTACAAAGGTTGATATACCATAAAACCAAACACGAGACACAATGTACGATAAAAAACAAAATGGTAAAGTGGATCCTCAAATGGTTAGGAAAACCGCATATTTGCCAAATTTTACTTTCAACAAATACTGTTTAGTGACACCATTTTTTTTCCCAGGAGGAATCTTACCCCTCTGCAAGTAATACAGTAAGCATTATCAAAGCCCCCACTCCTGAGAGAGCAATTAAATAATATCAAATTTTCTATCTTTTGATTACACGGTATTTCTTCTTAATATCAGCCACATTTACAAAAGTGCTGGTAAAAAATATCAACACAAAACAAATTATATATTCGATTCATTAAAGGAACTGAACGAAATATATAATTTATATTAGATATAATGGATATGCGGTATAATGATATTTTTATTGGCGCCTTTTTATGTCGATGTATCACAAATAGTTCGAAGCACGTATTAAAGGTTTCTCTCGAGTTATAAACACAAGATTGTTGCATGTTTAATTATATTATCTATATGAAGCTAATTAACTAACAGACATGTTCACCTATTGATAAAGAATCACTGAAGTAGGTATACAGCGTATAATTAACTTCAATGATAATTAATCCTTTTCATATATATATATATATATATATAGTCATCACAGACAGATCTGTTTCGTTCTATCAGAACTCATCGGTGTGGCTAGACAGTATCTTCCCGTAGCTGGGATCGAAACCCTGGTTGACTCAAACGCCAAGCCAAAGCTTCTAACCATTCAGCCACGAGGAGCCATTAGCTGCGAAGTAAATTTTAAACGGTTATGAATCACAATTACTATTGTTTACATACATCCGTTCAAGTATAAATATATAAATCTAATATATACTTATTATATATATATATATATATATATATATATATATATATATATATATATAAGTATATATTAGATTTATATATTTATACTTTTAATTCCATAGAATTTAGACTGCGAACCCTGGGTTTCATGGAGTTTATTTTACAAAACAACAATCATCAGGCAGTTAACAGTTTTCTTTTTTCATTTTGTTAACTGCCAGATAATTGTTGTTTTGTAAAAACTCCATGAAACCCAGGGGTCGCAGTCTAAATTCCATGGCATTAAAAATATAAATATATAAATCTAATATATATTTATTTATTATTATCATATAATAGGTCTATCCTAGATATTGAGCACTCTCCATATTATATTGCACTTAGTTTGCCACAAACCCACAATGTGATTTAGAGACAACTAACACTGTTATATATGCATATATATATATATATATATATAGGTGTGTGGGTGTGTGTGTATTATTCAGTCCAGTTAAACCGGAGTTGGTATTAATTCCACCAGGGCAATTAAATTATTCAACTATGAACATTCAAATCTTCCTGGTAAAGAGCTCAATGTAAATGACATCACAGAGCAACAATTCCTTTAAGAAAAACAAAATTGGTCCCTTTAGTAGTCTAAATTTCTGAGACGAAGCTTGTTAAGGGTTTTCGGACTATTGTCTTCATCTTTATTGTTATTTCCACAATGTTTCGGCCGATATGTCCTCCGGCCTTCTTCAGCAGGACACATGGCATAACGGTTATAGGCGTTGGTTCCCTGAGCTTCTAAGGAGACAGTCATCTGAAGGTTGCAGGTTCAATCCTCACTACTGGTGAGTATCAATACAGGAATACTTAACGCTTGTACCCGGTTATGGCTAACGGAATCAGAACAGGTGACCCCCGTGGTTTCAATAAAGGACGTAGTTCGAAGTTCCGTGAAGGTTCCCGACAAACACCTGAAGAAGGCCAGAGGATATATCGGCCGAAATGTTGTGGAAATAACAATAAAGATGAAGACAATAGTCCGAAAAACCTTATTGATAAAAAAGCAACAACTGGTCCCTTTAGGATTATAAATTTGTTTCCATCCTGCTTTGGGTATTGATATGAATCAATAACACCAAATTTAACAGGACTACTTCAGATCCAAGGGATATAATTAAATTTGGTATTATTGATTCATAACAATACTCATAGCAGGGTGGAAATACATTTACTATCACAATGTGACCGGGTTTTGTTCTTCTTAAAGGTATATATATATATATATATATTAGCGGGGAGGTAATGAAAAGTGCACGGTCCAATCTGGAGGGAGATAAACAAGAGCATTGAAAGATACGTACTCTTCCGCATATTCATCAAACATGTCAACACACGTGGCACATATTTCCTGATATTTATTTAACCATTATTCTGCCACTATTGGTCAGCTCAGTCACCTGGGCTGCAGAATACACCGACTGTATCTCTGTGAAGGAGTAAGACTACCCCAACGAGTATCCTGCATATGACACAAAACAATCTGATAGTGAGGCTCCAGTAATGCTGGAGCTTTGGAGGATACGGAGTACCCGTTTACTGCTATCTCTCTCAGGTCCACTCTGACCCGGAGTGATAGCGTCTGATATGGTCCTATCTATGGGTCGAATAGAACTGTTTGATATTTAAACTGTACTTATGCTAAACTTGGTCAAATAGAACTAAACTGTGTTCTTATGCTAAACTGAATTGTTTGAAAAAGAACTGTTTTTACTGGTAACTGTTGGTAAACAAAAAATTGAGTACTTATGCTAAACTGGTTTGTTTGAAATAGAATATTTATATATATATATATATATATATATATATATATATATATATAGAGAGAGAGAGAGAGAGAGAGAGAGCTGGAGAATGTCAGTTGAATAATTATAATCATTTCTATTTTTTTCTATTTTTATAATTAGATTACTTATACTACTGTCATCTTTCATGAATTATATAAATAATTTGAATAAAACACACACACACACACACACACACACATATATATATATATATATATAGGTCTGTTAAATGATTTGAAACACTGATCTACCCATCTGAAGACCAAGAGAACAAAAACCGCTTTGATTCTGCGTTCATCTTTACGTTTTTTTGTATTCGATTCCTTATATTATTTTACGATTTTATGATATCAAGTATTCTTATCTAATACAAGTAATTTTTAATAAAACGTACATCTATATCCTTGCCCTTGAGGTCATAATAATTACGTGAATGCGTATTTCTAATCCTCTTGGGAAGACGTGGCCCTGGAGGTGACTGTGTCCTTTGTAAAGAGTACGGATGTAACTTGCAAGACACATTCAGGTTAATTGGCTGAGCAATTACCATGACTAGTTAATTTGGCGTCACTTGAGTACGATATGGACTCGTGGCTCAGTTGTAGAGTTTCGGCTCTGCAATCTGTGGTCGCTGGTACGATCTCCAGTGGTGGAGATCAGGGTATATACTACTGATGAGATCAAATAAGGTCGAAACAGCTGTCCCATGTGTCGTGCGTAAGTTTTCACTGGATTTTCTGGTCATGGTAATTCAATCCACAATATAATTCCTCTACTTAAAAAAGAAAAATGTCCATCGAAGTTTATATGCCATTAAAGAAAGAAACCGAATTAGGTATTCAGAACTGGAGCCTCACCATCAGATACTGTTTACTGTCATACAAAGGATACCTTTTTTTTGAAAGGGTCGTATTCTAAACAGAGCAGGAGTTGATATCAAGTTTTATTATATTATATATTATTTTTATATATTTTTATTATTATTATATATTTTATGCAATTCCAAAACTCAGTGGTTATCACAAGCGTATGCTTGTGAATACACTCAGACATACACACATGCATTCAAAATATATCCACATAACCACAATATTTTTACACACCTACACACACAATTTTGAATTTAAAAAATAATGGAAGTAAATAATGGAAATTAATTCGACAATATAAGGAAAAATTGAAAAACAAGGTAATCCAAAGAGATGAATTTAATGTAAAAGGAAGTCGACGTTTTAACGTTCCGGTTCTAATGAACCATCATCAGGGTATCGGTTTGATTTTTGATTTAACAATTCTCAGGTATTTACATATGATATGTTAGCTTGTTTCCTACTCCTTTTCCCACCCAATTCTCTTTCCCTACATCCCAACTTTCCACTCTCTTTCCTTTCTCTCTCATTCTTCCGTTCTTTTCTTTTCTTTTCTTTTCTTCCTTCTTCTTTCTCCTTTTAATTCATTATTTCTCTTGATGATTCTATTTATTCTACATCATTGTCTTAAACTCTCATATGACATATTTTTAAATAAAAAAGCTGATTATACAGTTACCCCTTTCTCTGTATATATAATTAATTCCCTCTTGTTTTGTATTCATTAAAAATCCATCGGTGATCTAGTGTTCCTCGTAAGTCCTGATGATGGTTTCATTTGAACCGAAACGTAAAACGTTGACTTTCTTTTTCATTGAATTCTTCTCTTTGAATAAGAATATAAAAATCTGAAACCAAAGACACCCGAAAGCTATGATTTTGTAATTTGCGTTCCAATTCCATTGGCAAACCAAAGTGGTTTCGATCTTCAAAACAAAGAATTGGGAATAGAATTAAGAGAAACGAAACCAAACGAGTTCTCATTAAGTTGAGGAAAAAAAAAAGCTTCACCTTTAGGAATAAAATAACCCCAGACCAGTTCATATGCTGCAATAATCAATCAATCAATTATTTTTTTGCGAGCATTTAAAATTTGGTATCAAGAGAAAAACCTTCCTCTTTTTTTTTTCTATATGAGTGACAACACCCTATTTTTAGCAGCGGGAAGAGGGAAAGCAAAATTTAAATTCATGCCTTTTCAAATTTATTCGAAAATAATCAAATGAGCAAGATCGAAACCACTTGGTTGATTGTGGTCTCCAAGAAACTCGCAGAGAAAAAAATCAGTGAAAAATGAAAAAATGAAAAACCGGTTCCGTCAGTTGTCATTTTTGTACTTGTAAAATCCGTAATAACTAAGTAGCAAAAGTATTGTGAAAGCGTAAACTCACCTGAGAGAAGAAAGCAGTAAAAAATGCCTTTGCCCATATACTACTAGAATCTAAATTACCTGAACGGCATAAAATTCAACTCACCTAGGAGAAGGAAAAGTCTGACTCCAAGCCAAGGCAAAATAGCCCTTTTCCGCCAATGGTCAGTCTTGTGCTTGGAAAATCCCCAATTACCAAGTTGGAAAGATTTGACAATAACTAGAACAGAAAATAATTTGAGGATCAATCATTGAAAATTGATGATGATTAAAATAACACTGGTCTACAAATTCGGAAGAGACGATGATTATCAGATACTTTTTTGGATTCGGTTTCTTGAAAATGATTTACTGAATATTTCGAAAAAAAAATCGATATTATTTCCTAATCTAATAACTGGACCAATTGTCGTCTAAATGAACCCAAATTTTAACAGCCTATGTAGAAACAAATCGAAATTAAATGATTTAAGTTTAAATGTCTTTTCCTGTATGGAAATGCCATTCACCAGAAAAGAAAAAAGTGTTTAAACTTTATTCAATAGCCTAGAGATTATCACTTGATTATATAAGGTGTTTCAAAATATTTGATATCATTTATGATGT
>OY757942.1:2813226-2895726 GCA_963585895.1 Sepioteuthis lessoniana
TAGGAAACTAAGGAAATGCCCGTGGTGTAATGGTTATCGTCGTAGGAAATGGACACGGTGACACGAGTTCAAATCCTGGACGAGACTGATTGCATTCCACATAGCACTAATGCCCTTGGGAAAGGTATGAATCCAATTATTCTCCCTCCAGCTATGGGTAAATAGTCAGACAGACTGGGTTCTTCAGCCTTGGTGAGGCGACTAGTCTAGGAGAAGGAAAACTCTGATATTCAAACTTGTTAAACTCCGCTTAAAAATTGACCTTGTGTCTGCCCGAGCGGAGGGGTTTGGTAAATATGTATATATAAGAAGGTCTACTTATTTTTGTATTTTTCTTTTCGTTTGAAACCTGCTTAGCGTAATGGTTAAACCATTCTCCCTATCTTTCATCGCCTCTGGCAGGTCTTCGGGGCTACATCCCGTATCTTCACAGAGCTGCTGTATATATGTTCGAGCTGTCCTGCTTTTATTCGGCCATATTTGGGGTCCATAGGAGTACATCACTTATGAGCTCGTCCTTGCTTCTCCAGCAGTGTCCTGCATGTCTGGTTCGTCTAACTTGGATAGTTTTCGTGATGAGAGGTTGGTGGCCGTATAGTTGGTGCTTTGTGGGGTGTTGCCTCCAGGACTTGTTCAATATTGCTCGCAACATTCTTGTGTAATTGCCGTCTAGCTTTTTCTTCGGCCGTTTTGTTAGCGTCCAAGTGGTGCATCCATATTGCAGTATCGACACTACCACTGCCTGGAAGAAACTGCGTTTCATCTTATCGGTCAGGTCTGATTTCCATATGATCGATAGCTTATCGATAGCTGTCCATGTCTTCGTTAGCCGCGTGTCGATGTCCTTTTCGGTTGATGAGACGCTGCTTCCTAGGGAGGTGAATTTGTCTACCAGTTTCAGAGAGGTTGTTCACTTTATGGTTTAATTTCGTTTTTTCGCTTATAAACCTTGGTGGGTTATTTAATGCCAAAGCCACTCTTGTAATAAAACTGTAATGATACTATTTACCATATCACTAGGGGGATTAAGAGGTCCATACATTTACCAAGGGTATTCGTACAAAAGTGAAAGATATAGCCCCACTGGGGGTTCGAACTCGCTAGTGCCTTGTGGGGTGTTGCCGCCAGGACTTGTTCAATATTGCTCGCAGCATTCTTGTGTAATTGCCGTCTAGCTTTTTCTTCAGCCGTTTTGTTAGCGTCCAAGTGGTGCATCCATATAGCAGTATCGACACGATCGCTGCTTGGAAGAAACAGCGTTTCATTTTGTACTAATATTAATATGTACTAAGTATCTACTAAATACTAATATGTATCACTGACCGCAGTTTGAAAGTTGCCTCAAATCGTCTTCAGACTGCGACGCAATATGCATCAGGTTAGATTTGGTCGAAAGCTAAAGTTTTCAGCATGAAGGAAATACACGCGGAACCACCATTCCCGTGTGATTGCGTAAGAAACGGTTACTGTAAACACATAATAACATCAACCGCCGAATATAAACGCATTTTTAAAAAAATCACAAACTGCACACTGAAAATGAAGATTAACGTCCAATGTATTCTCTGCTCTTAATTGATCTGGCATGTATATATATATATATATATATATATATATATATATAACTATAGAGATATATATACTCCCCAACCCCCGTGGGGTCGAGTTCTCTGGCGAAGAAGTAATCGTGTTGCCATTAGCGACTATTGCAAGCCTCTTCGTAGATGAATTGAGGTCTCGGCAACCGTTGAACGGATGTATGTAAACAATAGTAATTGTGATTCATAACCGTTTAAAATTTACTTCGCAGCTAATATCTCCTCGTGGCTGAATGGTTAGAAGCTTGGCTTGGCGTTTGAGTCAACCGGGGTTCGATCCCAGCTACGGGAAGATACTGTCTAGCCACACGGATGAGTTCTGATAGAATGAAACAGATCTGTCTGTGGATGACTATATATATATATATAAAATTCTGTTAATACCCTGTCCGGTGGCAAAAGCTGCTTGGTAGCGCCAGGAGTAGTACCGCCTTGAGCTACCGAAACTGTGTTATCACCCCTGGTTGGCGGCTGATGAGGACATTGTATCACACGTTGTATGATAAAAAAAATGTACTAATAAAATATAATATAATACAATATTTACTAATATGTTATAAATGTTAATATGTACTAAGTATGTACTAAATACTAATATGTACTAATATGATACCAGTTTTTATTATGTAATAGCCAACAAGAAAATAACAAATCTTGAGGATCTTGAGTTTAAAAAAAAAAGATTAACGTTTTATCTAAAAATTGTTAATATTGTTCCTATGAGATATACAGTAAATAACACATAACTATATCTGTTTTGAGTTTATAATTTCAACGAGAAATAATTCAACCTAGCACCTTTAGTATAGAAGAAAATTAACTTTCTGTTAATAACACCTAATAATAACCGTTTGGATCGTGGAATGTTCAAGTCGAAATTATAAAATCCAGGTATTAAACTTTTATAAAAATTCATTTGTTTTAAATAAAATTTATTGGAAGGGCTGTACTTATTGATAGAATATACTGTAATTAATATTATTCATTTTGATTGTATAATGTTCCTCTTGAAATAATAAGGGGACATTTTTATCGTTTAGGATTTTCGGACTATTGTCTTCATCTTTATTGTTATTTCCACAACGTTTCGGCCGATATGTCCTCCGGCCTTCTTCAGGTGTTTGTTGTCTAAATTTCTGAGATGAAGCTTGATGATTTTTATCATTAAGGGTTTTCGGACTATTGTCTTCATCTTTATTGTTATTTCTGCAACGTTTCGGCCGATATGTCCTCTGGCCTTCTTCAGGTGTTTGTCGAACTCGGGAACCTTCACGGAACTTTGAACTACGTCCTTTATTGAATCCACGGGGGTCGCCTGTTCTGAATCCGTTAGCCATAACCGGGTACAAGTGTTAAGTATTCCTGTATTGTTACTCGCCAGCAGTCAGGATTGAACTTGCAGGGCACATAGCGTCACGGTTATAGGCGCTGGTTCCCTAAGCTTTTAAGGAGATAATCATCTGAAGGTTGCTGGTTCAATAGTCCGAAAACCCTTAATGATAAAAATCATCAAGCTTCGTTTCTGAAATTTAAACAACTAATAAGGGGACAATTAACTTTTTTTTAATGGTCGAGGATACGTATTTCTAAACAATATTATCTGTAAATAAACATATTCACTTATAAACAAACGCAGCTTCCTTTTCCCGTTTTTCGATGAAAATATACATAAAATCTGTTTGTGGAAAATCTTGATTATAATTCAAATAAATTATCTCCACAAAACAAGAAAATATTTTCTTTTTTTTTTGGTGGGGTTAGTTAAGGTTATTTTTGTTAATGGCATATCAACTCTTGCTGATTATTCAATGCTAAGTCGTGTTTATACATTAATTATATACGATTTTTAAGTGAATAGTTTGTAGGTAACATTATTTTAAAACGAACCAGACATCATTTGTTTAGACAGAGTTAAATGTTTTCAAGTACTGATATTTAAGACAAGGAATTTTATTTGCACATAATTAAATGGCTTCAAGTGTTGATATCTAAGACAAGGAGTTTTATTTGCACATAGTTAAATGGCTTCAAGTGTTGATATCTAAGACAAGGAATTTTATTTGCACATAGTTAAATGGCTTTAAGTGTTGATATCTAAGACAAGGAGTTTTATTTGCACATAGTTAAATGGCTTCAAGTGTTGATATCTAAGACAAGGAATTTTATTTGCACATAGTTAAATGGTTTCAAGTGTTGATATCTAAGACAAGGAATTTTATTTGCACATAGTTAAATGGCTTCAAGAGTAGATATCTAAGACAAGGAATTTTATTTGCACATAGTTAAATGGTTTCAAGTATAGTTTTATTTGTAGTCTTGCTATTCAACAAGAGTAGTTTTATTTGCACACAGTTAAATGGTCTCATTTTTTCTTTGAAAACACTTAAATAGTTTCAAGTATTGCTATCAACCACAAATAATTCTATTTACACACAGTTAAATGGTTTTCTAACACTAATAATTCTATTTGGCTCAAAGATAGATCCCTTGCCGGTACTAATACTCCATCTTTTTGGATTGTGATCACGTTGGTGCAATTTTAATGAAAAATAAGAGCAATTTTAATGTGACCATTTGTGAAAAGTTACACTTCAATCGTCTTTAAATCGAGTGTTTCTTTTCAGAATTGGTTGCCAGCTCAGTTCTTCACATTGTCTCTCTGAATAATCCGAGTAACTTTGTTTTGGAAGAAAATTAACATTTTTTTATGAAAATCTTCAAGGGCGGTGAGCAACGAGGTTTATTTATTGTATTTACACTGGGTAATAAACGACTTAGAGTAAAAAAATGACCACCTAATTTTTAGCCTCAAAAGCTGATGAATGAAAGTTTTTGCTGATTGGTCAACAGTGGTGTGTTCATGTGTAGGAGTCCATGAGAGGTCGTTCTCCAGCAGTGTCAGGAAGGGCTTGTTAATAGGGTGGTTTGTGTGATGGAAGAGAAGCAGCTGAACAACCACTGTTTTTTGGGGTGCTGCTTCTAGGATTTGTTCAAAACAGTCCACTACATCCTTGTGTAGTTCCTATCTTGCTTTTTCTCCAAGTTCTTTTTAAAATAAGAATCCAAGTAGTGCAGCTATACAGTAGCACTGACACAGCAACTACTTGAAAGAATTCCACTTGCTAATTTTATGATAAAAATATATCAACTAAAATATTTTGATAATGATATCAATAGCACAAACAAAAAGTTTATACTGTCCAAATAGAAGTTTTGAATATTACTGACTCTTCACAAAGTTACAGACAATAAAATAAACTTTGTGTGAGAAAAAAGTGTCATGAAATTTGCTGATAACTGACTATTTGCTTATTAAATTGAAAAAGAGAAAATACATATTGCGTGTATTCTTGCATATTCTCCACATACTTCTATTTATTTTATTGGGATATAACATCTGTGCATATCGTAGAATAATAAAAATGAGGGTTCACAATCCTAGGCCAATATTTCAAAAAGATAAGCCATCTTATCTTTGACTTAATCTTTTTTTCCTCGTTATTCTAACCCAACATGTTTCCACATAGCCTTGCTAAATACCCTATCAAAGGCTTTTAGTTAAGATAATGACGTTTTTATGGAACTTTATTTACTCTTTGTAATATTTGTAGATACTATATGCTCAGGCGTTATAACCGGTAAATAATCTGAAAACGTTGTCTTAATCAATAAGTTTTTTCTAGGTAAATGCTCTGCGGAGGTCTCTTTGGATCGAAGTTAGGTCAAGGTTAGGCCTAGAAACAATGTAAGCTTCGGTGTTCTAAGAGCATATCTCTTGGAATGAATGACCTCTTACTTGAAGTAAAAAGTTGGTTTTAAAAATTCGTTCATTACACGAATATATACGGTATGTACGTGGTGCCTTCAATAAGTTTCCAGACTTTTTTGTACAGGCATTTAAAATTGTCGTAGACTCTAGAAAATTCAGTATGTTATTGCTATACATCTTATGTGATGACTGGCTAATTTTTAGGTGTTCAAGTTCAAATCAACGGCTACAGCAGCAATTGGAATACACCCTACTAAAGCCTGATTGTCACAGTTGGTGAATTTCCAAATTCCAATCTGACATTTCAGAAGAACGATATGCAATAAAATTCTGTTTTAAACTTGGAAAAAGTGCCACAAAAACGTATGGAATGCTTCAGATTGCTTTTCGACCATCTTGCATAAATTGAGCATGAGTTTTTGAGTGGCATAAGAGATTCAAGGAAGGCAGAAAGTCTGTGAGGGATGATGAGAGGTGTGGGAGGAGTAAGGAAGTCAATATACCAGAGTTGATTGGCCAAATGGTTAGGCTTAGGGTTACTATGTTGAGGTTTTAAGGGAATTCAGGAAGAGATTCCCTCGGAAGAGGCCAGCACTCTTCAAATCGGGTCACTGGCATTTCCACCAGGATAATACACCAGTCAACATCTCCATCCTTGTCACAGACTATTTGACCAAGATGGGCATCAAGACGTTCCTCAGCCTCCCTATAGTTCAGACCTTGCTCCCTGTGACTTTTGGTTATTCCCTACGCTCAGAGGCTGTCGTTGTGAGATAATGGAGGAGATGAAAGAGGCTGTGACGAAGGTCATTAACACGCTCACACAAGAGGACTTCCATGGGGCCTTCCAGAATTTGTTAGGACGGTACAACAAGTGCATTGCTGCCGGAGGAGATTACTTCGAAGGGGACTAGATTTTCATGTGTGCATTATCAATAAAAGTGCCCGTACGAAAAAAAAGTCTAGAAACTTATGTAATGATCCTCGTATGTTTATAAAATCGAACCGATATTTATGTCTATTAATGGTTTTATCAATATTTTCTGTACATTCTTCTGAATTATTGTGTAATTGTCTGCTGTTTGTAATATACAATCATACAATTTTCTACTGATCCTGAAGAGGATCGGGAGGGTTTCATTGACGTAGTGTTTAAAGTGTTCGAATATAACATTGTTTACTGTTGAACTAATACTCTTAGTGAGGTCATGAACACCCTTAACCCCTCAGCTATCAGTTGAATACTAACGTTACTGTTCTTCTCCAAGAATGTTTTTAGCAGGAAGGTTGCTATGTAATTAAACTCGTGAACGTTGATATGCCATTAAACCCACAGAGGTTGATAAGCAATTAAAACCACGAAGGTTGAAATGCCATTAAACCTAGAAAGGTTAATATACCATCAAATCAACAAAGGTTGATCAGCACTTAAACCCATGAAGGTCGAAATGTCATTAAGCCCACGAAGATTTATACTCCATCAAAGTCGCGAAAGTTTAAATGCCATTAAACCTACGAAAGTTGAAATACCAGTGAGTCCACAAAGGTTGAAATACCATAAGGACTGATGAGCCATTCAGCCCATGAATGTTGAAATACCATTAAACTCACAAGGGTTGATGTCATTAAACCAACGAAGGTTGAAATGCCATTAAACCTACGAAGGTTGAAATACTATTAAAACCCATGAAAGTTGAAAGGCCATTAAACCCATGAAGATTGATATGCCATTAAACCCATGAAGGATTGTTAAGCCATAAAACTCGTGAAAGTTAAAATGTCATTAAACCCATGGAGGTTGGTATGTCATTAAAATTACAAGTGTTAATTTGCCATTTATACAAAGAAACCAAACGAAGGAAACCTAAAAATCTTTTGTTTTCATCTTAGATTCAGTTTTTCGCAATTATTTAAGCTTATCGTCTTTCCGAATTATTTTAACTGTAGACCAGTGTAATAAAGCCTTTTGGATGACAGCGATGAGAATTAAGATTAATATAAAAAAGAAAGGAATGGCATACACAGGCCAAAAGCAAATGTTTATTAGTCAACGACTAAAATAAAAGCGGCTGCTAAAACCGTGACTCGATCTAAACAATTGTTTGATGCTTATAAAAAGAAGAGAAGTCATGCAAGTAGGTCGAACAAAGAGATGGAATCTGTAATGAAGGACGGACGCTGATTTGTTTAGAAAATTACCAAGAGTTGATGAACACCATCTGATTACAAAGTTATTGAAATATTAACTAAAAAAGAAAAAAATTAAATAAAAGAAAAGAAAGATATAAGGAAAAGAAAAGAAAGATATAAGAAAAAGAAGCGAAAGAAATGTGTGAAAAAGGAAAAAAGAAAAAAAAAGTAAGTTTATTGTGAAATCGATTGGGAAAATATTTAGATGAATGAGTGAGTGTTTGCTTAAAAGTAAAAAAGATTTACATATCCTATTTTTAAATATATATATCCCGAACATAGTAACAATTGCTAGCGATTACGGTTTAAATGCTTTATTCAAATTTCAAATTGCAAGTTCTTTGTCATCCCGACAGACCACCGATTTGAATTGAAAGAAAACGAAAAGAGAGATAAGTACCAGGACCTTGCTTGGGAACTAAAAAACAAACTATGGAACGTGAAAGTGACGGTGATACAAATTGTAATCTGCGCGCTTGGCATAGTCACCAAAGGATTGGTACAAAGACTGGAGGACTTGGAAATAAGAGGACGAGTGGACACCATCCAAACTACAACATTATCGAGATCGGTCTGAATACTGAGAAAAGTCCTGGAGACAGGAGGAGACTTGCTGTCACTCAAACTTTAGTGGAAAATCATCAGCTAACGCTGGTGTGAAAAACTCACAAAAGATAATAATAATAATAATAATAATAATAATAATAATAATAATAATAATCATTTAAACTTGTTTGAGGCTGACACTATCAAACAAGTGGAAATGAATAATATTAATTATTATTATTATTATTATTATTATTTCACTTTTTATAAGTTTAAACACAGACATTTGCTGATGGTCTCTTATTGGAGTCTGAGTGAAAGCAAGTATCCTTAAGTCTCCAGGACTCTCCTCAGTATTCTGACCGATCTCATTAATACTGTAGTTTGGATGATCTCGATTCGCCCTCAGGTTTCGAAATCTTCCAGCCCTTTACCGAGAATTCCAATTATAATTGGAATCACCGTCACCCTCATGTTCTATGGCTTTCTTAGTCCTCAGGCAAAGTCCCAGTACTTGTTTTTCTTTTCGCTTTTGAGTTTTACTCTGTGGTCCGCCTGGGAGGCAAAGTCTACTGTTCGGCTGGTTCTCTTTTTCTTTTTTTTATCAAATATCACAAGGTCTGGTCTTCTATCCTGGATTAAATTTTCTGTTTATATCTCAAATTTCTGAGAATGTTGCGTGTTTCATTTTCCAGGTCGGATTTTGGTTTGTGCACATACCATTTGTCCGTATGGTCAAATTTGAATATCTTGCACAATTCCCAGTGGATCCCCTTTCCCACCCAGTCGTTTCTAGTCTTGTACTTTTTTTCGCGCTAGTTTACGGCATTCGCTTATTGATCGTTTTGTATTATTTTTAGAATCATTGCTGTGGTCTGAATGGTCTGGATTCTTCCTCTAATTTCCAATTCCTTTATTCATTTTTCCAAGTTCTTGGGGACGGTTCCAAAGACACGAACTACAATAGGTATCGCCATCACCATCAAGTTCAACCGTTTTTTTCCTCTCTGGCAAGGTCTAAGTATTTGCCTACCTTTTCACTTCCTTTTATTTTCACTCTGCTGGTTTGGTTTTATGGCATATCAACCATTGTAGGTTATTTAATGCCAAATCCTCTTTATACATATATATTAAATATATATGATTTGGTTGGGTTGGGTTTTATGGCATATCAACCATTGTAGGTTATTTAATGCCAAATCCTCTTTATACATATATATTAGATATATATGATTTGGTTTCGTTGCGTTTTATGGCATATCAACCATTGTAGGTTATTTAATGTCAAATCCTCTTTATACATATATATTAGATATATATGATTTGGTTTGGTTTGGTTATATGGCATATCAACCATTGTTGGTTATTTAATACAAAATTCATTTTATACAAATTAACAGTCCTAGTTCAAACAATTCAGTTTAGCATAAGTCCACAGTTTAATTATCAAAAACACTTTTATTTAAAAAAATCGCTTTTGCATAAATACACAATAGTTCTATTTGATCCATAGATAGGACCCTGTCAGGTGCTACCACTTCGGGTCAGAGTGGACCTGGGAGCATTAGCAATAAAGGGGTACTCGGCATTCCATAAAACTCCAGTATTACTGAAACCATCAGATCGTTTTGTGTGTTATCCAGGACACTCGTTAGGGGAGTCTTACCCCTCTGCAGAGATGCAGTCGGTGTATTCTACAGCCCCAACCGACTAGGCCAACTGGAGTCCGAGAGACGGTAAATTTTCTCAGGTCTCCGGGAACCTTTTTAGTATTCTGGCCGATCTCAATAATACCATAGTTAGGATCGTCTCTATTCGTTTACTTATTTCCAAGGCCTCCAGTACCCTTACTTATCCTTTGAAGACTTAACGAGTGCGGCAATTACAATTGGTATCACCGTCACTTTCATGTTCCATATCTTTTACAGTTTTCTTCTTCTTCTTCTTCTTCTTCTTCTTCTTCTTCTTATTATTATTATTATTATTATTATTATTATTATTATTATTATTATTATTATTTACTTTCATTGGAGTTTGAGTGACAGTTATTCTCCTCAAGTCTCCAGGACTCTTCTCAGTATTCTGGCCGTTTTCAATACGCCTGTTGTTTGGATGGTCTCCACTCGGCCGCCAAATTCCAAATCTTCCAGGCCTTTTAATAATCCTTTGGTTACAGTGCCAAAAGCACCAATCACAATTGGTATAATTGTCACCTTCATGTTTTATAGTTTTTTCAATTCTCTAGCAAGGTCGAGGTACTTATCCTTCTTTTCACATCCTTTCAGTTTTATTCTGTGGTCAGCCGGGACAGCGAAGTCAACAATTTTGCAAGTTCTCTTTTTTGTTGTTGTTGATCATTATTAGGTCTGGTCTTCTGATTAGGTGATCCGTGTGTATGTCAAAGTCCCATAAGAGTTTATGTGTGTCATTTTCTAGGACAGGTGCTGGGTTGTTCATTACCATTTGTTCGTATGGTCGAATTTCAATTTCTGGCACATCTCCCAGTGGATCACCTTGCCCACCCAGTCGTTTTAATTCAAATACTCCTTCTGTGCTAATTTGCTGCATTCGCTTATTATGTGATTGATGGTTTCATCTCTGTCACCATATAGCCTACATTTGTTATTTTGTTGCGTCTTATCTATTCTGGCTTTCATTGGTTCGTACGGCGTTTATTATTATTATTATTATTATTATTATTATTATTATTATTATTATTATTATCTAATTTTGAGCTTTACTTTCGATTCTTTATAGTCCTTCATCGGGAATTCACTCAAGATTGAGGGAGAGGAAAAGTTCTGGTTATATATATTCTATATATCTATGGGATTTTTTCTTTGCTTACCAATTATGGGATTTTTTTTCCATCAACATTCATCGTACTCATAGCCGATGAGCAATTCCACGAAGTGCAATTTTTTGTATTTCATATCGGCTGGGACTGCCAGGTATCTTGTTAATGTGTTTATCTGTCCCTTTCTTTATCATACCCAGTGCTCCCTCTATTACTGGCACGATGGTAGTTTTAATGAGTCAAATTTTTTCAATTTCTATTTCCAGGACTTTGTACTAACTTCTTTTATCATATTCTTTGACTAATATGTTATTATCTGTCGGTACAAACGTATCAATTGGAAGGAAAGTTTTTCTTTTGTAGTCCTTCACGATGATCAAATGATCAAATCTAAATCCCTTGCACAATTCCCAGTGGATCACCTTTCCCACCCATTCATGCATAGTCTTGCACTCCTTTCACGCAAGTTTGCTGCATTCGTTTATTATGATTAACCGTTTAATCTAGTTCTCCACATAGCCAACACTTGCTATTCTGTTGCTTTGTTTAGTTTTTATTTAATGGCACATCAATCTTCTCGGGTAATTCAATGCCACCCCTTATTCTCTTGTGTGTAATCAATCAACTTTAATGTAATTAGTCCTTATGGCGTTAGTTTTTTCTGCTATTAAAAGATATTCAGTTTCTCTCTAGAGATTCCTCCTTCCTTGCTATGTCCAGGTCTTCTCGCAGGCAATCTCACTAGTTCATCGTTTTTCTTCCCATTTTTCTTTTTCTGTTAGTTCTCGTGTTTATATTGCTGTTTTTGGCTGCTGAAAGTAGTCTTTCTTTGCTCTTTCATTGTTCTCTTACATTCAGGCATCTAAGTGGTGCCCTCAATAAGTTTCCAGACTTTTTTGTACAGGCATCTAAAATTGTCGTAGACACTTGAGAATTCACTATGTTATTGCTATACATCTTATGAGATGACTGACCAATTACTATGATTTCAGATTCAAATGAACAGCTACAGCAGCAATTGGAATACAACCTACTAAAGCCTGATTATCACAACTGGTGAATTTCAAAAGTGATGTGAGGACATTTTAGAAGAACGATATGCAATAAAATTCTGTTTTAAACTTGGAAAAAATGCCACAAAAACGTATGGAATGCCTCAGACTGCTTTTGGATCATCTTGCATGAATGGAGCATCAGTTTTTGAGTGGCATAATAGATTCAAGGAAGGCAGGGAGTCTGTGAGGGATGATGAGAGGTGTGACAGGAGTAAGGAAATCAATACACCGGAGCTGATTGGCCAAAGGGTTAGGGTTACTATGTTGAGGTTTTAAAGGAGTTCAGGAAGAGATTCCTCGGGAAGAGGCCAGCACTCTTCAAATCGGGTCAGTAGCATTTACACCAGGACAATACACCAGTCCACAACTCTATCCTTGTCACAGACTATTTGACCAAGATGGGCATCAAGACAGTTCCTCACCGTCCCTACAGTCCAGACCTTGCTCCCCGTAACTTTTGGTTATTCCCTAAGCCCAGAGGTTGTCATTATGAGACAATTGAAGAGATGAAAGAGGCTGTAACGAAGGTCATTGACACGCTCACACAAGAGAACATCCATGGGGCCTTTTAGAAGTTGTTGGAACGGTACAACAAGTGCATTGCAGCCGGATGAGATTACTTCAAAGGGGACAAGAGTTTCATGTGTGTACTATCAATAAAAGTGCCCATACGAAAAAAGTTTGGAAACTTATTTAATGATCCTCATACGTAATCCTCAATACAGGTTAGTCTGCTTCTTTTTTTTTTTTTTTTTTTTTGACACACGTCATCTCTCGGATATAAGGCCGTGAGCATAGTTTCTAATTTCCTTGTCCTTTGCTCAATTTGTCTGAGTTCAATCCCGGTTTATTCTAAGAATGGTCAAGAATTTCTTACCAGAAGGACTATTTAGGTGTTGATCTTTTTGCTGTGACATTTACTGCTGAGCTTGATCTCGAAAAGTGTTCTCCTTCGTCTCAGGTACTCTTTTCTTATTTTTCTTTCATCTCTATTTGATGGTGTTCGCTTCCAATATTCCCAATTGCTTGTAATTTTCCTTTTCCCCAAACTTTCTGTTGCTTTCCCGATTTGCACTTCTGTCCCTTCTGTTATTTTTCTTTCTGCACTTTTCGTTTTCCACATGAGATAGTTTCCACTGCCAAATTCCATTCCTATATCCTGACTGCATATTCTTATTGTTTGTATCAGAGACACCATTTTTTTCATATTTTGCTTATGCCTTCATATTATCTAAATTAAGTAAACTTTTCTTGCAATTTTTAAAACTCTTATCTCCCTGTGGCGACAGCAAGTTTCCTTGGAAGATGCCTAATCGGATTTTCATATTTGGTAGGGTTTTTCCCTCTGAGATATTAATTCCACTTCAGCGATAAAATTATAACTTTGTTGAATATTTGTACATTTCGTAATTATTATTATTATTTGTTGTGATTTTTTACTGGAGCCTGAGTGACAGCAAGTCTCCTCAAGTCTCCAGGATTTTTCTCAGTATTTTGACTGAGCTCAGTAATACTATAGTCCGGATGTCTCGATGTTTCTGCTGATTTCCTGTTCCTCCAGCTCCTTCTCCAAGTTCACCAACAACAACTGGTATTACCCTCACCCGCATGTTTCACAGCGTTTTGGTTCGCTGACAAGGTCTTAGTACTTGTTAATATTTTTGCCTTCTTTTATTTTCACCCTATGGTCCTCCCAAATGTCTAATTCCGCAAGGCAGTAAATTCCGTTTTTGTTTTATTAATTAACACTTCTTCTTCTTCTTTTTTTAATTATTATTATTATTATTATTATTATTATTATTATTATTATTATTATTCATTTGAGTTTTTCACATTAGCGTTAGCTGATGGTCTTTCACTGTCTTGTTCCAAAGCATTTTCAAAGCTCTAGCAAGATCCAGGTACTTATCTCTGCTTTCACTATTATGATTTACTCCTTTCGAGTTTTTCACATCAGTGTTAGCTGATGGCTTTTCACTGGAGTTTGAGTGATAGCAAGTCTCCTCAAGTCTCCAGGACTCGTCACAGGATTCTCGCCGTTCTCAGCAATGCTGTCGTTTGGATAGTCTCTACCCAAGTCCTCCAGGATTATTAAAAAATCCTTTAGTTATTGTGCTAAACGCACCAATCAAATTGGCATAATCGTTACTTTCATGTTCCACAGCCTTTTCAATTCTCTAGCAAGGTCGAAGTACTTATCTTTCTTTGCACATTCCTTGAGATTTATTCTGTGGTCCGCCGGAACAGCAAAGTCAACAATTTTGCAGATTCTCTTTTTTTTGTTGATTATTATGAGGTCTGGTCTCCTGGCCGGGATTAGGTGATCCGTTTGTATGTTAAAATCCCATAGGAGTTTATGCGAGTAATTTTCTACGACGGGTGCCGGGTGGTGCATATACCATTTGTTTGTATGGTCGAATTTAAATTTCCTGCACATTCCCGAGTGGATCACCTTGTCGACCCCGCCGCGTCTCGCCTTGTACTCCTTCTGTGCTAATTTGCTGCTTTCACTTATTATGTGATTGATCGTTTCGTCTCTGTCGCCGCATAGCCTACATTTACTGTTTTGTTGCGTCTTATCTATTCTCGCTTTGATATGATTCGTTCTTATGGAATTGTCCTGTGCTGCTATTAGGAGGGATTCCGTTTCTCTCTTAAGGTTTCCTTTTCTTAGCCAGGTCCAGGTTTTCTGGTGTGAGATGTTGTTTATTAGACGTTTAAAGCGACCATGGGGTTGTTTTCCCTCCCATTTCTGTTTCCTAGTTGTTGTCATTCTTTCGTCTATCGTGTTGTCCGTATCGTTTCTGAAGGTTGTAATTAGTCCTCGTTCGTGTTTTTCTATGTAGTCTTCGAGCCGTTGTATCGATGTGCCAACGGTGTCTTCGATGCTGGCAAGTCCTCTTCCTCCCTTTTTTTCTAGATACATATAGTCTATCAACGTCACCTTATGCGTGGTCATTATTTTTTTTGTTCTTTGGTCCATTTGTTTAAGTTCCTCTCTGGTCCACTTGAGTTGTTTTTGCATAGGTGTTAGCTGATGATCTTTCGTTGGAATTTGAGTGAGGGTAAACCTTCTCGGTTTTCCAAGACTCCTCAAAAAAGTTCAACTATCTGGATTATCTCAAGTCTTCCCCTGTTTTTCAATTCCTCCAGTCTTTCTGCCAAGACTTTTGAGACCGTTTCCAGGGCGCAAACTAAAATTAATATCGCCATCATTCTCATGTTCCTCAACATTTTTAGTTCTCTTGCAACGTCTATGTATTATTATTATTAGTAGTTGTAGAAGTAGTAGTCGTAGTAGGGGAGATAACTATTAAATGTTAATTGAAAACACGTCACTTTGAATTGTTTATTTATATGCAATTAATCATGAACTCGATCGAAGGTTTAATGGTTGCTAAATGGTGGAAATATTTAGTAAATAAGAAAATAAAATAAAAAAAAACAAACAAAAATCAAACAAACAAACAAATAATAAATTAAGAATCGATAGGAATGCAGGAAAATTAAAAAAAGAAAATTCTTAATCAAATATTTACTTCAAGAAGGAAAAAGATGTAAGAAAAAATGGAAAGGAAGGAAATTGAAAAAAAGAAATAAGGAAAAGAAAAGAAGAAGGAAAGAAAGACTGAAGTATACAAGGAATTAAGCAAAACGAAAGAAAGAAAGAAAGAAAGAAAGAAAGAAAGAAAGAAAAGGTAGGAAGGTGAAAGAAAGAAAGAAAGAAAGAAAAGGTAGGAAGGTGAAAGAAAGAAAGAAAGAAAAGGAAAAGAAAGAAAGAAAAGGAAAAGAAAGAAAGAAAGAAAGAAAAGGAAAGGAAAAGAAAGAAAGAAGAAAAAAGAAAGAAATGTTCAAAGTATCAGAAAAAGGAAAGAAAATTGCAGGAATGAAGGAAAAAGAAAGAAAGAAAAGAAAAAAAAAGAGAAAGAAGTCTAAAAAATGAAGAAAAAAGAAAGAAAGGAAAGGGAAATATTGAAAAAAGAAAGACAGACGGAAGGAAGAAGACTAAAAAGAAGAAAAAAAAAAGAAAAAAGAAAGATACAAGAAAGAAAAAGAAAGAACATACGAAAATAAAATCAGAAAGATAAAAGAAAAATAAAGAAAAAAAGAATAAGTAAGACAAAGAAAGGAAGAAAGGAGGACAGAAAAGAAAGAAAGGAGGACAGAAAAGAAAGAAAGAAAGAAAGAAAGACAGAAAAGAAAGAAAGAAAGAAAGAAAGAAAGGAGGAAGGACAGAAAAGAAAGAAAGGTGGACAGAAAAGACAGAAAGAAAGAAGGGAAGGAAGAAGGAGAGAAAAGAAAGAAAGGAGGACAAAAAAGAAAGAAAGGAGGACAGAAAAGAAAGGTCGACAGAAAGGGAAGAAAGGTGAACAGAAAAGAAAGAAAGAAAGAAAGAAAGGAGGACAGAAAAGAAAGAAAGAAAGAAAGAAGGAAAGGAGGACAGAAAAGGAAGAAAGGAGGACAGAAAAGAAAGAAAGAAAGAAAGAAAGAAAGAAAGAAAGAAAGGAGGACAAAAAAGAAAGACAGAAAGAAGGAAAGAAAGGAGGACAGAAAAGAAAGAAAGGAAGACAGAAAAGGAAGAAAGGAGGACAGAAAAGGAAGGAAGGAAGAAAGAAAGAAAGAAAGAAAGAAGGAAATAAACAAATCTTAAAAGAAAAAAAGCAAATGATAAAGTTGAAGAACTTTTAGAAAAGAAAAAGATGGAAAAAAATGAAAGAATTTTGCTTTCCGGAAAAAAAATAATAAATCAAAATAGATGAATAAATGAATGAATAAAGAAAAAAAAGAAAAAAAAAAAAGAAATGAATTGAAAGAGGAAGACACAAGAAAACAGAAAAGCATCGTCTTTTTTTTAAAATTACGGAGAATGTCTGGAATGCCTAAGAGGCGCCGTAATTCATTTGGTTGTAATTGTTATTTTCTGTAAATATTTTTAAAAAAATAAATAAATAAAACAGTATTATTGCCAATTAACAAAAGGCCAGTCAATGGATCAATGAGATCGATTTTTGCAACATCATTAAAAATAGGAATGAGACATGAAACGGGGGGTTAGGAGGGGCGGCAGAGAATAGCAATAATTGTTATTGGCACTGAATTTCTACTAGAAAGCCGAAACATTTCGCATGCAGGTTATCGCCTGAGAAAATGCGCAGCAGCAGCAGCAACACGCACCCCCCACACACACGCATGCACGCACACGCATGCGCATGCACGCACACCACTTCTTTATCTCACACACACACACACACACACACACACACACACACACGTACGTACTTTTGAACATGCCTTTGTTCGCGCATGCGTATTCAAACAAACCTACATGCTCAATCACATGCAAATTATACACACAGTATCTCTTTAGGATGAGTGGCTTTTGCAGGAATAATTACGGTATGTATCAGTCTATAACACGCACTCATGTATAACACGTACCCCTAACTTTGAACAACAAAATTCTGGCCAAAACCTTAAAAAATTTTCTCGTCTATAATGCGCACAGATTTTTTTTTTTTTAGAATTTATAACAGCTAAATTTAACCAAAATTTTTTATCAGTTCGTAGTGACTAAATATAAGAATTTATATAGCTTACATTAGTTGTTAAAACACTAAATTGTCTTAGTATTTAGAGTAAACAGACGGACATATTCTCACAAAAATGCAACAAGCTAACTGACATACGATTTGCGCTGACGTGGAAAGCTATCCACAGAACAAGATTTTCCAAAGAAAGCCGCCCAGGAGGAATGGGCACCAGAACTCAGGAATTGAAAATAACCTGATTACAAATCGGTTATACATGGCTGACTCATGCCTTTATACTTAAGCAAGAGGAACAGTCGAAAAGTACTTGTGGCAAAATAATCACTGTAAAACATATCCTTCTGGAAAATGAAAAAGTTAGCTCATCAGTAAGAGGTACTTTCAGTCTAGACACCTAAAAAAAAACTCTTTCAATTAAATAGATGCATAAATTGTAGACTTTTTAAAGAAAAACAAGATTAAATTATAAAATAGAAAAAATATTCAAAATACAAAAATAATCTTGGGGCTGTAAAATACACCGACTGCATCTCTGCAGAGAGGTAAGACTCCCCTAATGAGTGTCCTGTGTCCCAGTTGGCTGAAGCTGTAAAATACGCCGACTGCATCTCTACAGAGAGGTAAGACGCCCCTAATGAATGTCCTGTGTCCCAGTCGGCTGAAGCTGTAAAATACACCGACTGCATCTCTACAGAGAGGTAAGACTCCCCTAATGAGTGTCCGGTGGCCCAGTCGACAAGGGCTGTAGAATACCTCGATTGCATCTCTGGAGAGAGGTAACACTCCCCCAACGAGTGTGCTGGTAATGACACTAAACAATCTGATGGTGAGTTTCCTGTAATGTTTGAGCTTTGGGGAATGCAGAGTACCCCTTTATTGCCATCATTCCCTGGTCCATTCTGGCCCGGAGTGGTAGCACTTGATAGGGTACTATCTGTAGGCCTAATAGAACTAAGCTATGTGCTTATGCTAAATTGAATTGTTTGAAATAGAACTGTTTTGACAATTAACCTTGCGTAAACAAAAATACTACTCTTATATTAACCTAAATTGTTTGAAGCTTTTATTAAAATAAATTATGGCCCAGTCGACTGGGGCAGTAAAATACACCGACTGCATCTCTGCAGAAATACAACTGTTTTGACATTTATGTTTAATTGAATTGTTAATGATGCAAAGAAATAGTCGGAACCATTTATCTTTGTTTACTAAACAGAATAGCTTGAAATAGATGTACTTTTGATATTTAAACTGTGTACTTTTGCTAAACTTAATTGTTTGAAATAGAACTGTTTATATGTATAAATATGGATTTGGCATTAAATAACTTACAATAGTTGATGTGCCATAAAATCAAACCAAACCAAATAAAAAATAATCTTGATGAAGCAAAAAATAATCTAAGAAAAGTCAACATGCCGTAAAACCAAGTGTGATGACAAATAGGGACGGATTGCGAGAGAGATTCAGAAGATTCGATACTGTTGGTCAAACTTAATGAACATTACAACATTGAAACTCTGTAATCGAATACGTATATGAATCTATTGCAGTCCAAAAATAAGAATGCCCTTTTCATACCTATGCAATTCTATTTCTGGTTAGAGAAATGTAATAATTTTATCTCCGGCTACAGCATTTTAATACTGTTGATATTGGTAAAAATTAACATCTAATGATATTCGTTTTGATTGTGTAATATTTCCACGAGGAGGAAGAAAATCCTGATATCTTTGTTTGTATTTACTCATTCCCTTTGATACGGGCAGGGTGGTGGTGATACAATGTCAGTTTTTAAGCGGAGTAAAGCTGGAATGAATTCAGTTTTCCTTCTCCTCGTCGGGTTGCTTTACCCAGGTTAGAGAACCCAATCTGCCATACTGTTTACCCATAGCTGGATAATAACAGAACAATAACTCACAGTGAGACGCAACCAGCCTCCAGCAAGACTCGAACTCTAATATGAAAACCGTTTCACTAAATAACGTCTTTTTCGTGTTGAAGAAAACTTTTTTTAAATAAAACATTGGTAAGAGCGATTCTGTATATTCAGCACATTCTTATAAATGATGAATATCATATCAACAGAAATGCAAAAACCATAGTCATATATCTAGTAACGTATGGGCTGGTTTTATGGCATATCAAATATTACTGATTATTTAATGCCAAACCCAGTTTTTATACATACATCAAATATAAAATTTGTAAACACATGTAGATACGCACAGTTGAGTGACCAAACAGTTCTATTTCTATCAATTCAATTTAGCATAAGTCAACAAATTTAAATGGTTCCAAGTATTGCTATGTATCACTAACAATTTAATTAAACACTAGTCATTTATTTGCACACAGTTAAATGATCAAACAGTTCTATTTCAAGCAATTCAATTTAGCATAACACATTTGTTTGCACTCTGTTGAAATATTCTATTTGACCCATAGATAGGATCCTACCAGGTGCTACCACTGTCACCCAGCAGTTCACTCGACAAACGACGTCTGACCTTCCCAGGTGGGAGATCAAATCTCTACCGAACTAGTCGTTTACCCACGTTGTGAACTTTTTGATCCAAACAACTGAATCCACTGTTTACGCCGAAAGTCGAAATAACCGGACCGGCTGATCATTCTATAATAAAAAAATGAGAAGTTGAAGTCCACAGAACGATCGACACGGAGTTGAGTAATAAAATAATGTTTACAGTTAGAAAAAACAAAAACAAAAAAAAACAAAAAACAAAAAACAGTTAACAGTTTAAAAAAGTAAATGTTTTTATTTCGATGTTCAATTTTCTGTAAATACGAAGCAGAATGTCTTGGAATCTAGCCCCGATCTTTCAGCAGTCAGTCTAAGTCCACAGTCAGTTTATCTCACTTAGTATTCTCAATGCATTACATTAATTCTTATCTGCAGCTTGTTGGAACAACGGAGATGTGAGAGAATCCGGTACAAGGCTCTTTTCCAGGAGTTCCTTCCTGCTTCTATGTCAACTCTACAACTCAGCAACAGTCGCTTTTCGCCCAAAACTAAGTTTGTATAATTGTTTCCGAACCCAGGCATGACGGTTAGAGTGTTCGCCACTGGCCCGGGAGACCTGGGTTCAATCCCAGGTCGAGTCATACCAAAGACTCAAACAGTGGTACTTGATGCCTCCTTGCTTAACACTCAGCATTATAAGGTACGGATCAAGGGTAAAATGGAGCAATCAAGGGAAAAGATTAGCGCTCTCCCTTACACCTTGGTGTAGTAGCTATCGAAAAGGGAGCTTTGCGTCACCCTCGACTATGGTTCCCAACTTTACTGACTAATAATTGTTTCTCTTATTTCCAAGTGGGCGTATCTCATCAACGGCCTACTCCTTAATCCATTTTCAGTAATTAATTCCATTCATTGTTGCTCTCTGCTACCCCAACAGTGAATCTTTGAGACTGCCACCAGAGGGGGAGGTTGGTTGCCTCCATACAAATTCTGCTACTACTGGTACAATGGTGCTCTGTCTCCCCTTCTACTATCAAGAGGTTTCTTTATGCCCTTCTCTCCGTAGATGCAGTCTTCTCTCATTATGTGACGTCATGTCCAGCGGATTACTCACTTCCAAAATTAAATCAAAATTTCCATTTCTTAAAGTTTGATTTTTTCCCATAAAACAATCGGCCTGCGCCTGGTTGACCGCTTTGTGACCCTACCCCCAGCTCTGCTATTGCTTTGACTAGCTGTCTTTCCGATGACTAAATAGGTATATAGCTTTCCTTTCTTTCTTTCTTTGATTAAAAAAAAAAACTTCATAAGTTTTTGTATTTTTTCTGCTAGCCAAAAATTAAACAATATTTCGGGCTTTTTGAAAAACAACCGATTTTTCCTATTTTCAATTCATTCAAATAATAAAAAGAAAAACATTTATTCTCGATTTGTCAACGTACTATCCTAATCTTCTAAAATCCATGTACTATGTTTATTCTTCAAAAATCCACGCCAAATATATTTTCTTAATTCTATTAGGTTAGATTCCGTAGTCCTAATCAACTCTGTTACACCACTCCGGGGCAGAGTATACCAGGGAACGATTGCAATGAAGGGGTACTACGCATTCCCCATATCTCCAGAATTACAGGAGCCTCACCATCGGATTGTTTAATATCATATCCAGGACCCACGTTGAGAGGTCTTGCCCTTCTGCAGTGATGCAGTCGGTGTATTCTACAACCTTAGCCGGCTAGGCTATCCAGTAACATGTATTCCTTTTCTTGAAGGACGTAGAATGTAGTCTTTGTATGGTATTTCCGTACAACAATTCTGCAAAGTGGTCCATGACACAGTTTTGCTAGTTCATTGTGGCTTCTGGAAGCTTACAATGCATGCTTCAATACAGGTGCATTGTCGATTAACTTTGATAGAGAACCGGTACTGTCAGCTTCACTTCACTAAAAGTCAGATTGTGCCGTAACTACTTTGCTAAACTTGAAAATTTTTCAGATCTTAAACACACTGTTACAATTGTCTTCCTTGTTTTTCACTCTTCCGATATCAAATCAAGACAGAAACAAGTAAGTATTACATTAATGCTGTATTGCTAAAAGGATGATAACTCAAGCAAAAGAGTTTAGAAATAATTAAGTAATGTTCGTTTCTCTTCACGCCGAATACGACAATAGCAATACGGCAATATGAACGGATCAAGAAGAAAATATGTAGACAGAAAATGTCTATTATGTTCAACGAGATTTCTATAAATAAAGAAATTCTGGCAAAATATACATATTTTAAATTCCATGGTCCTGCAGCTCATGAATATAACAGCACTTTGGAATGCAGACGTGATCTCATGAAGAGACAAATTACACTGTAAGAATAACATTCAGTAAAGACGCTCTTACATAGTAGTAATACAAAAACAAAAGTTACATCACTTTTGTAATAAATCCCTTCCCTGATGATGGCCCAAAGTCGGGCAGAAAGTACTTGGGGTATATACAATTATGGAAAATATATCAATCAATTCCCACCGAATACGATAAAAGCAATACGGCATTATGAAAGGATCAAGAAGAAAATATGTAGACAGTAAATATCTATTATGTTCAACGAAATTTGTATTAATATATATATATATATATATATATATATATATATATATATATATATATATATATATATCGTTTATATGTATTTATTACATCATGAGGACTGCCCATCGTTAGGTCTGTTGGTTAAGGATATAAAAAGTATTTATTACGTCATGAGGACTGCCCATCGTTAGGTCTGTAGGTTAAAGATATAAAAAGGATTTATTACGTCATGAGGACTGCCCATCGTTAGGCCTGTAGGCTAAAGATATAAAAAGGATTTATTACGTCATGAGGACTGCCCATCGTTAGGCCTGTAGGCTAAAGATATAAAAAGGATTTATTACGTCATGAGGACTGCCCATCGTTAGGTCTGTAGGTTAAAGATATAAAAAGGATTTATTACGTCATGAGGACTGCCCATCGTTAGGCCTGTAGGCTAAAGATATAAAAAGGATTTATTACGTCATGAGGACTGCCCATCGTTAGGTCTGTTGGTTAAAGATATAAAAAGGATTTATTACGTCATGAGGACTGTCCATCGTTAGGTCTGTAGGTTAAAGATATAAAAAGGATTTATTACGTCATGAGGACTGCCCATCGTTAGGTCTGTAGGTTAAAGATATAAAAAGGATTTATTACGTCATGAGGACTGCCCATCGTTAGGTCTGTAGGTTAAAGATATAAAAAGGATTTATTACGTCATGAGGACTGCCCATCGTTAGGCCTGTAGGCTAAAGATATAAAAAGGATTTATTACGTCATGAGGACTGCCCATCGTTAGGCCTGTAGGCTAAAGATATAAAAAGGATTTATTACGTCATGAGGACTGCCCATCGTTAGGTCTGTAGGTTAAAGATATAAAAAGGATTTATTACGTCATGAGGACTGCCCATCGTTAGGTCTGTAGGCTAAAGATATAAAAAGGATTTATTACGTCATGAGGACTGCCCATCGTTAGGCCTGTAGGCTAAAGATATAAAAAGGATTTATTACGTCATGAGGACTGCCCATCGTTAGGTCTGTAGGTTAAAGATATAAAAAGGATTTATTACGTCATGAGGACTGCCCATCGTTAGGTCTGTAGGTTAAAGATATAAAAAGGAATTATTACGTTATGAGGACTGCCCATCGTTAGGCCTATAGGTTAAAGATATAAAAAGGATTTATTACGTCATGAGGACTGCCCATCGTTAGGTCTGTTGGTTAAAGATATAAAAAGTATTTATTACGTCATGAGGACTGCCCATCGTTAGGTCTGTAGGCTAAAGATATAAAAATGATTTATTACGTCATGAGGACTGCCCATCGTTAGGCCTGTAGGCTAAAGATATAAAAAGGATTTATTACGTCATGAGGACTGCCCATCGTTAGGTCTGTAGGTTAAAGATATAAAAAGGATTTATTACGTCATGAGGACTGCCCATCGTTAGGTCTGTAGGCTAAAGATATAAAAAGGATTTATTACGTCATGAGGACTGCCCATCGTTAGGTCTGTAGGTTAAAGATATAAAAAGGATTTATTACGTCATGAGGACTGCCCATCGTTAGGCCTGTAGGCTAAAGATATAAAAAGGATTTCTTACGTCATGAGGACTGCCCATCGTTAGGCCTGTAGGCTAAAGATATAAAAAGGATTTCTTACGTCATGAGGACTGCCCATCGTTAGGTCTGTAGGTTAAAGATATAAAAAGGATTTATTACGTCATGAGGACTGCCCATCGTTAGATCTGTTGGTTAAAGATATAAAAAGGATTTATTACGTCATGAGGACTGCCCATCGTTAGGCCTGTAGGCTAAAGATATAAAAAGGATTTATTACGTCATGAGGACTGCCCATCGTTAGGTCTGTAGGTTAAAGATATAAAAAGGATTTATTACGTCATGAGGACTGCCCATCGTTAGGCCTGTTGGTTAAAGATATAAAAAGGATTTATTACGTCATGAGGACTGCCCATCGTTAGGTCTGTAGGCTAAAGATATAAAAAGTATTTATTACGTCATGAGGACTGCCCATCGTTAGGTCTGTAGGCTAAAGATATAAAAAGGATTTATTACGTCATGAGGACTGCCCATCGTTAGGTCTGTAGGTTAAAGATATAAAAAGTATTTATTACGTCATGAGGACTGCCCATCGTTAGGCCTGTAGGCTAAAGATATAAAAAGGATTTATTACGTCATGAGGACTGCCCATCGTTAGGTCTGTAGGCTAAAGATATAAAAAGGATTTATTACGTCATGAGGACTGCCCATCGTTAGGTCTGTAGGCTAAAGATATAAAAAGGATTTATTACGTCATGAGGACTGCCCATCGTTAGGCCTGTTGGTTAAAGATATAAAAAGGATTTATTACGTCATGAGGACTGCCCATCGTTAGGCCTGTAGGTTAAAGATATAAAAAGGATTTATTACGTCATGAGGACTGCCCATCGTTAGGTCTGTAGGCTAAAGATATAAAAAGGATTTATTACGTCATGAGGACTGCCCATCGTTAGGTCTGTAGGTTAAAGATATAAAAAGGATTTATTACGTCATGAGGACTGCCCATCGTTAGGTCTGTAGGTTAAAGATATAAAAAGGATTTATTACGTCATGAGGACTGCCCATCGTTAGGTCTGTTGGTTAAAGATATAAAAAGGATTTATTACGTCATGAGGACTGCCCATCGTTAGGTCTGTAGGTTAAAGATATAAAAAGTATTTATTACGTCATGAGGACTGCCCATCGTTAGGTCTGTAGGTTAAAGATATAAAAAGGATTTATTACGTCATGAGGACTGCCCATCGTTAGGTCTGTAGGTTAAAGATATAAAAAGTATTTATTACGTCATGAGGACTGCCCATCGTTAGGTCTGTAGGTTAAAGATATAAAAAGGATTTATTACGTCATGAGGACTGCCCATCGTTAGGTCTGTAGGTTAAAGATATAAACAGGATTTCTTACGTCTTGAGGACTGCCCATCGTTAGGTCTGTTGGTTAAAGATATAAAAAGGATTTATTACGTCATGAGGACTGCCCATCGTTAGGTCTGTAGGTTAAAGATATAAAAAGTATTTATTACGTCATGAGGACTGCCCATCGTTAGGTGTGTAGGTTAAAGATATAAAAAGTATTTATTACGTCATGAGGACTGCCCATCGTTAGGTCTGTAGGTTAAAGATATAAAAAGGATTTATTACGTCATGAGGACTGCCCATCGTTAGGTCTGTAGGTTAAAGATATAAAAAGGATTTATTACGTCATGAGGACTGCCCATCGTTAGGTCTGTAGGTTAAAGATATAAAAAGGATTTATTACGTCATGAGGACTGCCCATCGTTAGGTCTGTAGGCTAAAGATATATAAAGGATT
Source organism: Sepioteuthis lessoniana (assembly GCA_963585895.1). NCBI lineage: Eukaryota > Metazoa > Mollusca > Cephalopoda > Myopsida > Loliginidae > Sepioteuthis > Sepioteuthis lessoniana. Next base: position 2,839,151 of record OY757942.1, read on the forward strand.
TATTACGTCATGAGGACTGCCCATCGTTAGGTTTGTAGGTTAAAGATATAAAAAGGATTTATTACGTCATGAGGACTGCCAATCGTTAGGTCTGTAGGTTAAAGATATAAAAAGTATTTATTACGTCATGAGGACTGCCCATCGTTAGGTCTGTTGGTTAAAGATATAAAAAGGATTTATTACGTCATGAGGACTGTCCATCGTTAGGTCTGTAGGTTAAAGATATAAAAAGTATTTATTACGTCATGAGGACTGCCCATCGTTAGGTCTGTAGGTTAAAGATATAAAAAGTATTTATTACGTCATGAGGACTGCCCATCGTTAGGTCTGTTGGTTAAAGATATAAAAAGGATTTATTACGTCATGAGGACTGCCCATCGTTAGGTCTGTTGGTTAAAGATATAAAAAGGATTTATTACGTCATGAGGACTGCCCATCGTTAGGTCTGTAGGTTAAAGATATAAAAAGTATTTATTACGTCATGAGGACTGCCCATCGTTAGGTCTGTTGGTTAAAGATATAAAAAGTATTTATTACGTCATGAGGACTGCCCATCGTTAGATCTCTAGGTTAAAGATATCAAAAAGAATTTATTATCTCATGAAGGATACCCATCGTTAGGTCTGTAGGTTAAGTAGGTAAGAATTATTTATTCTACGCAATGAATATATATTTTTTCAACATATTCTCTTCTCATCGCTTTTCGTAGACGAGCTATTGCTAGCGAGGTTTATGGTCTTTAACTTTTTAATAGCAGTTCATACTTTATCTATGCATATAATGACATTTCTTTTAGTTGATGAGATATTACTACCGAGGTGTATGAACTGGTTTACTAATTTAAGAGGCATGCCATTTGATTAAGCGATGGCAACATCTTGATGAAAACAAGAACCAAGATTTCACTTATACAACAATGCCTCTTGCTGCTTGCTTCATGTTATTTAGCAGAGATTCGGCACGAGCAGTTATATTTGCAAGAAGCTTGAGATCATTCCCGTAGTCTGCACCGGTAATAGTTTCCCCGGGACACCGTCAACGTATACAGATTCATATTAAGATGTTTATGTACAGGTACACATCTTTATATCCATTATAGAGAAAAAACAAATCCATTATCATTTGACGCACAAATCAATGTAGACATATTGATTCTATTCGGTTTAATTGAAAGACGTGTAAAATTAATCAAAATGACTGAGCAGAGATTGCCTGACTAATTATTTCTCACACTTTCAAGTCTCGCAATAATCTTAATTCGATTAGAATTGTCAGCTTTTTTTTGTCATTTGTGAATTTTCCAAACAATTATTTCTTTTTTTAGCTCAATATCCTTCCTTCAAATAAACGTCTTCATCCAATTTGGTCTTTATCTCTCGAGTGAGTGTGGAGGAGTTCCCGAGACGCTGTGACTAACATGTTGGATTGCAAAATCGTTATGAACGAGTCCGAACTCCATTCGCGTAATTACGTTTAAATTTGGACTCTTACCCTTGGGATTTGTTTGAATCCCTACACCCTCCACCAACAATCGGTAAAGTAGTACCTCTACTTCACGTTTACAAGGATGGCTTAGGAATTAAATAACCCACAAGATTTAGTATGCCATTAAGCAACGAAAACAAAGCAAACTAAAACTTCAGATCCGAGTTGACCTGGAAGTAATGGTAATGAAAAAGTACTCCGCAGTCCTCAGGACTCCGAAACTGGAGTCTCAACACCAGAGGGAGTTTAATGTAATATACAGGGCACTAAAAATATACTGACGGGACGTTTTTAGATACTAAGTAAAAGACGATTCGGTAAAAAGATGAGGAAATCACTGATTATATATATATATATATATATATATATATATATATATGTATACGAGGTGCATAAGATGAGTTTCCACACTTTTTTTGTATGGACATTTAACATTGTCGTAGACTCTTGAAAATTCATTCCGTTATTGCTATACATCTAATGAGATGACTGACCAATTTTTATGATTTCAGGTTCAAATCAACAGCTACAGCAGCAATTGGTATACACCCTACTAAAACCTGATTGTCACAGTTGGTGAATTTCAAAATCTGACACTTTAGAAGAACGATATGCAATAAAATTCTGTTTGTGGAAAAGATGCCGGAGAAACCTATGGAATGCTTCAGACGGCTTTTCGACCATCTTGCATGAATCGAGGTTTGGTTTGGTTTGATTTGTTGGGTTTTATGGCATATCAACCTTTGTGGGTTATTTAACGCCAAATACATTTTTATGTAAATAATCTGTTCTATTTAAAACAATTCAGTTTAGCATAAGTACACAGTTCAATGGTCAAAAACATTACCATTTCTAACTATTCAAGCAGTTGTATGTAACAATTCGGTTAAGTGTAAATACAGTTTTAATGTCGAAAAACAGTTCTATTTCAAATAATTCAGTTAAGCATAAGCACGCAGTTTAAATGTAATTACGGTTTAATTGTAAAAATCCTTTCTATTTCAAACTATTCAGTTTTACTCAAACAATTCAGTTTAGCATAAGAATGCCGTTAGTTCTATTTAACCCATTGATAGGGCCCTATCAGATGCTACCACGCCGGGCCAGAGTGGACCTGGGAGCGATGGCAATGAAGGGGTAGTCCGCATTCCCCAAAGCTCCATCAGATTGTTTAGTGTCATATCCAGGACACTCGTTAGGGGGTGGTCTTACCCCTCTGCAGAGGTGCAGTCAGTGTATTCTACAGCCCCAGCTGACTGGGCAATACACAAAGTTAAATGTCAAACAATTTTATTTCAGATAATTCAGTTCAGCATAAGTACATAGTTTAGACGTCAAAACTGTTCTATTTCGAACAATTCAGTTCAGCACTAGTACGCAGTTCCAATGTCAAAACAGTTCTATTTTAAACAATTCAGTTTAGCATAAATACACAGTTTAAATGCAAAAATCAGTATAGTGAAAGAAGCACGGTTTAGTTCTATTTAACCCATAGATAGGACCCTTATCAGGTGCTACCACTCCGGGCCAGAGTGGATGGCAATGAAGGGGTACTCCGCATTCTCCAAAGCTCCAGCATTGCTGGAACCTCGCCATCAGATTGTTTAGTGTCATATACAGGACACTCGTTAGGGGTGGGGAGTCTTACTCCTCTGCAGAGAAGCAGTCGGTGTATTCTAGAGCCCTAGCCGACTGAGCAATGCATGAATTGAGCATCAGTTTTTGGGTGGCATAAGAGATTCAAGGAAGGAAGGAAGGGAGTCTGTGAGGGATGATGAGAAGTGTGGGAGGAGTAAGGAAATCAACATACTAGAGTTGATTGGCCAAAGGGTTAGGGTTAGGGTTACTATGTTGAAGTTTTAATGGAGTTCAGGAAGAGATTCCGTCGGAAGAGGTCAGCACTCTTCAAATCGGGTCAGTGGCATTTCCACCAGGACAATACACCAATCCATAACTCCATCTTTGTCACAGACTATTTGACCTAGATAGGCATCAAGACAGTTCGTCACCCTCCCTATAGTCCAGACCTTGCTCCCTGTGACTTTTTGTTATTCCCCAAGCTCAGAGGCTGTCTTTTTGAGACAATTGAGGAGACAAAAGAGGCTGTGAAGGAGGTCTTCACAGGCTCACACAAGTGGACTTCCGTGGGGCCTTGCAGAAGTTCTTGGAACGGTAGAACAAGTGCATTGCAGCCGGAGGAGATTACTTCGAAGGGGACTAGAGTTTCATGTGTGTACTATCAATAAAAGTGCCCATACGAAAAAATGTCTGGAAAGTTATCGTATGCACCTCGTATATGAGAAGGAATGAAATGAATCAAATATGTAGAAAAAATAAAAAAAACGAAAAATATATATTTGGTGTAGTTTTGGTGATTTGTTTATTGTTTGTTTGTTTTGTTTATTTCCATGCCAACGCGTTTCGACTTCAAAATTTTTAATATAAAAACTTTCTATTAAAATTATTTGAAGTGTGAGAAATAAAATAATCATTATAAATCTTTATATCAGTTTGAAGTCATCATAGAGGTAAAATAATGTTTCCTATGAAAAAAAAAAAAAACTCTGCATTATTTCGTATTTTAATTACAAACATTCTTTTGCCCTTATAATGATTTCCAATTGATATATATGCCCGTGGTATAATGGTTATCGTCGTAGGAAATGGCTACGGTGACACGAGTTCAAATCCTGGACGAGGCTAATTGCATTTCACATAGCACTCATACCCTTGGGAAAGGTATGAATCCAATTATTCTCCCTCCAGCTATGAGTAAATAGTAGACTGGGTTCTTCAGCCTTGGGGAAGTAACTAGTCTAGGAGAAGGAAAACTCTGAATTCAAACCTGTTAAACTCCGCTTAAAAATTGACCTTGTGTCATATACTGCCCGAGCGGAGGGGTTGGTAAATATGATAAATGTTAGGATTATTCCATATCTCACTCTTAAAATAATTTTAATAGAATGTTTTTATATTCAAATTTTGAAGTCGAAACGCGTTGGCATAAAAACAAACAAACAAATCATCAAAACTCCACCAAACATATTTTTCGTTCGTTTACCCCCGCCCTCTCTCTAGCTCACCCATTTTCTCTCTCTCTCTCTCTAGCTCACTCATTCTCTCTCTCTCTCTCAGTCTACATATATACTTATATATATATTGTGAATTGAATTACCACGACCAGAAAACCAGGCGAACACCCACGCACGGGAACACTGGACAGCTGTTTCGACCTTATGAGGTCTCATCAGCAGTGTATACTGTAATCTGCACCACTGGAGATCGAACCAGGGACCATAGATTGCAGTGCTCCGCAATTACCATGACTAGTTGATTTGGCGTCACTTGTGCACGATATGAAATGGTTGCTCAGTTGTAGAGTTTAGGCTCTGTGGTCGCTGGTTCGATATGGAGATTATGGTATATACTGCTGATGAGACCTAATAAGGTCGAAACAGCTGTCCAGTGTTCCTGTATATCGTGCGTAGGGGTTCGGCAGATTTTCTTGGCAAGGATAAATCAATTCACAATATTAATTCCTCTAAAATGTACTGTTATATATATATATATATATATATATAAAATGGCAGGTATGAAGATCATTTTAAAATAAATTAAAAGTGACTTTAATTTGATTTATCTTTTTATGATCATTGATTTGTTAATTGTTTAAATGAAAACTGCAACGAATTCCACAGAGAGAAAACAGAGTTTAGTGCTGTCTCAAATAGAAGGATGAGCGTAGCTGAACACTTTTGCTATAGCAACAAGCTAGTTCTTATAAAACGAGAAAAACTTGCAAAAATTCCCCTCCCATCGAGTGTCCTGGATACGACATAAAACATCTTGATGATGAGGCTCCAATAATGCTGGAGCTTTGGGGAATGCGGAGTACCCCTTCATTACCATCACTCCCAAGTCCACTCTGGCCTGGAGAGGTAGCACCAGATAGGTTCCTATCAATGGGTCAAATAGAACTGTTTGACATTTAGACTGCAAGCAAATGACGCATGCTAAATTGAATTGTTGGAAGTAAAGCTGTTTGATCATTCAACTCTACGTAAACAAATAACTGATGTTTAATTGAATTGTTAGTGATACATAGCATTACTTGAAGGCATTTAATTTTGTTGACTTAAGTTGAATTGTTTGAATTAGAGCTATTTGATTATTTAACTGTGTGTATCTACAAAATGTGCCCGTGGGGTAATGGTTATCTTCGTAGGAAATGGACACGGCGACACGAGTTCAAATCCTGGGCGAGACTGATTGCATTTCACATAGCACTAATACCCGTGGGAAAGGTATGAATCCAATTATTCTCCATCCAGCTATGGGTAAATAGTAGGGTAGACTAGGTTCTTCAGCCTTGATGAGGCAACTAGTCTAAGAGAAGGAAAACTGATATTCAAACCTGTTAAATCCCGCTTAAAAATTGACCGAGCAGAGGAGTTGGTAAATATGGTATCTACAAAATGTGATAACCAATGATATATTTGATACATATGTAAAAACCGAGTTTGGAATTAAATAATCAACAATGGTTGATATGCCGTAAAAGCAAAGCAAAACAAATGATATCGATTTTTTTATACACCTTGGATAACTCAAATGATAATAATTTTTGTAGTATACTGTATATCTACACAAACTTAATACATCGCTAAATTGAGTAATTTGAGTGTGTGTATGCGCATGCGCGAGCGCGTGCGTGTGTTTGTGTGAGTATGACGAATTTTCTTAGTGTCTTTCCCCTTAGGACCACTGTGTCATACGATTTACGCATAAAAGCGTTTCTAATATAAAAAAATGAAGACAAAATCTACAATTCGTTTATTTATTACGGAGAGTGTAAACCAATTCTCGATTCATTTTTTGCTCAATACACGATTTAATAGATGGAGTTGTTATTCTAAAGAAACTTTTTATGTCAGAAAGTGCGTAAAAAAGAAGGAGTGTTCCTGTGGTGTAGTGATTAACGTGCTGAAGTGCGATATCGGTGTTAGCGAGTTCGAACCCCCATGGGGCTATACCTTTCACTTTTGTACGAATACCCTTGGTAAATATATGGACCTGTTGGTCCTCCTAGTAATATGGTAAATAGTATCATTACAGTTTTATTACAAGAGTGGCTTTGGCATTAAATAACCCACCAAGGTTTATAACCCATTAAACGAAGAAGCGAAATTAAACCATAAAGTGAATAACCTCTCTGAAACTGGTAGACAAATTCACCTACCTAGGAAGCAGTGTCTCATCAACCGAAAAAGACATCAACACGCGGCTAACGAAGGCATGGACAGCTATCGATAAGCTATCAATCATATGGAAATCAGACCTGACCAATAAAATGAAACACAGTTTCTTCCAGGCAGCGGTCGTATCGATACTGCTGTATGGATGCACCACTTGGACTCTAACAAAACGGCTGGAGAAGAAGCTAGACGGCAATTACACAAGAATACTACGAGCAATATTGAATAAGTCCTGGTGGCAACACCTCACAAGACACCAACTATACGGCTACCTGCCTCCCATCGCGAAAACTACCCAAGTTAGACGAACCAGACATGCAGGACACTGCTGGAGAAGCAGGGACGAGCTCATAAGTGATGTACTCTTATGGACCAGCTCGAACATACATACAGCAGCTATGTGAGGATACGGGATGTAGCCCTGAAGACCTGCCGGAGGCGATGAACGATAGGGAGAAGTAGCGAGAGAGGGTCGGCGATATCTGTGCTAGCGGCACGGCATGATGATGATGATGATGATGATGGTTATCAGGTGACGAAATGACATCAATTTTTCCGATAAAACCCGAGCATTCCAAAATGTAAAGATTTTTTTTTTGAAAAACTCTGTATGGTACATGGAAAATTCAATGACGTCGACGCATTTTATCTACAATTTTCCTTTCTTTCTTTCGCAGAGAGAGAGAGAGAGAGAGAGAGAGAGAGAGTATACAGGCGGTATAAGTGTTTTATGACTCAGTAACGATGTGTCACTTAGTTGCACGTGTCGAATAAGACAACTTAACCACATATGCCACCCAGAAACTTTTTAATGGTCTTATAACAAAACAACAACAACAAAAAAATGTCGAAACAAATTTGCATCTCATTTCTTTAGAGACAGGAAAAATAGGTTTCGAAAGCTGTCAAAGTCAAGTGTGGTTTATTCAGAATTCTCTAGGTCTTATATATATATATATATATATATATATATATATATGTATGTATGTATCGGAAAACATCAAGACATGGACTCGTTATAAAATATCAGTAAGAAATAATGGTTCATATATAACAAAGGCTATTCACAAAAATCATAATCCACTTACGTATAAAACACAATTTGACTATATATATATATATATATATATATTTACTCTTCATATATATATAGTCAAATTGTGTTCTATACGTAAGTAGATTTTGAGTTTTTTGAATAGCCTTTGTTATAGATGAATCATAATTTCATACTGATATTATATAATGTGTCAATATATATATATATATATATATATATATTGTCATCCACTGAGAGACTGTTTCGTTCTATCAGAACTCTTCAGTGTGGCTAGATACGCAGGACGCTCGAAGCCGAGATCGAAACCCGTCCAACTTTACGTTATACTAAGTTTCAGACCTCTCGGTCACCAAGCAGACCACGTTGGCTAGGGGAATTCTTAAGGTATTTATTTAGCAACAGCAGCAGCAGCCGTTTGTTCACATTTTTTATACCCTATCGGCTACCAGAGTGCTCAATTCTTTCGAAGAGCTTTGCATTACGCTAGCGGCGGCCGACAATTCCTTCATCAGAGTGCTCAACCCCATGGGGGAGCGTATATATTGTCATCCACAGACAGACTGTTTCGTTCTACCAGAACTCTTCAGTGTGGCTTCACACGCAGGACGCTCGAAGCCGGGATCGAAACCCGCCCAACTTTATGTTAGACTAAGTTCGAGCTCATTAATAATAATAATAATAATAATAATAATAATATATATATATATATATATATATATGTATTATTAATGAGCTCGAATATTAATTTAAAATTTAAAATTTTGATTTAAAATTTTGAATTTAATTTAAATATTACTGTATCCTTACGTAAGGTTATTTAGGAATGTTGTACTTCCCTAAATTATTATTAAATCTGGAGTTTTAAGTTGAAATGTATTTAGAATCAAAAAATGAAAAAAAATTAATTTACTATAATTCTAATCGGTAATAAAAACTAAAAACCGGAAGTGGGCGAAATGGGGAGGAAACTCTTCACCCCCCCTTCTACCCAGTACCACCCTTCCTTCCTGTGTCTATTCTGAATTATTTCATCCATTAGATCGGAAGAAGTCCTGCTATTTTTGGTGTTATTGATTCATATCAATTCCCATAACAGGATGGAAATAAATTTATTATCCTAATGTGACCGGTTTTTTGTCTTTCTTTAAGATATATATATATATATATATATATATATATATATATATATATATATATATATATATCCACCTCTCAGCTCGAGCAGGATGTGACGTAAGATCAATTTTCTCTGCGGAGTTTCCCTGGATTGAATTCAGAGTTTTCCTTCTCCTAAATAGGTACTCCCAACATAATGGGCTTGTCCTTCACCATAAATACACGTCAACGAGAACGTCAGACCAAGTGGGTGCGCCTTTCCAGTTGTTGGGTCACACTTCGGCTGGCCGTGTTGGCTTCAGGGAGCCGTCCTCCCAGGCTTTAACCTTCTTCGGAGGGTTAGGTTCATCGCCTGGCGCCTGAGGCGCTTCTTTTAAGAGAAATACCGACGGGGCCTGAGGCACTTTTGGCACTGCTGGACGCGTCTAGGCAACGGCATTGTGACCGGACCCACCTAAAAAACCGCCTTGTGCCACACACGTACGCATGGTGGGACGTATGTCAAATACCAGTGCACGAATCAGCGTGACCCAATCACATGTGATATCATTTGCGTAGTGGACGGATAGTCACTACCCTACTGGACTCTAAGCTTCCTATTAACTAACTACTGTTTACCCAGGTTCTTGTATCTTGTTTCTGTTTTTCTATCACACCTTTTGTGTTCCCCGTGTCTTTCCTTGGTCAGCATCACAGCACATACCAAGGTTAAAGAGTCCTAGTCAGCTCTGCTATTTGCCAGTCACTGGAAGCAGAATAATCAGATTCATACTTTTCCCAATCATACTTTTATGAAAAAAAAGCAAAGAGTCGCGTCAAAGATGTGAACTCGTATCGCCGTCTCTCTCACTTTTTTTCCAATCAGTTTTCTTTCCTGCCTCCATGTTTTTTCGACTGTCACTAACCCAAATCTAATTCCTCATATATAAATTTGTCTGTTACGGTTTTAAATTCTATGAAGAGACACGACCGAAAAAAAGGGCCACTCTTTTTTAGAATTTTAAAATATTATAACTGATTTTAGAATATTTTATTGATTTTAAAATGAATACACTTTCAAGAGAACACACGCACACACAGACACACACACACGCATGTATATATATGTGTGTACGTTCTTTTGAAAGCGTATGCATTTTAAAATCAATAAAATATTTTAAAACCAATTAGAATTTTAAAATATTTTAATTGGTTTTAAAATATTTTATTGATTTTAAAATGCATGCGCTTTCAAAGGAACACACACACACACACACACACACACAGTGCCTAGATGTACAATATATATATATATATATATATATATATATATATATATATATATTGTACTTCTTGGCGCTGGATTTTCTTGAAGAAATGTTTTATTGAAACGACAGAAAAGTATCTAATATTTAATTTTTTACCCAGCTTTTTTATGGACAGAAGACTCGATTGTAGGCAATTTAATAACAGTTTGAAGTCTCTATTAGTGCAGTCAGAGTACGTCGATTTTTGACGATTCTTAAGGACGCTGGTGCTCCTGTCTAGTTGTGCAACCTCCCTTTCCACGAGTTGGATGCAGTGTACAAATCTCTACAAAAAAAAAAGAAAAGATTGTCTTATCCGGCAAGGCTGAAACTAAAACCTTTAACTACTGGATACTTAGCGGATTGCCATTAACATTTCCAACTCAAACCCATCTTTAGAATTAATTTAAAATAGTAAAACTGTTATTGGCCAAATGAGTAGAGTGTTTGTCACTGGCCCGGGAGACCGGGGTTCAATCCCAGGTCGAGTCATACCAAAGACTTAAAAAAATGCTACCTGATGCCGCCTTGCTTAACACTCAGCATTAGAAGGTAGGGATCAAGGGTAAAGAGGAGTAAACCAGGGAAACGAGTAGCCCCTATATTTCGGTGTAGAAGCTATTGAAAAGGGAGCCTTCGAGTCCCCGTCGACTATGGCCGCCAACTTACAAATTAAGTCTTATTTAATACAATACAACACGTCGTTTCCAACAACTGACACACTGACAGTAAACATTAACCAATTTATCAGTCATCATCATCATCCTCATCGTGTCACGTTGTTTGCACGGATTTCCCTGACACTCTCTCGCTATTTGTCTCTATTCGGCAAGTCTTCTAGACTAACATCGTCTGTCCGTACAGAGCTGTTGCTGATAAGTTCTTAGATATATGGGCTCTATCATTGATATTGAGCACTTTTTATTTAGAAAGATTAGAATGGTAAACATAGTGGGCTTGTGATTTTTTTCCAGAGCTCCTCATCTCACTACGTGGTGGCATCGAGTGGCAAGCTTGTTAACAAAATCCGTTCCCTTGTGATTACTGGAGATGCCTGAAGACTCAAATCTTTAATAGATTTAATCCTATACATCACCTTGATGATGGTTCTGATAAGAACTACAAATACCTCTTTTGGAGAAATCATTAACAAATATCAAGATGGTAACATAAAAAAAAAAAACGTAAGTACTCTCGAAAGAAAAGAATTTCAAAATAACAAGGATTCCATCTAATTTAACCATATATATATATATATATATATATATAAAATTAACTTAAATCGCGAGTCGGAAATCTTTTACTAAAGTTTCACCTTATCGGATCATCAGGAAGCCTAACTCGATTTAAGTTAATTTTATAATTGGCTCCACTTGTGCTGAGCACTTTTGTAATTGTAGCATTGCAGGATTCGCGGAAGGTTTTAAGTTTTCTTTTGACCAACTGACTGCGTATCCCTTGATTTTTTTCAATGGGTCGGACGAGGGTGGCCTTTTCTTTCTTTTTGACCAATAATTTTTTCTTTTTCCCCTGGGCGGTGATTCGAGATACTTTTATCTCTTGTTCCTGGCGGTTTTTTTTTTTTTTTTTTTTTTTCTGGTACCGTGAATGCTGGTAGATATTAGATTAGTATATATATATATATATATATATATGTCGTTCTTCTTTTTTTTTCTTTCCTTTTGATTCGAAATCTTTCTCGTTAAACAAATGTAACATAGATTCTATACAATATTCCTAAAGAGTCAAATGACGTAATTTAAAACAACAAACGCTGATTCACTAATGAAACAGCCAACTTTTTCTTGTATAAATTTTCCTTAGGCTTTTGTGTTTTGCATTTTTAAACATCCATCGTTGCTTTATCATCACTAACATCATCCCTCATAGTCCAGATGATGGTTCATTAGAACCGAAACGCTATAGTGTCGACTTCTTAATAAATCTCTCCTTCCACTTGGATTACCTTGTTATCAGTGTTTCTTCATATATATATATATATATATATATATATGAAGAAAAATTTATATATATATATATATATGTTTCCAGACTTCGTATGGGCATTTTATTGACAGTACACACATGAAACTCTAGTCCTCTTCGAATTAATCTCCTCCGGCTGCAATGCACTTATTGTACCGTACCAACAACTTGTGGAAGGCCCCATGGAAGTTCTCTTGTGTGAGCGTGTCAATGGACTTCGTCACAGCCTCTTTCATCTCCTCAATTGTCTCATAACGACAGCCTATGAGCTTAGGGAATAACCAAAAGTCACAGGGAGCAAGGTTTCGACTATAGGGACGGTGAGGAACTGTCTTGATGCCCATCTTGGTCAAATAGTCTATGACAAGAATGGGGTTGTGGACTGGTGCATTGTCCTGGTGGAAATGTCACTGACCCGATTTGAAGAATGCTGACCTCTTCCGACGGAATCTCTTCCTGAACTCCTTTAAAACCTCAACATAGTAAACCTAATCCTACCCCTAACCCTTTGGCCTATCAACTGTGGTGTATTGACGTCCTTACTCCTCCCACGCCTCTCATCATCCCTAACAGACTCCCTGGCCTCCTTGAATCTATTATGCCACTCAAAAACTGATGCTCGATTCATGCAAGATGCTCCAAAAGCAGGCTGGGACATTCCATACATTTCACTGGCATCATTTTTTGTAAGTTTAAAACATAATCTTATTGCATATCGTTCTTCTAAAGTGTCCTCACGTCCAGATTGCATTTTTAAAATTCACCAGCATTGACAATCAGGTTTTAGTAGGATGTATTCCAGTTCTTGCTGTAGCCGTTCATTTGAACCTGAAATCATGAAAATTGGTCAGTCATCTCATAAGGTATATAGCAATGACATTGTGAATTTTCAAGAGACTACGACAATTTTCTAAAGTATCCTCACGTCCAGATTGCATTTTTGAAATTCACCAGGAGTGACAATCAGGTTTTAGTAGGATGTATTCCAATTCCTGCTGTAGCTGTTCATTTGAACCTGAAATCATGAAAATTGGTCAGTCATCTCATAAGATGTATAGCAATGACATAGTGAATTTTCAAGAGACTACGACAATTTTAAATGCTTGTACAAAAAAAGGCTGGAAACTTATTGAAGGCACCACGTATATATATATATATATATATATATATATATATTCACACCTTCCCTAAGTGACTTAGCGTGAAGTGAAACGCAGTCTCGTACAGAATTCTGAACTCAGGTCGCAGATTTCATTTCTTACGTCGCTATCTATTATCCTAAGCGCGTTTACGTGTGTACGCGTTCTAATAACGCCAGATAAATAATTTCAAATCTAATGTCCGGAAAGTATAAAATAAAGAATTATCCGACGCAACTGAGATATGTGTAATCTGTTTACGTTTTGGGAATGGAGTCACGTTACCTTTAATCTCATCTCACACGAAAAAAGATTAAACTTTTATTCGATATTCTCGGAAGTATTCTGCGGTGTCCTCGTGGTGTAATGGACAACGGAATCGTAGTAAACGAGTTTGTACTGATCCTGAACACAATGAAATGAAATTGACTGGTGGTGGTGGTGGGGGCTCGTGGTGTAATGGTTAAAGCGATGGACTGCGGAATCGTAGTAAGCGAGTTCGTACTCCAGTCGCGCTATTACGTTCACTTTCGGGCAAATACCCTTGGGAACTGTATGAACCCCCTTATCCTCCCAGCTATGGGTAAAATAGTACCACTACTGTTCTTCTAGTTTGGTTTTGGCATTAAATAACCTAAGAAGAGTTGATATGCCATTAAACAAAGAAACCAAACCAAACCAAACCTAAGGATAATGATCCTGAACAGAATGAAATGAAGATGACTTGGGGGGTGTCCTTGTAGTGTAATGGTTAAAGCGATGGACTGTGGAATCGTAGTAAGCGAGTTCGTACTCCAGTCGCACAATTACGTTCACTTTCGGGCAAATACCCTTGGGAACTGTATGAACCCCCTTATCCTCCCAGCTACTGTTCTTCTAGGAGAATGGTTTTGGCATTAATTAACCTACAAAGGTTGATATGCCATTAAACAAAAAAACAAAAAACAAAACAATCAACCAACCAATTAATCGGAATTTCAACACGAAAAAAAATTGCTAAGGTTTGGTTTGGTTTTATGGCATATCAACCTTTGTTGGTTATTTTATGCCAAATCCATTTTTATACATACAAACAGTTCAATTTCAAACATTTCAGTTTACCATTAGTACGCAGTTTAAAAATCAAAACAGTCCTATTTTAAGCAATTCAGTTTAGCATAAGTACAGTTTTTTGTTTACACACAGTTAAATGTAAAAACAGTTCTATTTCAAACAATTCAGTTTAGCATAAATAAACTGTTTAGCTCTATCTAATAGGTGCCTATCAGGTGCTACCACTCTCGGTCAGGGTAGACCTGGGAGCGATGACAATGAAGGGGTACTTCACATTTCCCAGCATTACTGGAACCTCACCAACATATTGTTTAGTGTCATATCCAGGACACTCGTTTGTGGGAGTTTTACCCCTCTGCAGAGATGCCGTCGGTGTATTCTGCAGCTATGAGCTGATATAAGCTGTTCACAATCTGTCGTTAAAATGTAAAAACTGGTCTTTGATGAAATAAAAACTCTTCCAAGCTGTAGACGTGTTAATACTACTGTATGGCTGCACCAGTTGAATTCTAACGAAACGATAGGAGAAAAAAAACTAGATGGGAACTACACAATCATGTTGCGCGCTATTTAAAAAAAAATCCTGGAAACAGCACTGTAAAAAATGGAGGTTGTACGGCGATTTACCACCTATCTCACAAAATATCCAAGAACTAACTGATAAGAGACGATCTCCAATGTATAGACATACAACTGTTAGCCGACCTGCAAAATATTTTATGAATTAGTCTTGTGCCGATAGAGACGAATGGAAGGAGAGAGAGAGAAAGAGAGAGAGACAGACAGACAGACACACAGACAGAGAGACAGAGAGAATCATAAGAATTCATATTGTCAGCTCGCATATATATATATATATATATATGTATGTAATAGAATCGCCAAAAATATTTAAGAAATAAGACGTAATGCAAGGTAAAAAGATGGTTTCACGATCGTCAGACGTGTGGAATATCGTGAGTCGTTTCCCTGCATTAAATTTTTCATCATTGGCTTTGTGGGTAAAGTGTTCGCTAATCGTCCGTGTGATCGGGGTTCATTCCCCGGTCGAGTCATACCAAAGATTCTAAAAATGGTACTTGATGCCTCCTAGCTTAACACTTAAGTTACGGATCAAGAGAAAGTGGAGCTAACCAGAGAATAGAGTAGCGCCCTCCTCTAGACATTGGCGTTGTAGCTATTGAAAAGGGAGCCTCCTGTCACGCTTAATTACGGTCAGCCAACTTATATATATATATATATATATATATATATATTTACCAACCCCTCCTCTCGGGCAGGATATGACACAAGGTCAATTTTTAAGCGGAGTTTAACAGGTTTGAATTCAGAGTTTTCCTTCTCCTAGACTTGTTGCCTTACCAAGGCTGAAGAACCAAGTCTGCCCTACTATTTACCCATAGCTGGAGGGAGAATAAATTGATTTATACCTTTCCCAAGGGTATTAGTGCTATGTGAAATGAAATCAGTCTTGTCCAGGATTTGAACTCCTGTCGCCGTGTCCATTTCCTACGACGATAATCATTACACCATGGGCACCTCCAACTTATATATACATATGTTGGAATTGTAAATACACACACACACACACACACACACACACACACACACACACACACACACACACATATATATATATATATATATTTGTAATGTATTGTGATATGGCTTTTGTTCATTGAGCACTCATAGGATTTTACGAATTAGTGACGCTTTTAGCCTTATATCGTAATCATAATATATATATATATATATATATATATATATATATATATATATATGTCAGTACTATATTGAGTTATTCCTGAGTAAACTGTCCTAGTTTGATAATTATAAATTAAAAGCAGAAAAAATGCCGGCCTCGACTAAATATCCCCAGAAATATGAAAGACAAGGAAATTTGATGACTTACTACGATTTTGCAACGCCGTATAGAACTAGAACACGATAGAGAGATGGGCAAAAGGCTGCATCCTCATCTTCCCTAAGAAAGGTGGCCTTGGAATCACCAAGAACTACAGAGGCAGAACTCTTACTTTTATAGCTGCAAAGGTTTATAAATGCTCTGCTTCTCAATCGCATTGAACCAGAAATTGAAAAAATTCTTAGAAAAAATCAGAACTGTTTTCAGAGAAATCAATCCTCTCCATCACAAATTCTAACAATCCGTTGTCATAGTAGAAGTTCTGTAAAAAGCCTCGAGGCAACATTCTCATTTATGGCCAGACATTCACACACACACACCCATATATATATATATATATACACTTAAATAATGAACGACTTCGTGTAAAGAACGACCTCTAATTTTTTTAACCACATGAAGGTGTTTTTAAAACATATGGCATGTAATGAACAAACCTGACTTTTGGTAATACAAACCCACAAAAATATTTCTTTAACATCCTATAACATAAGAAGAAAAAATTCAAACTCGTCCTGGCAGCAACACCCCACAAGACACCAACTGTACGGCCACCTACCCCCTATCACGAAAACTATTCAAGTTAGACGAGCCAGACATACAGGACACTGCTGGAGAAGCAGTGATGAACTCATAAGTGATGTACTCTTATGGACCCCCACACATGGCCGTGCAAAAGCAGGACGACCAACACGAACATACATCCAGCAGCTATGTGAGGATACGGGATGTTGTCCTAAAGACTTACCTAGGGCGATGAACGATAGGGAGGAGTGGCGAGAGAGGGTCAGGGATATCTGTGCTACCAGCGCGATATGATGATGATGATGATTTATACTTTGAAAACGCCTGTAATACAATCAATATCAATGCAATACCGTAAATAAACAATGTAATCATCGTACCCATCTAATTTCCCGTTAGTCTGACCAACGCATAGGCCATCGTAACCATGACCCGGTCTAATTTCCCTTTAGTCTAACTAAGCGTGTTCTCCCATAGCCAAGCTAATTCATAAACAATGACTTTCAGTTAAGATTAAGTTTATACACGACTTTGTTTATTCTTTATAATATTTGTACATATTATATGCGCAGGTGTTATATATAGTAAACAATAGTAAGTAAAAATTTTATTTCAACAGCCTTTGTTTGGGTATAGGCAATGTTTGGACTCTTTGAAAGGAAGTTACCGCTAGTTTTGGTTTCATGGCATATCAACCATTGTAGGTTATTTAATGCCAAATCCATTTTACACATATAGACAGTTCTATTTCAAACAGTTCCGTTTAGCACAAGTACACAGTTTCAATGTCAAAAACAGTTCTATTTCAAACAATTCAGTTTAGCACAAGTACACTGTTTCAATGTCGAAAACAGTTCTATTTCAAACAATTCAGTTTAGCACAAGTACACAGTTTCAATGTCGAAAACAGTTCTATTTCAAAAAATTCAGTTTAGCATAAGTACACTGTTTCAATGTCGAAAACAGTTCTATTTCAAACAATTCAGTTTAGCACAAGTACACCGTTTCAATGTCAAAAACAGTTCTATTTCAAGTCATTAAGTTAAGCATATGTTGTAGTCTGGTTAACGCACAAAACACAAATAGTTTAGAGTGTGAATGTTCAACTGAGAAGTAATCACTTCAGCCTTTTATACCCACAATTCCAAGATGGCCGAAACGGTACCTCCGTTTCTTACTAAACTATATACTACTGCATGAGTACAGTTCTTTTTTTTTTGCACACAGTTAATTATGAAAACAGTTCTATTACTACAGCCAGAGCGGACCGGGCCACGGTCTGGTTAGGCCTTGAAGCAAGGTAATAGATGTTTTAAAAGCATATTTAGTGTAATGACCAAACCCTTATTTTTGAGGTGATGTATTGGTATTAAAAAGTCGTTCATTACTGAAGTATATACGGTAATCAAGGGATTTATGAATAATAATAATATCAAAGTTTTCTGGCCATACTGGTTTTGTTTTTTAATATCCTCAGCATTGATTTCGTAAAAAATAAGCTAAACAAAACAAAACGTGTAATATTTATAGATATTTATGAGGTTCCAATAAAGCCTTATTTGTTGAATCTATTCTACTCATTCTAGTCGTATTTTTATTTCTATTTTTTTTTTAGAACTCTATCGCAGAGCTGGATATCACCTGAAAATAATCACAAACTCTTTGTAAAGGTTTGAATGTTTTCTTATCACCAAATTCTTAGAGAGAGAGAGAGAGAGAGAGAGAGAGAGAGAGAGAGAGCAAAATAAAAAAAAAGAAGAATCTCGAACCTTACACCCAAATTTAATTAGACAACATTTAGTTCCTCATTTCCAAAATGGAGTACCGATTTATCTCCACTACAAATACATATATATATATATATATATATATATATATATATATATATATATATATAAAAGAAATTACGACATCCATTAGTAAGAAAATATTGCTGTAGTGTTTATTTGTTTTCTTTTCATTAATCTATTTATGACAAATCGTCTCACATTCATCGAATATCCTTAATTATCACAGCGCAACAATTCTTCTTTTTAAGTCATGGTTGCATTTATATTCGGTAAATTGTCCCTTTTGGTCGATATTTTAAGAAATATAGATGGTTGTAATATTATCAAAGATGGCGCCGTTGTTTGCCCACTGCGCTAATGCAGTCATGATTGCGCATGCGCGGGCTTCTTAAGTGAACGTCTGCCGTTGTATTTACGGAATAATCAAATGAAAAAAAAAAAGGATGATTTCTTTACTTTCTATTTTAAAAAGATATTTCTTGCATATATATTGCTTGAATATTTGTACCTTATCATGGCACAAAGAAAAACTTCAAGTCACTGGAACTGGAATAGCGTCAGTTTGTCTCGAAATGTGTTTACAATCACATGAAAAAGAAGAAGCGTAACAGCTTTAGTCGAAGCCAATAAAATCGGTGACCAGAGTTCAAACCCTGAACGATGCTCTCTCCTTTTCATATAGCACTGATACCGTACGAAACGGTATGTATTCTTCAACAGGTATGGAAAAATAAATGAACAGACTAAAGTTTAGGAGAGAGAAACTGTAAATTCAAACCAGCTGTGCTCCACTTAAAAATCGATATTGCGTTTCATCCAGCGGGTGCAGAGAGGTCGGGTAAATACATTCACAGGTGAAATATTTACCGTTTTCTTTGCTTTAAATATCTGTTTGTCGAATCTATGTTTATTCAATTCTTATATGCTTATATACACCAGAAACATTACATCTTGACGAGATTTTTGTCAATACAATCAACTTGAATTCTCTAACTAGTAGAATAAAGTAATTTCCAGTTCAATTTGTCCCTTTATAATAATACTTCTACTAATGCTGGTGTGAAAAACTCTCAAAAGAGGGAAAACAATTATAATAATACCAGATAAATTGTAAATGCACAGCCTAGAATCCTCTCTGGAGAATGTGACGTACAAATATTTTGGGAATTTTGAGATAAAAATAAATCATTTAATCTAGGCCAGACACCCAGACCTTGTGATAGTCAAGGGAAAAAAAAAAAGAAAAGAGAATCTACCGAATAGTGGACATTGCCGTCCCGGCATGACCACAAAGTCAAATAAAAAAAACAACGAAAAGAGAGATAATTACCTAGAGAACTAAGAAAATGAAAACAATGGAAGATGAGGGTGACGGTGATATCAGTTGGAAATGGAAACAATCCTCAAACGGTTGGTAAAGAGACTGGTAAACTTGAAAATAAGATGATAAGAGGAGACCATCCAGACAAAGGCATTATCAAAATCGGCTAGAATACTGAGGAGAGTCCTGGACACTTGAGGAGACTTGGTGTCACTCAAACTCCAGTGGAAGACCATCAGCTAACTTTGGTGTGAAAAACTCTCAAACGAATAGAATAATAATAATAATAATAATAATAATAATAATAATAAATGAATCACTTAATCTCGGCCAGAAGACCTGACCTTATAATAATCAACAAAAAAAAAAAGTAGAAAATCTGCAAAATTGTCGACTTGGCTATCCCGGCCGACCACATAATAAAACTGAAAGAAGGTGAAAAGAGAGATAAGTACCTCGACCTTGCTAGAGAATTGAAAAAACTATGGGATATGAAGGTGACAATTATACCAATTGTGATTGGTGCTTTTGGCAGGTATTTAAAGGATTATGAAAGGGCCTGGAAGATTTGGAAGTTGGCGGCCGAGTGGAGACTATCCAAACAACAGCATTATTGAAAACGGCCAGAATACTGAGAAGAGTCCTGGAGACTTGAGGAGACTTGCTGTCACTCAATTTCTAGTGAAAGACCATCAGATGTCGCTGATGTGAAAAACTGTAATGAGTAAATAATAATAATATAATGACCAACCATATCAAATTAAAAATAGATAAGACGCAACAAATTAGTAAATGTGGGTTACGACTAGACCCGACTGGATGGGTAAGGTGATCCACTGGGAACTGTGCAAGAAATTAAAATTTGACTATACGAACAAATGGTATATGCACAATTCAGAATCTGTCCAAGAGAATGAGACGCACAAATTCCTCTGGGATTTTGAGATACAAATGGATCACCTAATCTCGGCCAGACGACCAGACCTTATAATAATCAAAAAGTAAAAAAGAAAAAAGAAAATTTGCCGAATTGTGGACTTTGTTGTTCTGACTGACAAAAGAATCAAGTTGAAACAAAGCAAAAAGAATAAGTACCTTGACCTTGCCAGGGAATTAAAAAATACCGTGGAAAATTAAAGTGATGGTGCAGTCACTAAAGGACTGGTTCAAGGACAAGAGGACATGGAAATAAAAGAACGAATGGAGACAACCCAAATTACAGAATTGCTGAGATCAGTCAGAGTATTCTTGCTAACCTTTCTCAGTACTCCTGGAGACTTGAAAAGTCTTGCTGTCATCCAGACCTCAGTGAAAGACCGCCAGCAAACACTGATGTGAAAAACTCCCAATGAGTAAAAATAATAATTAAAAAAAATATTTCAGAGTAAAAAGTGATTTTACGCAGTGGAATAACAATTGTTGATTATGTGATTACAGATATGAAACAGTTAATCACAAAATTAAATGCTGCTAACTAGAACAAAAGGAATACATGAACAGACTTGACAGGGTGGAGAAGTTGATCGACTGGGCACTGTGCGAAAAACTGAAATTTAACCATACTTACAAATCAAAATTTATCCTAGAAAATGAGACACATGGAATTCTGTGGGAGTTTAAAATACACACAGATTACAAAAAATATAAGAGTAGACACGATTGGGTGGAGAAGATTATCCTCTGGGAATTGTGCAAGAAATTGAAATTTGACCATTCAACCAAATTATATAATTTCGAACCAGAATCTGTCCTACAGAATTAGACAAACGAAATTCTTAACGATTTTACAATGCAAATAGATCACCAAATCCCACCAGGCGACCAGATAAACTGGTAATTAAAAAAAGAAAAAAAGAAAAAGGGCACCTGCCGAATAGTGGCAGACCACAGAGCGAAAAATCAAAGAAAACGAAAAGAGAGATAAGTACTCAGATTTTACCAGAGAACTAAAAAGCTCTAGAACATGACGGTGATGTTTTTATCAGGTAGGGTTTTCGGACGATTATCTTTATTGTTATTGTTATATTCATAACGTTTCGGCTGATATGTCCCCCGGCCTTCTTCAGGTGTTTTTAGTCAAACTCGGGATCCTACACGGAACTTGGAACACTGAATGATAAAAATCATCAAGCTTCGTCTCAGAAATTTAGAATACTAATTGACTTGCTTGGAATGATCCCCAAATACTTGGTATAGGGTTCTGGAAGATTTTAAAGTCGGAGGACAAGCAAAGACCATCAAGACCACAGAACTGTTGAGATCATCCAGAATACTGAGAAGAGTCCTGGAGATGTGAGAAGACTTTCTGGCACTCAGCCTTTGGTGAAAGACGAATGTAGGTGTGAAATACTCGCAATGCGTTTATGTATTCATAATAAGAATGACAACTTTTGTCGAGGGTGTCCTCGTGGTGTAAGGGTTAACGCGCAAGACTACGAAATCGTAGCGAGTGAGTTCGAACTCCAGTCGTGCAACTGCGTTCACTTTCGGACAAATACACTTAGGAAAGGTATGAACTCCCTTACCCTCCCAGCTATGCTGTTCTTTTATAAGGATGGCTTTGGCATTAAATAACCTACGAAGGGTGATATGCCATTAAACCGAAGAACTTGTGTCTATTTTAAAGAATAAACAAGAAAGTTACATCAAAGTGTAGCGTTCTCTTTGTAATTTGACAGATTGATTGATTTTAACGACATGTCAACCCATCGAAGATTATTTTATTCCCTAGGGTTAGGGAATCGCTTTCATATTCACATTTTTGTTTAGTTATTTGATAATTTTTCCACTCGTTTCTATCAAATGCGAACAATTTTTAAACATATATGGGACCCTTATAAATATTACCACGCCTATTAGGGCCTTATCTATGGGTTAAATAGAACTAACGGCACATTTATGCTAAGGTGAAGTGTTTGACTAAACTGAATGGCTTGAAATAGAAATGTTTTTGACAATTAAACCATACGTACATTCAAACTGTGTACTTATGCGAAACTGAATTATTTGAAATGGAACTGTTTTTTACATTGAAACTGTATTTAAACTAAACTGAATTGTTTAATATAAAACTGTTTTGACATTTAACTGTGTATAAACGAAATCTGACTAAACTGAATAACTTGAAATAGAAATGTTTTTCACAATTAAACTGTACTTACATTTAAACAGCCTACTTATACTAAATTGAACAGTTTGAAATAAAACTATATTTCATAAAAATGGATTTGGCATTAAATAACCTACAAAGGTTGATATGCCATAAAACCTAAACAACCAACCAACCAACCAACCAAATCTAAAACCTTAGACTAAATCTCAAAGCCATCAGTATTAAAAATAAACGGCCAAAGATAATTAGAACAGCATTCAACATAAGAACTGATATATTTAATATCTTCAATAACTAATATGCCCACTTAAGAACCTCGATGAATAATAAACCTTTCCAAAAATTTAATTTCACACCAAAACTAAGCAAAAACAAACAATACCAACAACAAACACCCTGAAGACGATCGAAAGCGCTTACGAATCGAACCTTGGGCCACTCCTTTATCAACTGGACCCAGATTGAGAGAAACTCGCCAGATAGCTGGAGAAAAACCAGATAAGGTAATGGAAAATGAAAGTTCTGTATCTGTAACCAAACTTGTCATCAACAATAACTTACTACTAAAATGTAACACACACACACACACACACACACACACATATATATATATATATATATATATATATATATATATTGCAAAGAGCTCAACGAACCTTGTTAAATTGTATAAGGTTTGAGCAGGCAGACCATCGATCTACTCTTTTATGGTGGTACGTACATGCAATGATTTCCTCGCTAAAGGACATTATCTTGTGTCTACTGATGTATAACAGTTTGGCGACTTGATGACATGTTCTTAGTTATTGTTAATGTGCCAAAACAGAAAAACCCGATGAATGTTGCTAAAGAAAAAAATATGATTGATTTATAACATTGATTACTTTCAAAATGTTTCTAATATCAAAGTAATAATTGTTCCTTTAATCAAACTATTAGGAACAAAAGTGTAGCAATATTTTTGTTACGAGTCAGGTTTGGTTCAGTTTCTTTGTTTAATGGCATATCAACATTTGTAGGTTGTTTAATGCTAAAGCTATTCTCCTAGAAGAACAGTAGCGGTACTATTTAACCCATACCTGGGAGGATAAGTGGATTCATACCTTTCCCAAGGGTGTTTGCCCGAAAGTGAACGTAATAGTGCTACTGAAGTACGAACTCGCTTACTACGATTCCGCAGTCCATCGCTTTAACTATTACACCACGAGGACACTCCCTTGCTACAACTCAGTTTGCTGTGAAAAACTCACATGACCGAAGCTGATATAGCGGGAAGAGGTACTCGCAATGGTTGGGAGTGTCGAGGCAGTTGATGGTCTTACACCCTGTGCGTTAATTAAATCCGTGTTCGATTTAAAACCTTCACAATATAGTCTAGTTCGAGAACTAGGCTACAACGCTGTGGACCAGCTAAAAGTATTTGTTGCACGAAAGGTGAAGGTACAGTTGTTTACTGTAAAGTAATCAGATGGTTGAAGAAATTTCGCTCGGGTTTCAAGAACGTCGACGAACAGGCCACGTCCGGTGAGCTCGGCATTTTGATGTCCTCGGCAACAGCAACCAGCGCTGCTGAATTGTGCCTCACGTTACCAAAATATTGCAAAAATTTTAATTCATCCCACTAATATTAGACCACGAACGACTGGGTGAGAAAGGTAATTCATGAGAAACTGTGCAAAAGATTAAAATTCGACCATATTACTAAATGGTAAATGTACAAACCAAATTCCTACCGAGATAATGAGACGAATTAAAAAAAATGGTCACCTGGTGGATTTGGTGTTTTTGCAGACATCAAAGAGGAAATGAAAGAATGAAAAAAATAAAACTTAAACCCTGCAAGAGAGCAGAAAAAGTTGTGGAAAATGAAGGTAACGGTGATACCAATTGTAACTGGCACACTCGGAACTGTACTCGAAGGCTTGGAAAAAAGACTTGAGGAATTGAAAAATCAGTGTAAAAATCGAGTTAAAACCAACTAGAATACTTAGAAGAGTCCTGGACACTTGAAAAGACATGTCATTCAGACTCCAGTGAGAAACTCGCAAGGAGTAAAATATTAATTATAACAGAATAGCCAACGTAGGTTATGAGAAGACAGAGACAAAAAGGTTAGTCACAAAGTAAGCAGATGCGGCAAAATAACACAAAAAGAGGTACAGGACAAGACACGACTGAGTGGGAAAATCGTTCTACTGAGAATTATGCAAAAAATTAGAATTTGACCAGAGTACAAAATGATATATGCACAAACCAGAATCTGTCCTAGAAAATGACACACATTAACTCCTATGGGACTTTGACATACAGACGGATCACCTAATCTCGGCCAGAAGACCAGACCTAATAATAATCAACAAAAGAAAAAAAAAATTGCAAAATTGTCGACTTTGCTGTCCCGGCTTACAACAGAATAAAATTGAAAAAATGTGAAAAAAAATATAAGTACCTCGACCTTGCTAGAGAATTGAAAAAACTATGGGACATGAAGGTGACGATTATACCAATTGTGATTGGTACTTTTGGTAAAGTAACAAAAGGATTATTAAAGGGACTGGAGGACTTGAAACTTAGAGGACGTGCGGAGACCAGAATAGTGAGAAGGGTCCTGGAGACTTGAGGAGACTTGTTGTCACTCAAACTCCAGTGAAAGACCATGTTTATTGCTTATAAAATTGAATTGTTCTGAGTCATGATTAGACGGCCAAGACATGCGGGACCCTGCTGAAGAAGTAAGAACGAACTCATATGCGACATCTTTTTATGGACCCCTTCACACGGACGTACAAGTGTTGGACGACCAACTAGAACTTATCTACAACTGCTCTGTACGGACACAGGATGTCGTCTAGAGGACCTGCCAGAACCGTTGGAAGATAGAGATGAATGGCAAGAGAGAGAGAGAGAGACAGAGAGAGAGACAGAGAGAGAGAGAGAGACAGACAGACAGAGACAGAGACAGGGAAATCCATGCAAGCAACACAGCACAATGATGATGACCACGATGATTAAATATTTGAGCCTTCATGCATTCCTAGGGAAAGTAATCAGAATGGAACCGATCTTGTGAACAAGTTTGCTACGGGATGTAACCACCTAGTGCGAGGGGGAGTTCGAGAAAACATCCCAAGCCTGCTATGTTTACTATTCAAATCTTTTAAATATTGAGTGCTCAATATCAGTGATAGAGCCAATTTATCTAAGTTAGGGTGTCGTAGATATTAAGCAAAAAGCGTTTGGCTCGATGAGTGCATAGGCAAGAAACTAACAGTCACCAGGCAGCGTTGGTTCTGTATCTACGCTATTCCATCTACGTCTACATCTATATAATGTCTGCCACACCTTGATAGATGACAACCATATTTCCCACACAAAAAAAAAAAAATTGTTGGAACGGTACAACAAGTGCGTTGCAGCCGAAGGAGATTACTTCGAAGGGGACTAAAGTTTCATGTTTGTACTATCAATAAAAGTGCCCTGACGAAAAAAGTCTGGAAACTTATCGTATGCACCTCCTATATATATATATATATATATATATATATATATATATATATGTATATATATATATCACCTATGTATAAGCATACACCAATGAATTTCTTTGATTCTGTCTCGCACCATCTGTCTCTATCAGTCATAGCACTTAGTAAGTCCTCTATACAGCACCCAGTGTCCGCATAGAGCTGATGAATGCAAGCTTTTACCAGTTATCTAACACTAATGTGTCCATGTGAAGGAGTTCACTGGAGAACATCACTTATGAGTTCGTCCTTACCTTCCCCAGTATTACCCAGCATGCCTTGCTCGTCTTTCTTGAAAAGTTCGTGAGATGGGAGGTAAGAGGCCATACAACTGCAGTTTTATAGGGTGCTACTCACTGGATTTGCTCAAAGAGGCACGCAGCATTCTTGTATAGTTAGCATCGAGCCGTTTCTCCAAGCATTTCGTTATGATCCACATAATTCAACCACACAGTAGTATTAACACAAATAATGTCATGTGACCAATGTACATGATAGCGTAAGGTTTTGCAAGTTTGTGTTTTTTTTAACATCCTGTGTTTTAACTGGTTTCTATGATTCTACATCATCATCATCATCTTGTCGTGCCACCAGAACGGATCTCCCTGACCCTCTCTCACCACTACTCCCTATCGTTCATCGCTTCTGGCAGTTCCTCAGGGCTACATCCCGTTTACTTTGATTTTATCAATCGATATTCTAACCACGTCGTCTAGGTAGATGATAAAGAGGTATGGGGCTAGTGTGTCTCCTTGCAGTACTCCTGCTACAATGTCGAAGTAGTCTGTGTCTCTATCCGGAGAACGTACTTTCACTTTGGTGTTTCTATAGAGAATCATTACGGCTGCGACGGTTTTTTTGGTAGGCTAGTAGAATTTGTTCCATTTTCCCTCTGTGAATGGACACTTAATAAGGCCCAATGGTAGGGATTTTGTAACAAGAATAATCTACCATTCTCTCTTCATTTTTATGTCTTCCTTTTTTTGTGGAGATTTTCAATCCGATGCACCCACTGTTCTCGTTAATAGTTCTTATTTTTTTTCTTTGTACTTTGCAATTAAAAAAAAATATGAATCAGGTTGTTGAGATTTACATCTGAAACTAATTTTAGTACGAAACTATTTGGGAAGACTTTCCTTCAAAGGTAAACCTTAAAAATATATTTGAATCCGCACGCTATTTGGATTATTTTTTTCAATATACACAAATCATAGATAGCTGTATGATAGTCGTTGCTTTTATTGTTTAAAATCCAACGAAAATATATTTTGATCTTTAAAATTTCTCACTGTTTAATGGATCACACTGAAATATGCCCGAGCTAAAAGAGTTAAGCGAAACTGAATAATAATAATAATAATAATAATAATAATAATATGCCAACAAATGGTATATGCACAACCCAGCACCTGTCCCAGAAAATGTCACACATAAAACTCCTATGGAACTTTAACATACAAATGGCCACCTAATCCCGGCTACAAGACCAGACTTAATAATAATCAACAAAAAAAAAAAAAAAAAAAAAAAGAAAAAAAAAGAAAAAAGAGAACTTGCAAAATAGTCGACTTTGCTGTCCCGGCTGACCACAGAATAAAACTGAAAGAATGTGAAAAGAAGGATAAGTACCTCGACCTTGCTGTGTTTGGAACAGTAACTAAAGGAATACTTAAGGGACTAGAGGACTTGGAAGTTGTCCAAATGACAGCATTATTGAGAACGACCAGAATACTAAGAAGAGTCCTGGAGACTTGAGGAGACTTGCTATCACTCAGACTCCAGTGAAAAACCATCGGCTAACGCTGATGTGAAAAGCTCTAATGAGTGAATAATAATAATAATGATGGGACTTTGAGATACAAACGGATCACCTAATTTCGGCCAGAAAACCAGACCTTATAATAATCAACAAAAGAAAAAAAAGAGAACTGGCAAAATTGTCGACTTTGCTGTCCCGGCTGACTACAAAATAAAACTGAAAGAAAGTGAACAGAAAGATAAATAACTGGACTTTGCTAGGGAATTAAAAAAATCATGGAGCATGAAGGAGAACTTGGAGATAGGAGGACGAGTTGAGACCATCCAAACTACACAATTATTGAAAACAGCCAGAATACTGAAAAGAGTCCTGGAGACTAGAGGAGACTTACTGTCACTCAAACTCCAGTGAAAGACCATCAACTAAAACTGATGTGACAAACTTTCAAGAAGTAGAAAAAACTATGGAACATGAAGGTGACATTTATACCAATTGTAATTGGTGCGTTTGGAACAGTAACTAAAGGATTACTAAAGATCCAAAAGATGACATAGACAGATTATATGTGTCAAGAGAAGAAGGAGGATGAGGACTGGCCAGTAGCGTTGATGCATTAATATGACGACTCGAAGACAACAGAAAAAAGAGCAAAGAAAGACTAATTACAGCGATCAGCAACAACGTTATGATCAACCGAAGAACAAATACTTGGAAATAGAAATTGCTAGAAAAACAACAGTATGGATATTTCAAGTGACAAACTGATGAAATCTCACACGAGAAGACCTGGACATAACTAAGAAAGGGAAATTTTAAAAGAGAAACTGAATCTCTTCAAAAAGCAACACAAAACAATGCTATAAAATGCAACAAAATAGCTAGAGTTGGAATGACTAGATGGGAAAGATGATCCTCAAGGAGTTGTGCAAGAGATTAAAATTTGAACATACGAATGGTTTATATAGTATTGGGTATCACCAACCCTTTAAGCATAATGAGCTGTTCCATCTGCCATATATGGCAGTAGCGGAGATCAGTCTGAGAATAAGCCTACGAGTCAGACCAGAAGAGCCGTTCCTATTGTTGAAGTATATCTTTACTCTACCACTAATCCTATTTTCTTATTACTAACAGTCTCTCTCTCTTGTAAATACTCTTTCCTGTAAATATAACAATTTTCCTCACATATCGTGGTTTGTCTTATTATTACTACTACTTGTGTTCACTAACCAGAACACAACATATACAAACCAGAATCCGTCCTAAAAATGAGATTTATAAAATTCTTTGGAATTTAACGAAACAAACAAATCACTGAATCTCGGCTAAAAGAAGTTGATGGTAATATTAAATATTCACAATTAACGCTAGATACGCAAATATGGCTGTGTGCAAAATTGGTGAAATGGATATCGAATGTTGATAACCACATATAGAAAACTCAGAACATAGGAATCTCGAAATTCGAAAACACGTAACGACTTCTTTGTTCAGGTACGAAACCTTTTTATTACTTTTGAGTAAAAGGCTTCGACATAAGGAGAGAGACACTATCTCGCTATGCCGTCTTATTCATTTGGCCCCTATCTCGTGCGGCACCCACGGCCCGCAAATTCGTCTCGCCTCAGCGAGCCCCAAAAGTCGAACCTCCTCGTTCGGCGTCTAGTTTTCAATGTTGTATAGTCATCTACATTATCATTCAGCATCACAACGACACAATACCAAAGACAGACGCATGAAGGAAAACGCAGGAAGGAAGGACACATGAAGAAACGACGCAAGAAGACGTCTTTAGTAACATATTTACCTCTCACTTTATTTGTAAGGTTTGCGAAAGGGTTGTTGAAGGGTTAGCATGTGAGAGGATGCTGGAGACCGAACATAAACTTCATATTTTGACCCCACTGTTATGACCGTCACGTTGTGTCTTTCTTGTTCTCTTAAATGCTCAACCAGAGGTCTTGGGGTCCTCTCCATCGGGGCTTTTCCGAGGGCCCCCTCGGTCGGGTGTGGCCTTCCCTACCACATCTGGTCTCTACTGTCTGGAATTCTGCTGGCAACTGCTTTGGGACCCAAACACAACTGAGTTAAATAATAACTCAACGCCCACACGATCGCCTACTGGATCTTTGAAATCGAATGTTTAATCGTCATCAAGCGGAAATAACTGTCATGCAGTTCAGAGGTTACTCTCTTCCGGTGCATGACTGTAATGGCACAATGGGACCTTGACCTTGTCCCATATCATAAGCCTTAATCCGCCCACGCGATCTCTTTCGATTACTGGCCGTTGGAATGTGTCACTTCCTTCCGGTGTATTACCTTGGAATAGTATTTTTGGGCCGGGTCGAAGGTCAAAATATAACATCAACTCTCTAACTTTCTTCGAAATCCCCAAAATCCTCCGCGCGCTTCCGGTACGTGACGTCACCCGCACTGTGTCACCCGTTTCAACATCTCCGGCTATTGTGACATCTCTGAGTGACATGTCCGCTCTGTGCGCTTACGCGTTACTACCTGCATCAAGGTTGCACCTAACTAACCCATGTGCTGAGCCGAAAGGTTCTCAGCCTAAGTAAACCCAAAGGCATGAACCGAAATCCCTCGGCTATTATATTACTGTAATACTATTTGTAGTTGCGTATCATTGCGGTACAGAGGAAAATTTAGACCCCGTTGTGACATTGCCGTAGTAAAAGTGGACGAACGCAAGAAACTCTATTTAACTACCAAAAGGTTTATTTACTACTAGGTAGTAAGTAGTCATTGGGAGAAAGAAAGAGTGTATAGAAACTAATTCGACCGCGTCACCTAAGCAAAGAAAAGCAACATATCCGGCGGAGTAAAAGATGAGCAGACACAGACCATAACGTTTTTCTTGGTTCTATCATGTTTGTCCACTGGGTTTCATCTCGTCTAATGCCCTCTTTGGAACGTACCCACAAAATTGGGACGCATAAACTTTCGTCTCATTACATTTTCGTGGCTGGTGTTCAACAGTATGTCTTTACCTAATCACGTCGTGCCGTCAACCCCCCAATCCCCTTCCTTCCGCCTGTCGTGTCGGGGGTAGAAACATCAGCTTCCGCTCGCTTCGCACATGCGTACAAGATTTTCGGACCTTCCTTCTCATTTTTAACAACAACAAGAGCCTTGACCAAGCCATTCGAAGACTCTCTGCTTCTTTCTTTCTTTTTTTTTTTTATTTTCCAATTTCAATTTTCTATGAGCCGTTCAATTACATTACAGTTGGTGTGCTTGGAACTGTCCCAAAGGTTTGGAAAAAATGGAAGGAATGGAAATCAGAGGAAGAGTCGAGACCATCCAGACTAACAAAAATTTTATCCTCATCATTATGTCACACCACCAGCATGGATCTCCCTGACCCTCTCTCGCCACCCGCCTCTATCGTCCATCGCTCCCGGTAGGTCTTCAAGGCTACATCCTCTATCGGCACAGAGCTGTTGTACATAGGTTCTAGCTGGTCGTCCTGCCTTTGTGCGTCCATGTGAAGGGGTCCACAGGAGTATGTCGCTTATGAGTTCGTCCTTACTTCTCCAGCAGTGTCCCACATGTCTGTTTCGTCTAACTTGGATAGTTTTCGTGATGGATGGTTGGTGGCCGTACAGCTGCTGTTTTGTCAAGTGCTGCCTCCACCACGAAAACTATTTTTGTGTGGATGCGCTGGTTAGCTGCCGGGATGAAAAGATCAATGCCAACTGGGTCATTTGGGTGAGGGGGTCTGATGTTGCTAGACCCGAAACCCCCCATGAACCCAAAGGAAACATCACTGATGACCCATCCCGATGCATCAATGAAGATGTATGATATAAATATGAAATAACGACACAATTACAAATATACATGAACACTGAACGAGATTTCCTAACCTCTAGAAGGTTTGGTTTGGTTTGGTTTCTTTGTTTAATGGCATATCAACCTTTGTAGGTTATTTAATGCCAAAGCTATTCTCCTAGAAGAACAGCAGTGGTGCTATTTAAACCCATAGCTGTGAGGATAAGGAGGTTCATACCTTTCCCAAGGGTGATTGCCCGAAAGTGAACGTAATAGCGCGACTGGGGTACGAACTCGCGTACTACGATTCTGCAGTCCATCGCTTTAAACATTACGCCACGAGGAAACCCCCAGAAGGGTTTACATGTTAAAAAAATAATTGAATAAATAAATAAATTAATAAATCTTTCTGTCTCCATGAACTGGTATGTTTAACAATTTGATACTATCTATCTATCTATCTATCTATCTATCTATCTATCTATCTATCTATCAGACTACCAGTCGACTGGAACTGTAGAATACACCGACAGAATCTCTGCAGAGGGGTATGTGACTCCCCCCCCCAAAAAAAAAATGAGTGTCCTAGATATAACAAAAAATAATCCGATGTTGAGGCTCCATGTAATACTGGAGTTTGGGGGAATGTGGAGTACCTCTTCATTATCATCGTTCCCGAGTCCACTCTGGCACCGAGTAGTAGCACCTGATAGCGTCCTATCTAGGGGTCAAATAGAACTGTTTGACGTTTAAACTGTAAAAACAAATGACATGATAAACTGAATTGATAGAAATAGAACTGTTTTAGAGTCTTCATATCTATCTATCTAATTATCTATCTCAGACAATTCTTTTCTTTCTCCCTCTCGATCTATTACACACTCTATCAGGCTATCAAAGTTTGTTCGCATCTATCTATCTATCTATCTATCTATCTATCTATCTCATTCTGTATCTATCTATCTATCTATCTATCTCTCTATGTATACATATATATCAATCTATCTATCTCAGTATGTATGTAAATATGTACCTTTTAGTCTCTTCATATCTATCTATCTATCTATCTATCTATCTTATTATCTATCTATCTATCTATCTATCTCATTTTGTATCTATCTATCTATCTGTCTTTGAATGGATAGATTTTCGTAAATCTAAATCGACAAAAATATACGTACATCGTTTTTGTCTGGTTCATTTATTTATGGATGTGCGTACACGTGGAGGATATGTTACTTTATGCACATGTGTGTATGTGTGTGTGTCGGGGTGTGTCAGCGTGTATGTGTGTGTGGGTATGTTTTTCGAATTTCCTACCTCGTGTACACACACACATACATACGCACACATACACAAAGCGAAAAGTAGTATGTGTTCACCCTGCACGTACGTTCTTGTGTGTATTGGGAATGTCCGTGTGTATTTGTGTTTGTGTAAGTGTGTGTATATAAAAGCATTGATCTTTGCCCAGATATCTCTGAAAGATAAAAAAAAAATATGAACGTGATAGTTGAATTATTTTATTTACCAAAAAGAGAAGACTTCTTGTAGAACAGCGATAAAAATTCGAAATTTGTAAAATCGCAAATTTCACATTTTTTTTTTTTATCTCTGTGTTCGACTTTGATGAAATTGTTAAAGAATTTTTTTTAGAAAATTTCAAAATCAATCTGTAAATTGGATTTACTTTTTATATCTGGAAAATACGAAAATACACAACCCACTTATAGGCGAACACACAAGAGGTTTTGTTTCACATGATTTGCGTATCCAGGGAGGTTTCTTATCTATCTATCTATCTATCTATCTATGTTCGTTTATATCTAATTCAGTCTATATCTATCCATCTATTTGTGACGCTACACCCGCCCACACAAAACACTGAGATGATCTCACTTCCCACAAACAGAAAACAAACACGGCTTTATAACAATAATAATATTTCGTAAAAAAATGTCTTTAACAATCATCGTAATATTCACTCATTCCAGAGATGGGGGTCTAAGTTAGAAACCTGATCTATCTATCTATCTATCTATCTATCTATCTCTGTTCGTTTATATCTAATTCAGTCTATCTATCTATCTATCTATCTATCTATCTATTTGTGACGCTACACCCGCCCACACAAAACACTGAGATGATCTCACTTCCCACAAACAGAAAACAAACACGGCTTCATAACAATAATATTATTTCGTAAAATAATGTCTTTAACAATCATCGTAATATTCACTCATTCCAGAGATGAGGGTCTAAGTTAGAAACCTGATCTATCTATCTATCTATCTATCTATCTCTGTTCGTTTATATCTAATTCAGTCTATCTATCTATCTATCTATCTATTTGTGACGCTACACCCGCCCACACAAAACACTGAGATGATCTCACTTCCCACAAACAGAAAACAAACACGGCTTTATAACAATAATAATATTTCGTAAAAAAATGTCTTTAACAATCATCGTAATATTCACTCATTCCAGAGATGGGGGTCTAAGTTAGAAACCTGATCTATCTATCTATCTATCTATCTATCTATCTCTGTTCGTTTATATCTAATTCAGTCTATCTATCTATCTATCTATCTATTTGTGACGCTACACCCGCCCACACAAAACACTGAGATGATCTCACTTCCCACAAACAGAAAACAAACACGGCTTTATAACAATAATAATATTTCGTAAAAAAATGTCTTTAACAATCATCGTAATATTCACTCATTCCAGAGATGGGGGTCTAAGTTAGAAACCTGATCTATCTATCTATCTATCTATCTATCTATCTCTGTTCGTTTATATCTAATTCAGTCTATCTATCTATCTATCTATCTATCTATTTGTGACGCTACACCCGCCCACACAAAACACTGAGATGATCTCACTTCCCACAAACAGAAAACAAACACGGCTTTATAACAATAATAATATTTCGTAAAAAAATGTCTTTAACAATCATCGTAATATTCACTCATTCCAGAGATGGGGGTCTAAGTTAGAAACCTGATCTATCTATCTATCTATCTATCTATCTCTGTTCGTTTATATCTAATTCAGTCTTTCTATCTATCTATCTATCTATCTATTTGTGACGCTACACCCGCCCACACAAAACACTGAGATGATCTCACTTCCCACAAACAGAAAACAAACACGGCTTTATAACAATAATAATATTTCGTAAAAAAATGTCTTTAACAATCATCGTAATATTCACTCATTCCAGAGATGGGGGTCTAAGTTAGAAACCTGATCTATCTATCTATCTATCTATCTATCTCTGTTCGTTTATATCTAATTCAGTCTATCTATCTATCTATCTATCTATTTGTGACGCTACACCCGCCCACACAAAACACTGAGATGATCTCACTTCCCACAAACAGAAAACAAACACGGCTTCATAACAATAATAATATTTCGTAAAATAATGTCTTTAACAATCATCGTAATATTCACTCATTCCAGAGATGGGGGTCTAAGTTAGAAACCTGATCTATCTATCTATCTATCTATCTATCTATCTCTGTTCGTTTATATCTAATTCAGTCTATCTATCTATCTATCTATCTATTTGTGACGCTACACCCGCCCACACAAAACACTGAGATGATCTCACTTCCCACAAACAGAAAACAAACACGGCTTCATAACAATAATAATATTTCGTAAAATAATGTCTTTAACAATCATCGTAATATTCACTCATTCCAGAGATGAGGGTCTAAGTTAGAAACCTGATCTATCTATCTATCTATCTATCTATCTATCTCTGTTCGTTTATATCTAATTCAGTCTATCTATCTATCTATCTATCTATCTATTTGTGACGCTACACCCGCCCACACAAAACACTGAGATGATCTCACTTCCCACAAACAGAAAACAAACACGGCTTTATAACAATAATAATATTTCGTAAAATAATGTCTTTAACAATCATCGTAATATTCACCTATCCCAGAGATGGGGGTCTAAGTTAGATTCCGGTCTAAAAAGTAACAGTCGGTATAAGTTTAGACTTTTCTATTCTCCCTGTCTACAGCTTGGCGTAAGACAATATCAATGACGATTATATCAACTTTCTCTCAATCCTTGGAATTATTTCACAATTTTGTAATTATGAGAAGCTTTCTTCACTTTCTATATCCAGGGTAGTCTGGCAAAAGGTCACGACTCAGGGTGACGTGAAACTTTATTTGTCGTCTTCTGGTATTGTCTTGTTATTTCGGTCTTTCCCTGTCTCTTTCCATTTTGTCGTATTCTCTTAATCCACTTCACTTTTTCAATACCCAGTGATGTCTGGCAAAAGGTCAGGGCTCAGAGTGACGTGGATCTGTCAGTCAATTCGCGTTTTCTCTACTGGACTCTGTCGAGGGACGGAATCCCGGGTATTTTACACATATCTTCCATCTCAGGGGTGGTGATGGGTGAATCTAAAAAAAAAACCCTATCTTCTAATTCCACCAATTCCACCTCCTACAGTTTGTTGTACCCTCCATATCCGATGTACTTTAACTTTTACTCAAAAGAGGCGGCCCTTCCCAAATTTGGGATCATTACAATTTATGTTCATGTGACCTGACGTCAGTAACTGTTCAAATCATAACAGTAAGAAAATTGCACAAAAAATTTCCATACTTGACCTTTTTAAAACATGTTATTCCCGAACGTTCGTTCTCAGGCCGCTGACTGACAATATCTGACCTCATCGGGCCAAATCCCTTGCCGACTTCTGTTTTGTAGACAAAACAATTCCGATTTGAGTTTCCGATTCATTAAGACTATTGGAATAACAATTCTCTCGTTATTTTTCAATATTGTT
The DNA here is from genome assembly GCA_963585895.1 of Sepioteuthis lessoniana. Taxonomy (NCBI): domain Eukaryota; kingdom Metazoa; phylum Mollusca; class Cephalopoda; order Myopsida; family Loliginidae; genus Sepioteuthis; species Sepioteuthis lessoniana. The sequence goes on from OY757942.1 coordinate 2,876,109, forward strand.
TTGGTTGTTTTCTTTCTCGTCAAAATAACATATCCCCTTTTTTTCCTTTAAAATCCATTTCTGTTAATTTCCACTTTTGATAATGTATTGAATTTATTCTTCTAAAATCCACCTCTGTCAAATTTTTCTCTTATGGACAATAGATTTCTTCAACAGGATACATCGCATCACAATCTATCTATCTATCTATCTATCTCATTCTGATCCTATCTATCTATCTATCTATCTATCTATCTATCTATCTATCTATCTATCTATCTCAGCCTAGTCGGTTGGAGCCGTACATTACAACAACTGCATCTCTGTAGGCCCTTTCCAACGACTGTCCTGGATATCAGACAAAACAATTTGATTTGTGAGGCGTCAGTTCTGGGGCTTTGGGGAATGTTGAGTATTCTTCGTTGCCAGTGCACTCAGATCCGCTTTTATCCGGAGTGGTAGCACCTGATATGGTCCTATCTATGGGTCAAATAGAACTGTTTGATATCTAAATTTTTCGCAAACAAATGACTTATGGTCAATTGAATTGTTAGAAATAGAACCTTTTGACCATTTAAATGAGTGTAAATAAAGGACAGTCTTATTGAATTCTTAATGATGCATAGAAATACTTCGAACTATTTAACTGTGTGCAAACAAATGAGTAATGTTGACTAGAATTATTAGTGTTAAATAGCAATACTCTTAAAGTCTGTGGCTAAATTGAATTACTGGTAAAAATAAAAATGAAAAGAAATTACCAACAAATTATTCTGTTAAAAATCAAATGTATATCTACTTAACTGTGTACAAAAAATTGGCTGATGTTAAATTGTTAGTGTTACATAGAAATACTTGAAACCATTTAAGTTTGTGAAAAAATGAGTAATAGTTAATATTCTTATTAGATATAAATACTTGAAACCATTAAACTGTGTACAAAAAAAGAAAAAAAAAGAAAAGAAAAAAGAGCTCAGGTTCCTTTGAAAAGGATTTTACAAATCATATATATCTAATATATATGTATAGACAGGATTCGGCATTAAATAACCTACAATGGTTGATATGCCATAAAACACAACCAAAGTAAATCATATATGTTTAGTATATATGTATGAACAGGATTTGGCATTAAATAACCTACAATGATTGATATGCCATAAAACCTAACCAAACCAAATCATATAAAATTGATATATATGTGTAAAGGATTTGGCATTAAATAACCTACAATGGTTGATATGCCATAAAACCCAACCCAACCAAATCATATATATTTAATATATACGTATAAAGAGGATTTGGCATTAAATAACCTACAATGGTTGATATGCTATAAAACACAACCAAACCAAATCATATATATTTAATACATATGTATAAAGAGGATTTGGCATTAAATAACCTACAATGGTTGATATGCCACAAAAACCAATGGAACCAAACCTATCTATCTATCTATCTATCTATCTATGTGTGACCGTGTGTTGACGTGCACCTATCTATCTCACCCTTATTTTTAAAACATCATAAGTTCTGGTTAAGACAGTACGCTATGTCTGGAGCTCTGAGGAGTATTGAGGGCCTCTGACCCGGAGTGATATTAACTGTTAGGGTACTATCTATAGGCCAAAGGAATTTATAAAAAAATTATTTGTATTCGTTCTAAAAACGTCTACACAAAAAATAGCTCAATCGGCTGGGGCAGTTGAAGATACCAACGGCATCTCTGCAGAAAGGTAAGACCACCTCCAATAAGTTTCCTGGATATGATATCAAAAAATCTGATGGTGAGGCTTCAGTAATGCCAGAGCTTTAGGGGAACAGAGTACCCCTTTATTGCCATCACTCCCAGGTCCTATCTATAGGTCAAATAGAACTGTTTGATTATCTAAACTGTGTGCAAACAAATGAATTATGGTAAATTGAATTGTTTGAAATAGACCTGTTCGATCATTTAACTGTGTGTAAGCATTGTGATTGATATTTAATTGAATTATTGATGATACATAATAATACTTTGAACCATTTTACTGTAAGCAAACGAATGAGTAATATGGTATAGAATTACGTGGTGCCTTCAGTAAGTTTCCAGACTTTTTTTGTACAGGCATTTAAAATTGGCGTAGACTCTTAAAAATTCAGTATTTTTTTGCTATACATCTTATAAGATGACTGAGCAATTTTTATGATTTCAGGTTCAAATCAACAGCTACAGCAGCAATTAGAATACACCTTACTAAAGCCTGATAGTCACAGCTGGGGAATTTCAAAAATGCAATCTGGACGTCAGGACATTTTAGAAGTACGATATGCAAAACAATTCTGTTTTAAACTTGGAAAAAATGATGCCACAGAAACGGATGGAATGCTTCAGATTGCTTTTGGAGCATCTTGCATGAATTGAGCATCAGTTTTAGAGTGGCATAAAAGGTTCCAGGAAGGCAGGGAGTCTGTGAGGGATGATGAGAGGTGTGGGAGGAGTAAGGAAGTCAATACACCAGAGTTGATTGGCCAAAGGGTTAGGGTTAGGGCTACTATGTTGAGGTTTTAAGGGAGTTCAGGAAGAGATTCCTAGGGAAGAGGCCAGCACTCTTCAAATCGGGTCAGTGGCATTTCCACCAGGACAATGCGCTACTCCATAACTCCATCGTTGTCACAGACTATTTGACCAAGATGGGCATCAAGACAGTTCCTCAGCCTCCTTATAGTCAGACATTGTTCCCTGTGACTTTTGCTTATTCCCTACTCTCAGAGGCTGTCGTTATGAGACAATTGAGGACATGAAAGAGGCTGTGACGAAGGTCATTGACACACTCACACAAGAGGACTTCGAGAAGTTATTGGAACGGTACAAAAAGTGGATTGCAACCGGAGGAGTTTACTTTGAAGGGGACTAGAGTTTCATGTGTGTACTATCAATAAAAGTCCCCATACTAAAAAAGTCTAGAAACTTTTTTAATGATCCTAGTATTAGTGTTAAATAGCAACATTTGGGACCATTTAACTGTGTGCAAACAAATGATTGATATTGAATTGTATTATTAGTGCTAAATAGCAATAATAGAAACCATTTAAACAAAAATATACAAATAACATAGTCCTCACTTATCTAAAAATGAAATTACATACAAACTATATAGGCAAAGAAATGTCTGATGGTAAATTGTTACTGATATATAGCAATAATTGAAACCATTTATCTGTGTGCAAAAAAGGAGCTCAGGTTCGTTTTAAAATGTCTTCAACAAAAGGTGTTAACAAATCATACATTGAATATATATATATATATATATATATATATATATATATATATATATAAAGAGGATTTGGCATGAAATAACCTACAACAATTGGTTGGTGATTTAGGTTTTATGGCATATCAATCTTTGTAGGTTATTTAACGCCAAATCCATTTTTATGAAGATAATCAGTTCTTTTTCAAACAATTTAGTTTTGCATGAATACACAGTTTAATTGTCCAAACCATTTCTATTTTAAACTATTCAGTTTAGTCAAACAGTTCTAAATCAGCTATTTCAATTTTGCGTAAGAACAGATTTTGTTTACACAGTAAAATGTCAAAACAGTTCTATATATAACAATTCAATTTAGTGTAAGTACAGTTTCATTGTCAAAAAACAGTTCCATTTCAAACAATTCAGTTTAGCATAAGCACGCAGTTTAAATGTAAGTATAGTTTAATTGTCAAAAACATTTCTATTTCAAGCTATTCAGTTTAATCAAGCAGTTCAGTTTAACATAAGCATGCCGTTAGTTCTCTCTTCAACCCATATATAGGGCCCTATCAGGTGCTACCACACCGGGCCAGAGTGAACCTGGGAGCAATGGCAATGAAGGGGTGCTCCGTAGTCTCCAAAGCCCCAGCATTACTGGAACCTCACCATCAGATAGTTTAGTGTCATATCAGGACACTCATTGGGTGGTCTTACCCCTCTGCAGAGGTGCAGTCAGTGTATTCTACAGCCCCAAGCGACTGGGCAACCTCCAATAGTTGAGATGTCATAAAACTAAAACAAACCTACACAAAAATGTAAATAAGAATATACAATGAACGTGGGTCCCTGTCCACTTGGCATAAGATGAGTGTAGATTAATTATACCATCCTTCCAAGATAGAAGCATCAATAACATTATCGACCACTGTTATAATGGTAGCCCAGATGATTCGCAGTTTGTCTAGTTATTGAATAAATTCATAATATAATTTCTCAATTGGCTCTGACGAAAGAGAATTTGGACTTGCTCAAAGCATTTTGCCTGGAAAGAAAATGAAATTACTTGTAAGATATTTCTCTGTCTATTTTCTAGTTCCATGTTTCAAAATTTCCATCTATGATTTTGTATGAGAGTGAATTGAACCGTAAATCACGTGACTTTCATTGCTTCTTCGCCTGGTTCAGATGGTTAAGTAGCGATATACCAATGTATATGTCAATATTGTGTTATTACCGTTGTTTTTGCTGTACCCTGACGGTAATGGAGGGTTGAAAATAAAATGAACGTCTATCTATTGCAATCGCCATTTTGGCTGACCACGCATTTGGCGCCTGTAACGGAGCGAAGCAATTGAGTTAACGAGATGAAACCCAATCAAGGGACACAACTCCAGATTGTAGATGGCAAAAGGAAGAGACACCCGTTGATGAACTTATGTCGACGAACGGCAAATATTTATTGAATTACAGGAAGGAAAATTCGTTAGAGAAAACGAAAAAGAGAGTTTTTGTGACAAAGAGGAGGAACGGTGAAGAAATAAGGATGTGTTTGATGCGGTGTCAGGGAAAAGTTGGACCGCTAGAAGATGTTGACATCTTCCTAAGTGTTTGCTAATTTGGAGGAAGAACACATATATATGTACATATCAATAAAAACCAATCTATCTATCTATCTATCTATCTATCTATCTAATAAGTCTGTTTTCATCAGTTAGTGTGTCTATCTGTCTGTATCTAAATAAGTCTGTTCACATCTATCTATCTATCTATCTATCTATCTATCTATCTATCTATCTATCTATCTATCTATCTATCTCATCCGTTCCTATCTATCTATCTATCTATCTATCTATCTCATCCGTTCCTGTCTATCTATCTATCTATCTATCTATCTATCTCATCCGTTCCTATCTATCTATCTATCCATCTATCTATCTCATCCGTTCCTGTCTATCTATCTATCTATCTATCTCATCCGTTCCTGTCTATCTATCTATCTATCTATCTATCTATCTATCTATCTATCTATCTATCTATCTCATCCGTTCCTATCTATCTATCTATCTATCTATCTATCTATCTCATCCGTTCCTGTCTATCTATCTATCTATCTATCTATCTATCTATCTATCTATCTATCTATCTCATCCGTTCCTATCTATCTATCTATCTATCTATCTATCTATCTCATCCGTTCCTGTCTATCTATCTATCTATCTATCTATCTATCTATCTATCTCATCCGTTCCTGTCTATCTATCTATCTATCTATCTATCTCATCCGTTCCTATCTATCTATCTATCTATCTATCTATCTATCTCATCCGTTCCTGTCTATCTATCTATCTATCTATCTCATCCGTTCCTGTCTATCTATCTATCTATCTATCTATCTATCTATCTATCTATCTATCCATCTATCTCATCCGTTCCTGTCTATCTATCTATCTATCTATCTATCTATCTATCTATCTATCTATCTATCTCATCCGTTCCTATCTATCTATCTATCTATCTATCTATCTCATCCGTTCCTATCTATCTATGTATCCATCTATCTATCTCATCCGTTCCTATCTATCTATCTATCTATCTATCTCATCCGTTCCTGTCTATCTATCTATCTATCTATCTATCTCATCCGTTCCTATCTATCTATCTATCTATCTATCTATCTATCTCATCCGTTCCTGTCTATCTATCTATCTATCTATCTCATCCGTTCCTGTCTATCTATCTATCTATCTATCTATCTATCTATCTATCTATCTATCCATCTATCTCATCCGTTCCTGTCTATCTATCTATCTATCTATCTATCTATCTATCTATCTATCTATCTCATCCGTTCCTATCAATCTATCTATCTATCCATCTATCTCATCCGTTCCTGTCTATCTATCTATCTATCTATCTATCTATCTATCTATCTATCTATCTATCTATCTATCTATCTCATCCGTTCCTATCTATCTATCTATCTATCTATCTCATCCGTTCCTGTCTATCTATCTATCTATCTATCTCATCCGTTCCTGTCTATCTATCTATCTATCTATCTATCTATCTATCTATCTCATCCGTTCCTATCTATCTATCTATCTATCTATCTCATCCGTTCCTATCTATCTATCTATCTATCTATCTATCTATCTATCTCATCCGTTCCTGTCTATCTATCTATCTATCTATCTATCTCATCCGTTCCTATCTATCTATCTATCTATCTATCTATCTATCTCATCCGTTCCTATCTATCTATCTATCCATCTATCTATCTCATCCGTTCCTGTCTATCTATCTATCTATCTATCTATCTATCTCATCCGTTCCTATCTATCTATCTATCTATCTATCTATCTATCTCATCCGTTCCTATCTATCTATCTATCCATCTATCTATCTCATCCGTTCCTATCTATCTATCTATCTATCTATCTCATCCGTTCCTGTCTATCTATCTATCTATCTATCTATCTATCTATCTATCTATCTATCTCATCCGTTCCTATCTATCTATCTATCTATCTATCTATCTATCTATCTATCTATCTATCCATCTATCTATCTCATCCGTTCCTATCTATCTATCTATCTATCTCATCCGTTCCTGTCTATCTATCTATCTATCTATCTATCTATCTATCTATCTATCTATTAATCTATCTCATCCGTTCATATCTATATATCTAATCAGTCTGTTCCCATTTATCTTTCTGTCTATCGGTCTATCTGTCTTTATATATCGAATTCAGTCAGTAAATCCCCCCTCTCTCTATCCATCTCTCTATTCAAATCTGTTCCTATCTATCTATCTATCTATCACGAGAAGAATAAATATCACATTGCTAAATAGTGAAGAAAAAGAAATGATAAAGTCTACAAATATTCATCCAGATAAGTGAACACAAGGGCAGATCACGTGCCCGAACGAAAGAAAGAAAAAAAAAGAAAGAAAAAAAGAAAGAAAGAAAGAATAGGATATACCAAGCAAGTTAGCAAGCTGTCCTCAATTCCCTATGACCCTCTCTTTCTAGCTATTTGTCCAAATTGGTCCGGGTAGGTCTTCTAGACGGCATATAGTATGCGTAAAGAGCTACTGTATGCAATTCTTTACAAGTCGGCCAGCATTAGTGTGTCCATGCGTAGGAGTTCATATGAAAACTTTGCTTAAGAGTTCGTTCTTACTTTCCGCTGCAGTGGCCAGCATATCATGTTCGCCTTACTTGGATAGTTTGTGAGATGGGTGATAGGTGGCCGTATAATTGCGGTTCTTAAGAGTGTTGCTTACATGATACATACGAAAAAATAAAGAAATAGCTGAAAACAGATAGATAGATAGATAGATAGATAGATAGATAGAAAATGCTCTTTTGCTTGTTTGCTGGCTGTAGACATACAGAAAAAATATTGATTTAGATTGAATGAGAGGCCAACAGAAATGAATGAATAAATGAATTAATAAATAAATAAAGAAAGAAAGAAATAGAATAAAATAAAATAAAATAAAAGATACAGTTAACTAACAATAACTTACTGACGAAAAAAAAAAGAAAGAATAGACTAAGATAGATAGATAGAATCAGAATGAGATAGATCAATAGATAGATAGATAGATTGATAGATAGATAGATAGATAGATAGATAGATAGATAGAATCAGAATTATATATATATATATATATATATATATATATATATATATATATATATATATATATATAGAGAGAGAGAGAGAGAGAGAGATAGAATCAGAATGGGATAGATAGATAGATAGAAAATGCTCTTTTGCTTGTTTGCTGGTTGTAGACATACAGAAAAAAATATTGATTTAGATTGATTGATTGGCCAACAGAAATGAATGAATAAATAAAGGAAGAAACAAAGAAATAAAATAAAATCAAATAAAAGATACAGTTAACTTACAATAACTTACTGACGAAAAAAAAAAGAAAAAGAAAAAAGAAATAGACTAAGATAGATAGATAGATAGATAGATTCAGAATGAGATAGATAGATAGATAGATTGGAACAGAGTGAAATAGATTGATTGATAGATAAAATATCATTATTTCTCGTAAAGTGTGAAGCCAAGAAAGAATAGTTAGAAGGTGTGTGTGCGCGCACGTGCGTTCGTGTGTGTGTGTGTGTGTGTGTGTGTGTGTGTGTGTGTGAGAGAGAGAGAGAGAGAGAGAGAGAGAGAGAGAGATATTCTAAATTTTGAATGGAGAAAAAGAAATGTTGATGAGATCGAAATAATTATTCTAAATTGTGGAAGAAGAGAGAAAAGAAAGAGAGATGAATCTTAACATGCGAAAAAGAAGGGATGAGAAAGCGACAAAAGGGAGAAAAATACTGAAGAAAAATAGGGAAAGTATGATGATAGATAGAGAAATGATAAACAAAGTAAGAGCAAACGAAATATCATATATATATATATATATATATATATATATATATATATATATATATATATATATATATAGTCTTTTTAGACAAAGATACCAACAAAGCGAAAGAGATTACAAAAGATAGAAAAAGAAAAGAGAAATATGCCAAGAAAAGGAGAAAGAGGTAAGAGAAAGTTTGAGAGAGAGAGAGAGAGAGAGAGAGAGAGAGAGAGAGAGAGAGAGAGAGAGAGAGATACCTATAAGTTTATATAGTGTCTTTTTAGACAAAGATACCAACAGAGCGAAAGAGATTACAAAAGATAGAAAAAGAAAAGAGAAATATGCCAAGAAAAGGAGAAAGAGGTAAGAGAAAGTTTGAGAGAGAGAGAGAGAGAGAGAGAGAGAGAGAGAGAGAGAGAGAGAGAGAGAGATACCTATAAGTTTATATAGTGTCTTTTTAGACAAAGATACCAACAGAGCGAAAGAGATTACAAAAGATAGAAAAAGAAAAGAGAAATATGCCAAGAAAAGGAGAAAGAGGTAAGAGAAAGTTTGAGAGAGAGAGAGAGAGAGAGAGAGAGAGAGAGAGAGAGAGAGAGAGAGAGAGATACCTATAAGTTTATATAGTGTCTTTTTAGACAAAGATACCAACAGAGCGAAAGAGATTACTAAAGAGAGAGTGCGAGAGAGAGAGAGAGAGAGAGAGAGAGAGAGAGAGAAAGAGAGAGAGAGATAGAGAGGTGAGTAGAATTCAGAAGAGATAGAGAGAGACTGAGAGAGAGAGAGCGAGAGAGGGAGACAGAGAGAGTGATATATATATATATATATATATATATATATATAAGTATATATAGTGTCTTTTTAGACAAAGATACTAACAGAGCGAAAGAGATTACTAAAGAGAGAGAAAGAGAGATATGCCCAGAGAGAGAGAGAGAGAGAGAGAGAGAGAGAAAGAGAGAGAGAGAGTGAGAAAGAGAGAGAGAGAGAAAGAAAGACAGAAAGAGGGAGATAAGTGATTGAAATTCAGTAGAAACAGCGATAGATTGAGACCGAGAGACAGAGTGAGAGAGAGAGACAGAGAGAGAGAGAGACAGAGAGAGAGAGACAGAGAGACAGAGAGAGAGAGAGAGTGGTTTCGGTTTATTTATTTTATGGCATATCAACCTTGAGAAAAATAGGAAAAGTGTTTCTAAACCCTTTGAAAGAAAGGAGAACGATAAAGATCAGGAAAAACGAAAGAGGAAGAGAAAACTAAATTTGGCTTTCGATTCATTAACGTTTTTCTGCCTGATTGCGTACAAATGATGCGAACATGAGGTCGACATCCGCGCGGATGCAGACAGCCCACTATCACATCCATCCTCTCACACGGACAAACATTGCCTAGTTTATTTGGCTTTACAATAAGACGCCAGCAGATATTTTGTGCATTCTTCAATTCAACAAACGTTTTCTTTAAATACTTTTTTTATCAGAAATTCCTGAAAGAATAAAAGAGAATTAATGAATTAGGGAGATTCTTTTGGTAACTGAAATTTGACTTCATCATCAAAACTGACTTTGACTCTCTCGCTATCTCACTAAGTAAATTCTCTAGACGGCACCCAGTGTCCGTACTGAGTTGATCAAAGTAAGCTTTTGCTGTCGGCGAACACTAGTCTGTCCATTTAAAGAATATCATTGCTTATGGGTTCGTTCCTACTTTCCCTGGCAGTGCTCTACATGTCTAGTTCGTCTTTCCAAGAAGGTTTGTGAGATGGGATGTAAGTGGCCGTACAGCCGTTGTGTTCTAAGGTGATACTTTAAGAATTTGTTCCATACAGCTCTTGTGTAGTTCACACCTAACTTTTTGTTCCCGCGTTTCGTTAGTTGGATTGTTGGAGCCATACTGTAATACTGACAATGGAAACAGCTTGGAAGATATCCTACTTTATTTTACCACAGATATAAGAGTTAAATATAGTCGATAAATTGTTAATAGTCGTCAAGGCTTCATATCACTTTTAGTAGATGAGATATTGCAACCGATGTATATGAACTGGTTTAATAATTGGGCGGTGGGTTGCTATTTAACAAGGAGATGGCTGCATCTTAGACTTTGTTTTGTCCATGTTCACGTAGAGACCAATGTCTCTTGCTGCCTGTTCCTGGCTAAGCAGCAGAGATTTAGCTTTAGTAGGTGTATTTTCAAAAAACGCTAGATCATCTGCTTATTTTAGATCAGAAATAGTTTCTGTGAAATATTGTCTGCTACTGAGTCCGAAACTATTTCCTTTCATTAGATCTATTGACATTCGTGGTCCTTTATCAAGGCAGATAATGAATAGAAATAGGGCCAATGAATTTCCTCGTCAGACTCCAGCGAAAATTTCAAAGAAATTCGATCATCGTTGGTGAACCAACCATTGCTTGATAGTTTTTGATAAGAATCACTGCAGCTATAACAATTTTTTAAAAGAAACTTTCTGCTTGAATTATTTACTTCATTTTTCCTTTCTGTATCGAATTAAATACGAGATGTATACGATAAGTTTCCAGACTTTTTTGTACAAGCATTTAAAATTATCGTAGACTCTTGAGAATTCAGTTTCTTATTGCTATACATCTTATGAGATGACTGACCAATTTTTATGATTTCAGGTTCAAATCAACAGCTACAGTAGAAATTGGAATACACCCCACTAAAGCCTGATTGTCACAGCTGGTGAATTTCAAAAATGCAATCTGGACGTGAGGATATTTTAGAAAAACGATATGCAATAAAATTCTGTCTTAGACTTGGAAAAAAAGCCCCAGAAACGTATGGAAGGCTTCAGGCTGCTTTTGGAGCATCTTGCATGAATCGAGCATCAGTTTTTGAGTGACATAAGAGATTCGAGGAAGGCAGGCAGTCTGTGAGGGATGATGAGAGGTGTGGGAGGAGTAAGGAAGTCAATACACCAGAGTTGATTGGCCAAAGGGTTAGGGTTAGGTTTACTATGTTGAGGTTTTAAGGGAGTTCAGGAAGAGATTCCTTGGGAAGAGGCCAGCACTCTTCAAATCAGCTCAGTGGCATTTCCACCAGGACAATGCACCAGTCCACAACTGCATCCTTGTCACAGACTATCTAACCAAGATGGGCATCAAGAAAGTTCCTCAATCTCCCTACACTCCAGACCTTACTCCCTGTGACTTTTGATTATTCCCTAAGCTCAGAGGCTGTCGTTATGAGACAATTGAGGAGATGAAAGAGGCTGTGATGAAGGTCATTGACACGCTTACAGAAGAGGACTTCTATGTGGCCTTCCAGAAGTTGTTTGAACGGTACAACAAGTGGATTGCATCCGGAGGAGATTAGATCGAAGGGGGACTAGAGTTTCATGTGTGTACTATCAATAGAAGTGCCCATACGAAAAAAGTCTGGAAATATATCTAACGATCCTCGTATATATATATATATATATATATATATATATATATATATATATATATATATAAAGTATAAATAAAAAAAATCGATGAAACCTATTTTGAACAAGTGATCTGGTAACCTTTTACTACTCATTTTACTAAATAAACTCCCTTAAAACCTCAACATAGTAACCTTAACCCTAACCCTTCTGGCCGATCAACTCTGGTGTATTGACTTCCTTACTCCTCCCACACCTCTTATAATCACTCACAGACTCCCTGCCTTCCTGGAACCTCTTATGCCACTCAAAACCGATGCTCAATTCATCCAAGATGCTCCAAAAGCAGTCTGAAGTATTCCATACGTTTCTGTGGCATTTTTTCCAAGTTTAAAACAGAATTTTATTGCATATCGTTCTTCTAAGTGTCCTCATTGCAATTTTGAAATTCACCAGCTGTTACAATCAGGCTTTATTAGGATGTATTCCAATTGCTGCTGTAGCTGTTGATTTGAACCTGAAATCAAAAGCATTGCTCAGTCATCTTATAAGATGTATAGCAATGAAATACTGAATTTTTAAGAGTCTACGACAATTTTAAATGCCTGTACAAAAAATTCTTGAAACTTATTGAAGGAACCACGTATATATATAATGTTTTTTCAGTAACTCTTTAAGTTACAATTCTTACAAAATTACAAAGGGTTTATTAATAAAAAATAAGGATAAAAGAAAGTGTAGAAAAATGAAATAGATAAATAGAAAGTAGCGAAGGAAATTATATATATATATATATATATATATATATATATATATATATATATATATATATATATATATACGGCCTATTTATCTTCTGAATAAGAACTGAAACTCCACATTCACTACTTTGCGACAGGAGGGAAGCATGTAAAGAGTCATCTGACGAGGCGGAGAGTATAGCAATAATATTCTCCGCCGAAATAAATTTATTATGACGACTTAATCGAGTTTCAGTCTGCATTAAATTGTACTATATATATATATATATATATATATATATATATATATCATCCACAGATAGATTGTTTCCCTGTATCTAGTGTGGCCAGACACGTGGGACGCTTGAAGCTGGGCTCCAGACCCGCCCAACTTTACGTTAGACTTAGTCTCATACCACCCGGCCAACAAGCGAACCACCTCATTATAAGGTATTAAGTTGTAGCTTTCGTTTGTTTTGCATTTATACCTTATCGGATACCAGAGTGCTCAATTCGTTCGAAGAGCTTTGCATTTTGCGAGTGGCTGCCGTAAATTCCTTCGCCAGAGTTTTTAACCCCCATGATGACCAGGCTGTGATAGCTGAACAGATTGGTATGATCAGATAGTGATTGATTGATAGATTATAATCAGAGAGTGATAGATGGGTTGAAAGATATGATAGGATATAGATAGATAGATAGATAGATTGATAGATAGGATCAGGCTGAGATATATATGATCAAACAGCGATGGATCGATAGAAAACTTTATACAATCACGCTGTGATTGATAGATAGATAGATAGATAGATATGAAGAGAATAAGATAGATAGATAGATAGATAGATAGATAGATAGATAGATAGATAGATAGATTCAGGGAGTGATAGATAGATAGATATGAAGAAGATAGATAGATAGATAGATATGAAGAGGATAGATAGATAGATAGATAGATAGATAGATATGAAGAGAATAAGACAGACAGACAGATAGATAGATAGATATAATCAGGGAGAGATAGATAGATAGATAGATAGATAGATAGATAGATAAAAGACTGAGATAGATAGATAGATAGATAGATAGATAGATAAAAGACTGAGATAGATAGATAGATAGATAGATAGATAAAAGACTGAGATAGATAGATAGATAGATAGGAATGGTCTGTATAGCTAGATAAGCAAAGAAGAACCGAATTATATAAAAAGGTCAATGAATAGCCGATTATGCCGTTTTTGACCATATGAAAAAAATGATTCCAAAGTCTTTTGTCCTCCATAACATGTTATACTATTGAAGCAAAATCTGTTTTCCGAGGTCATTAAAATCTGTGGAGTTCATCGAGATCTTTTTTCCTCCGGCCCCCATTTTGCTTCGCGTGAATACACATAAACTTGCAATCTTTATTTTGAAACCTTCAATAAATATTGATTCATTTCAGTTTGGTTGACTCAGTTCTTTCGACCGAATGTTAAACTTTCGGGTCGTTTTTTTGACTAGCACCTCCTCGTATCTCGGCAAATTTTGTTTTGTTTTTCTTTTTCTTTGACTAGCACCTAATCAATCACAGTAATTTGAAAGGATATTTTTCAGGCTGTTTCTTCACAGTTTATTCATTTGAGAAAAACAATACAAGTTAGTATACGCATGAGAATATCTAGACGTGCACTTACAAAATGTGCATTTAGAAACAAATAGGTTATCAGAAAATTGGGGAATTTTGGAATTATATCGAATGTCTTGCATTTTTCTTGTTGTCAGCTACGAAATAAGTTTCTTACCATAAATAATTTACGAAGCGTTTTAATGGAATAGATTAAGATAAAATCATTTCCAATGCATTTTTATAGTAAAAATCATTTCCAATGTATTTTTCTAGTTAAAAATAATTTTCAATGCATTTTTATAGTAAAAATCATTTCCAATGCATTTTTATAGTAAAAATCATTTCCAATGTATTTTTCTTGTTAAAAATAATTTTCAATGCATTTTTATAGTAAAAATCATTTCCAATGCATTTTTATAGTAAAAATCATTTCCAATGGATTTTTATAATAAAAATCATTTCCAATGCATTTTCATAATAAAAATCATTTCCAATGCATTTTTATAGTAAAAATCATTTCCAATGCATTTTTATAATAAAAATCATTTGCAATGCATTTTTATAATAAAAATCATTTCCAATGAATTCTATTGTAAAAATCATTTCTAATGCATTTTTATAGTAAAAATCATTTCCATTGCTTTTTTTATAATAAAAACCATTTCCAATGCATTTTTATTGTAAATATTATTTCGAAGACCTTTTCATAGAAAAGCCATTTCCTTAGCTTTGGTTTTTTGGTTTCTTTATTTAATGGCATATCAACTTTTATAGGTTATTTAATGCCAAAGGTATTCTCCTAGAAGAACATTAGTGGTACTCTTTAACCCATAGCTGGGAGGATAAGGGGGTTCATACCTTTCCGAATGGTATTTGCCCGAAAGTGAACGTAAAAGCATGACTGGAGTACGAACTCGCTTACTACGATTTCGCAGTCCATCGCTTTAACCAGTACACCACAAGGACCCCCCTCCCTACGTTTCTGTGGCATCATTTTTTCCAAATTTAAAACACAATTTTATTGCATATCGTTCTTCGATATCGGATGGATTATTCAACAGAATTTGATTTGTCAGTAGATATTGTATTAATAATAACATTTTCTTTGTAGAGATTCTTTTCCACCCCTTTTTAAAAAAGTTATAACAAACAAATAAATAAAAAGTTTAACAATCGTAGGGGAGATGCCCTAGGAGGCATAAACAACAAATGAATAAAAGAATAAACAATCAAAATAAAAATTCTTATTTAAAATCTGCTTTTTTAAATATCCCTGGGTAACGAAAACATTTTGTCTGCAACTCCCAAAATTACAGTCCATTCGATTGGGGCTGTATAATGCGTCGACTGCATGTCTGCCGAGTGCTCAGGACAATCCCCAGCGAGTGTCATTGATATGACACTAAACTGCATCTAATGGTGAGATTCTATTCCTGGAACTTTGGGAAATGTTGGAGCAAACTTGGTATGGTTTAGTTTGGTTTTATGGCATAGCAACCATTATAGGTTATTTAATGCCAAATCCTCTTCATACATATATATTAAATATATATGATTTCGTTTGGTTTGGTTTTATGGCATATCAAGCATTGTTGGTTATTTAATGCCAAATCCTCTTCATGCATATGATTTGGTTTAGTTAGGTTTTATAACATAGCAACCATTGTTGGTTATAATTCATTGTGCATATATTCAGAGGAAAATTTTTTTCCGTTTTTTAAGGTTGATGTAAGAAGACAATAAAAAGGGGAGAAAACGAAGGCGGTACAACTCACAAAAAAAATTAAAGATTGATCAACAAAATAAAAATTCTGATTTAAAATAATATTTGTTTCTTATACATCCTGGGTAAGAAAAATAAGAAAACCTTTGTGAGGGATATATATACAAAATGTTTCGCATACCTAGATATGGAGCTAAATTAAAAAGAAAAAAAAATTATTAAGTATACTTCAAAATATTCAGTCATGATAAATACAAAAGGAAGACCATGTGTGAGAACGTAAATTAAATAGCTTTCTGTGTGTTAGATAGATAGATAGATAGATATGAAGAGAATAAGATAGATAGATAGATAGATAGATAGATAGATAAGAAGGAAAGACTAATAGATAGATAGATAGATAGATAGATAGATAGATAGATAGATAGATATAGATATGAAGAGAATAAGATAGATAGATAGACAGATAGATAGATAGATATGAAGAGAATAAGATAGATAGGTAGATAGAATCAGAATCAGATAGATAGATAGAATGAAGAGAATAAGATAGATAGATAGATAGATAAGAAGGAAAGACTAATAGATAGATAGATAGATAGATAGATAGATATGAAGAGAATAAGATAGATAGATAGATAGAATCAGAATCAGATAGATAGATAGATAGATAGATAGATAGAATCAGAATCAGATAGATAGATAGATAGATAGATTGATAGATAGATAGATATGAAGAGAATAAGATAAATAGATAGATAGAATCAGAATGAGATAGATAGATAGATAGATAGATAGATAGATAGATAGATAGATAGATAGATAGATAGATAGATAGATTTTGAACAAGCTGAATTAAATAGGTAGATGTACTGGTGAATAGGGATAGATAGATAGATAGATAGAATCAGAATCAGATAGATAGATAGATAGATAGATAGATAGATAGATAGATAGATAGATAGATAGATAGATAGATTTTGAACAAGCTGAATTAAATAGGTAGATGTACTGGTGAATAGGGATAGATAGATAGATAGATAGATAGATAGATATGAAGAGAATAAGATAGATAGATAGATAGATAGATAGATAGATAGATAGAATCAGAATGAGATAGTTAGATAGATAGATAGATAGATAGATAGAGTCAGAATGAGATAGATAGATAGATAGATAGATAGATATGAAGAGAATAAGATAGATAGATAGATAGATAGATAGATAGAATCAGAATGAGATAGATAGATAGATAGATAGATAGAAAATAAAACGAAAGATTGAAAGAAAAAAAATGTAATAAGGTAACTCACTGGCTATACGCAGACAGAAGAAAAAAGAAAGAAAATGATAAAGAAAGAAAGAGAGATAAAAAGAAAGAGGGAAAGAAAGAATAATTTATAGAGAGGTAGCTAGTTACACAGACAGAAAGAAAGAAAGAAAGAAAGAAAGAAAGAAAGAAAGAAAGAACATATAGCTATCAATACAAAGAAAAAACGAAAGAAAGAAAAGATATTGCTAGCTATATCTTGCAAGAAAGAAAGAAAGAAAGAAAGAAAGAAAGAAAGAAAGAAAAAAAAAAGAAAGAAAGAAAAATAAATAGCTTGCTATTCAAAGAAAGAAAAAAAGAAAGAAAGGAAGAAAGAAAGAAAGAAAGAGAGAAATAAAGAAAAATATATAACTAGATAGCAAGTTATCTCGCTATGCACAGACAGAAAAAAGAAAGATTTTCAGAAAGAAAGAAAGAAAGAAAGGAAGAAAAAAGAAAGAACGAAAGAAATAAAGAAGAAGACCCAGCTAACTATAAAAAGAAAGAAAGAAAGAAAAAATAAAGAACTGAAAAAGAAAAAAACGATGAAAAAAGAAAGAAGAAAAAACGAAGGAAAGAAAGAAAGAGATATAGCTATCCATACAAAGAAAGAAAGAAAGAAAAAGATATAGCCAGTTATACAAAGAAAGAGAGATAAAAGAAAGAAAGAAAGAAAGAAAGAAAGAAAGATGGAAAGAAAAATATATAGCTAGCTAAACAAAGAAAGAAAGATAAAAGAAAGAAAGAAAGAAAGAAAGAAAGAAAGAAAGAAAGAAAGAAAAAAATGTCATGCAAACCTTTTAGAGCTGAGAAATGTGAACATCCAGATTTTTCACTTTTTAACTAACAACACATTTTTCTCCTCGGAATCTACCTATGACAACGTAGACAAAAAAAAAAAACAAAACAAAAAACAAAACCTTAATACAAAATGATTTACTTCATGTTCTCAAAATATTGAAAGTCTCTATGAATGCTGATATATATTTTTATTGAACGTTCGACAATTTTACGAAAATCATTGACGTGAAAGATATCAATTTTATCGGATTTCGGAAAGAGGGGAAAACCTTTTTTTTTTTTTTTTTGATCGATACTTCTGGTTTAAGTCAAATTTTGAACATTTGTCACGCACAAGTTATATATATATATATATATATATATATATATATATATATATATATATATATATATATATATATATATGTATATATATATATATATGCATTGTTCTTGCTATACTTTCAGTTTTCTGTCAGCACTTTCAAGTTGGCAGCTTTCTTCAAACAGAAATAACGAGATAATGTTTACGCCCAGATTTTAAAAGGTGATAAAGTCCCAATTGTGTGTGTGTGTGTGTAGGGGGTATTTTTGTTTTGTTTTATTGAGCGTTACCCTGGTCAGTACAGTCTTGTCTCTACATGGAGACTCGGAGTAGACAAACGTGGTGAGTCTTATTTTTGAATCGGGGCGGCTTTTCCTTCAAACATTCCTAGGAAACACACTAGCCAACCTGTATAACCTGCCTGATGATTGTTGTTTTGCAAAAAACTTTATGAAACCCAGGGTTCACTGTCTAAATTCCATGAATTAAATATATATATCTGATATTTATTTATTTATTTATTATTATTATTATTATTATTATTATTATTATTATTATTATTATATAATAGCTCTGTCCTAGATATTGAGCCCTCTCCATATTATATTGCACTTGGTGGGACACAACACACAAAGGGATTTAGTGACAACCAACACTGCTATAATATATATATATATATATATATATATATATATATATATATATATATATATTGTTTACATCATCATTATGATCACCATAAAGTATCAGTCCCTATCTTCCATCGCTTCTAGCCGATCCTCTAGACTGTACCTAGTGTCCGCACAGAGCTGATTTATGTAAGTCTGTATTGGTCGGTAAGTACTGGTCTTTCCAATTGAGAGAAACCATTGGAGAACGTCACGTAGGAGTTCGTTCTTACTTTCCCTAGCATGTCTTGTTCGTTTTACTAAGATGCTTTGTCAGATAGGTTGTAAGTGGCCGTACATCTGCTGTTTTGTTGGATACTGCTTCCGGGGTTAATTAAAATGAACACATAGCATTTTTGTGTAGTTCCTATGCACATTTTTTTTCCATTGGTTTCGTCAGAGTCCACTTGGTGCATCTATACAGTAGTACTGACAGCGACCACAGCTTGAAAGAAATCAGGT
>OY757942.1:2900726-3133466 GCA_963585895.1 Sepioteuthis lessoniana
TGTGTGTGTGTGTGTGTGTGAGTGAGTGTGTGTGAATGTTTGTGCCGTAAGATGCATTAAATAATATGGAAGAAGCATTTTACCTTTTTAAGAATTAATTGCCAAAAAAGCCTAATAAATTGCATTAATTGCTTTTCTAATCTTTTTGTTCTTGTAGCGAAATTTTCAAATGATTTATTTCGCGTTTTCTTCTTTTCTTTTTTTCTTTATGTTTTAAATTTTCTACTCTTAACTGATTTATTCAAATAATAATGTCTTACTTTATTTTCCCCGTTTAGCAACCAAGTGTCTATGCATGGGAAAAAATATATATATATATATATATATATATATATATATATATATAAAAGCTCATTAGGCAGCCTGTTTAAAATGGAAATAATTATACTAAAACCTCAGTTCAAACTGCACGCTGTTATCCTCGACGCCAAAACTTCAAGATAAAGATAAAAAAAAAAAACAACTTTAAATATTTTAGTAAATGAATGAGCGTCTAGTCTAATCGACTTCTTTTCCCAATTTGTTACATATCAGAACATAAAAGAAAAATTAACAATTCTCGATTAGATAAATAAAAATAATTAAATTGCTTTCCACGATGGTTATCTCGTTATTTGTCTTCACAGGCCGTAGATATCTATATCAATAATTAGAAAGAGTTTATTTGTCCGTCCTTCATAGAAGTATCATGCTGTCGACAGGGTTTAGAATACTCAAGCTGTATCTACTGCAAAAGGGTGAGACTCCCCACCATCCCCGTAAAAAGGGGTGTCTTGGGTATGAAACTAAATGGCATCTGATAGCACAAATGGTTTGTTGTAAAACTACCAAATATAATTCATATTTTTTTTAATTGTGTGAAGGTTTATTTTGTAACGCTTGAGATATGAATATATAATTACCAGCGAAATTATTACATTAACAAAAAATAAGGTTAGCAAAAGATTGTTACTCTCTGGAGCAATATAGACTTTCCAGAAAACAATAAAATAATCGCAATAAAACAAGAGAGTTCCGGCCAAGCTATTACTGAAGTCTTTCTCTCACTGAAGTTCGTCTCTCCAAGAAGTCCACTCGACTATTTATCCTTTCGACTAAAGGTCCCCTCTAACAGCACGGTACATCCCTTTATACCATCTGAAGGCCCTCGATTCCCGCCTACTGGCGATCGGATTTCAAACACCAGTGTCTCTTGCCCAGTCGGTTGGGGCTGTAGAATACCCCGACTGCTTCTCTGCAGAGGGGTAAAACCCCCGCAACAAGGGTCCTAGATATGGCACTAGATAATCCGATGGTGAGTTTCCAGTAATACTTGAGCTTTGAGGAATGCAGAGTATCTTTTCATTGCCATCGCTCCAAGGTCCATTTTTGCGCGGAGTGGTAGCACGTGATTAGTTTCTATCTATGAGTCAAATAATTAAACCGAATTGCTTGAAACGGAACTATTTTGACATTTAAACTGCTTACTTATGCTAAATAGAATTGTTTGAAATAGAACTATTTTTGTATGCTAAACTGAATAATTTGAAATAGAACTGTTTTGACATTTAACTTTGTGTAAATAAAAACTATACTTATATTAAACTGAATTGTTTGAATTAGAACCTGTTTAACTAAACTGAATAGCTTGAAATAGAAATGTGTTTGACAATTAAACTGTATACGTATGCTAATCTGAATTGTTTGAAATACATCAGTTTTTTTGTATAAAATTGGATATGGTATTAAATAACCTAGAAAGATTGATATGCCATAAATCCAAACAAACAAAAGCCAATGTCTCATTTTATTCCTATAGGACAGCTTATAAGTGTAACACACCCATATATTCAGATGCATAGGAATCCCGAAATACACGAAACACTGACGACTCTCTTTTGGTCCAGGTACGAAACTTTTATTACCTTCTTTAAGTTTAGGTTTTCGACACGAGGAGAAAGAGACACACGTTTTCTATGCTGACTGTTCGTTCCATCGTCAGCTTTCAACTCACTGACTCAACCAACGCACGTGCGCACCCCGCAGTTTATAACTGGACCAACCTCACACAGGTCCGAAAAATCAACTTGCTTCGTCTAAGTCCAAATCTTAACTCACACTTTTATTCAAAACCACTAAGAATCCCAGCCCGTCGCTTCCGGGCTTGACGTCATTCACATCCCCATTCATTTCCTATCTGGGGTTTTTATTGTGACATCTGTGATTGTCACATCCTCCCAGCGCGCGCGTGAACACCTGCACTCAATGTGTGCACCTAACTAACCCATGCACTAAGCTGAAAGGTTCTAAACCTAACTAAACCGAAAGATAAGATATATAAAACGAAAAATGATAATATAAAAAAATCCTTCTGCAATTATATAACATAAGTTAATGACAAAACCAATGAAGGTTGATATGAGCTTAAAAGCAAAGAAGAAAAAGGATCCAAGAGTGATATATGGAGTTCATAACTTTCCCAAAGGTTTTGATGGGTCTCTATATGAACATATCACTCACGTAGGAGTCCCTGTCGTGTAGTAGCTAACGCAAAGAAATGTAACGTCGTAGTTAGA
This sequence comes from Sepioteuthis lessoniana, assembly GCA_963585895.1. NCBI lineage: Eukaryota > Metazoa > Mollusca > Cephalopoda > Myopsida > Loliginidae > Sepioteuthis > Sepioteuthis lessoniana. The sequence continues at coordinate 2,903,282 of OY757942.1, forward strand.
GAGTTCAAACTCCAGTCGCGTTATTCGTTTTATTTTTTAGAATATTACCTTTCGGAAAGGTATGAGGGTCCTTATCGCCCCAGCTATAGGTTAGTATAACACTGTTATTCTATTGTTTTGGCATTAAATAACCCAAGAAGCTTGATATGCCACAAAGAAATCAAACCAAAAGTTCTGTGGATTATTTGTTTGTTTCATTCTTTCTTTCGTTCTTGGTGCTTTTTCTTTCTTTCTTTCTTTCTTTTTTTTTTTTTGTTTCTTTATTTCTTCCTCCATTTGTTTGGGGTTTTTTTTTGCTTCTTTCTTTGCGCTTTTTTCTTTTTGTCTTTGTTTCTTTGTCTGTTTCTTTGTTTCTTTCTTTTGTTTCTTTCTTTTTTTGTTTGTTTGTTTGTTTGTTTCTTTTTTGTTTCTTTATTTCTTCCTCAATTTGTTTGTTTGTTTTTTTTGCTTCTTTCTTTGTGCTTTTTCTTTCTGTCTTTGTTTCTTTGTCTGTTTCTTTATTTCTTTCTTTTGTTTCTTTCTTTTTTGTTTCTTTGTTTGTTTGTTTCTTTTTTATTTCTTGATTTCTTCCTCGATTTGTTTGTTTGTTTTTTTGCTTCTTTCTTTGTGCTTTTTCTTTCTGTCCTTGTTTCTTTGTCTGTTTCTTTGTTTTATTCTTTTGTTTTATTCTTTTGTTTGTTTCTTTTGTTTGTTTCTTTGTTTGTTTCTTTTTTTTGTTTCTTTATTTCTTCCTCGATTTGTTTGTTTATATTTTGTTTTTTTGGTGTCTTTTTTTTCTGTCTTTGTTTCTTTATTTCTTCTTTGATTTCTTTGTTTGTTTGTTTCCTCGTCTTTGTTTCTTTTTTTTTGTTTTTTGTTTATTTCTTTTCTTTATTTCTTTTTTCTTTTTTTAGTTCGTTTCTTTATTTCTTCCTTCATTTGTTTATTTGTTGGTTTGTGTGTTTCTTTTTTTTTTCTTTGTTGCTTTTTCTTTCTGCCTTTTTTTGTTTGTTTGTTTGTTTCTTTCTTTTTTCTTGATTCGTATCTTTATTTATTTATTTCTTCCTGAATTTGTTTGTTTGTTCGTTTGTTTATCTGTTTGTTTGTGGCTTTTTCTTTCTGTCTTTCTTTGTTTCTTTGTTTCTCTCGTTGGAAACTTATATACTGATGTAATTTCTCTCAGTGACATTTTGAATGTCCCCGTGTCGTGTTAAAATCAAAATGTCAAAGTGTTAAAGGTGTTTCCCGATTCGACACCTTTCCCACTTCCCAAAGAGACTTAAAATCGAAACCTCGCTCAAGTTCCGTTTGACAATTTATTAGAGCCATTCATCCGAGCAATAAAAATATCAGCCAGTAATTTTTTGAAACGCAGACTCTCAAAAATCAATAAGTGACTCGAACCAAACGAAGCAGGAAAGGAGACAATTTGAAGAAATATTGATCCATTCTTATTTTAAATTCTTTACCCTAGTTAAAATGCTGACTTGTCCTATCAAACACTTTATCGGAATTATTCCTGTATTAGACACACTATTTAAGGCTAGGGGGTGTCCTCGTTGTGTAATGGTTAAAGTGATGGACTGCGGAATCGTAGTAAGCAAGTTCGTATTCCACTCGCGCTATTATATTCACTTTCGGGCAAATACCTTTGGGAAAGATATGAACCCCCTTATCCTCCCAGCTATGGGTTGAATAGTACCAGTACTGTTCTTCTCGAAGAATGGCTTTGGCATTAAATAACCTACAAAGGTTGATATGCCATTAAAACAAAGAAACCAAACCAAACCTATTTAAGGCTAAAAGTGCCTCTTATTCGAAAGACATTTTATGTTCTCAATACTGAAAATTGCACACATAATGTATTGTCAATTGCATTTATATATATATATATATAGGTTGGTTGGTTGGTTGGGTTTTATGGCATATCAACATTTGTAGGTTATTTAACGCCAAATCCATTTTTATAGAAATAGTTCTATTTCAAACAATTCAGTTTAGCATAAGTACGCAGTTTAGATGTAGGTACAGTTTAATTGTCAAAAACATTTCTCTTTCAAGCTATTCAGTTTAGTCAAGTAGTTCTAATTTAGCGAATTCAGTTTAGTATGAGTGCAGGTTTTGTTTGCACACAGTTAAATATCAAAACAGTTCTATATTAAACAAATCAGTTTAGTGTAAGTAGAGTTTCAATGTCAAAAGCAGTTCAATTTCAAAGAATACAGTTTCGTATAAGCACGCAGTTTAACTGTAAGTACGGTTTAATCGTGAAAAACCTTTCTATTTTAAGCTATTCAGTTTAATCAAACAATTCAGTTTAGTATAAGTATGTTGTTGGTTGTATCTAACCCATAGATAAGGCCTTATCAGGTGCTACCACGTCGGGCCAGAGTGGACCTGGGAGTACTGTTATTTAAGGGGTGCGCCGCATTCCCCAAAGCCCCAGCATTATTGGAACCTCACCATCATATTGTTTAGTGTCATATCCAGGACACTCATTAGGGTTTTTTATCCCTCTACAAAGCTGCCGTCAGTGTATTCTACAGCCCCAGCCGACTGGGTAATATATATATATATATATAAATATATATATATATATATATATATATATATATATATATATATATATATATATCTGTGTGTGTGTGTTTGCCAACCTCTCTGCACGAGCAGGATGAGACACAAGGCCAATTTTTACGTAGAGTTTAACAGGCTTTAGCTCATAGTTTCTTTCTCCTAGACCGGTGGCCATACCAATGTTAAAGAGCCCAGTCTGCCCTAGTATTTACCCATAGCCAGGTAGAGGATAGTTGGATTCATACCTTTCCCAAAGGTGTTAGTACGATCAGAAATGTAAGCAGGCTCGTCCATATTTTGAACTCGTGTCGCCGTATCGATTTCTTTAGACAGTAACCATTATATATATATATATATATAAAATGTAAAAGTAAGGGTAGAAACTCACGATTCAGAGTTTCACGGTTACGGCTGCCTGGTGACCTTTCTAAACTTCGTGTTTGATTAAAGTAAGCTTTTACATTTTTTACTTCTTATATATTTTTAGACTTGACAAACAGCCTCATTTGGAATTTGAAATCGAGAAGCCATGTTCACTTTCGACGACAGGAACCGTTTCAACACATGCTGTTAAAATTTGGCTTTATTTGAACAAAATGATATCAGTTTTTCTGACACACCCTTTTTTTGTATTTCTTCCTTATCATCAACTGATTTTCCTGACTCTCTCTCACCATTCATCCCTATCATTTATCGCTCCTGGAGAGCTTTTAGGCTGAATCTTGCATCAGCACTGTGTAGATATAAGACTTTGCTAGTTGATAGGTTGGTTGGTTAGATTTATGTCATATCAACCTTTATAGGTTATTTAACGCTATATACATTTTTATACAACCTATATATATATATAGGTTGTATAAAATGGATATAGTGTTAAATAACCTACAAAGGTTGATATGCATTGAATCTATCTATCTATCTATCTATATATATATATATATATTAGATTTATAAGTCAAAGAAAATCAGTCTGAATTGTCCTGCAGGACATGTAGCATAACGGATATTAGCGTCTGGTTGATGAATTTCAAACTGAAATCATTTAGAGGTTGCTGGTTCAATCCTGACTACAAGTAAAAACAAGAAAGAATACTTGTAATAGATTGACTCTTGTACACCGTTATGGTTAGTGGAGTTAGAAAACTCTACCCTGGTGAATTGAATAAAGGGTTCCGTTCGAATTCTTTGTAGGCTACCAAGTTTGATAAGAAACACCCGCCGAAGGGTGAATCAGCGGAAACATGGTGAATATAGCAATAAAGATGAGTTCATTAGCCTGAATACTCTAAATGATCAAAATATATATTAAGTGTGTCTACACCAACTATACGGCCACTTGCCTCCCATCACGAAAACTATACAAGTTAGACGAACCAGACATGCAGGACACTGCTGGAGAAGCAAGGACGAACTCATCAGTGATGTACTCCTATGGACCCCCGCATATGGCCAAGCAAAAGCAGGAAGATCAGCTCGAACATACATAGAGCAGATATATGAGGATACGAGATGTAACCCTGAAGACCTGCCAAAAGCGATGAATGATACGGAGAAGTGGCGAGAGAGGGTCAGGGATATCCGTACTGGCGGCACGGCATGATGATGATGATGATGATATATATATTGGCGGCATTTCTACATTGATACAAATTTGATTGAAAATAATAGACATTTTTGTCTACATATTTTTTGTTGATCCTTTCATAATGCCGTATTGATTTTATAATATTCGGCGGGAATTGGTTGATGTATCTTCCATAATTATTTATTTCCCAAATACTTTCTGCCTGATTTTGGGCCATCATCAGGGGAGGATGTATTACAAAAGTGATGTAACTTTTTTATGTACATTACTACTTTGTAAGAATGAGCGTTTGTACTGTTGTATTGTGTAGCGTTTATTTTTCAATCAAATATATATATATATATATTTCTGAAAAACTTCATATATATATATATATAGTATATATATATATATATGAAGTGTTTCAGAAATATATATATATACCAACACTCCTTTAAGGACTCAAGAAATAGTATCCTCGTTAAGTCGTACATCATTCGAGGTGCCCGTGGTATAATGGTTATCGTCGTAGGAATTGGATACGGCGACACGAGTTCAAATCCTGGACGAGACTGATTGCACATAGCACTAATACCCTTGGGAAAGGTATGAATCCAACTATTCTCCCTCCAGCTATGGGTAAATAGTAGGACAGACTAGGTTCTTCAGCCTTGGTGAGGCAACTAGTCTAGGAGAAGGAAAACTCTGAATTCAAACCTGTTAAACTCCGCTTAAAAATTGACCGAGCGGAGGGGTTGGGTAAATTGGATCATTCGAAATTTAACTTCCCCTTGTCCTGAATGTCTGTAAAATTCGTCATCGATGATTGCACTCCCACCAATACACGAGTCTGCAATATAAGACAGATTCCTGGTTCTATGAACGCTTGGAGGAACGCTTAATATTACCAGTGTACCAATTGATTTCCACGAGTCTTAGTCTAGCTCTGCATACTTTCTTTCGTATACAGACGTCCTTCTCGAAATGGAAAATAAGTATTCTTTGAAAGTCGATGTTACAATGTGATATTTACCAATACATTAGTGTCAGATATTTCAAAAGTTTACAATTCTTAATATATAAGCCAATATATATTTCTCTGTGGTGATCTCTTGCGCAAGAATATGGGACACAAATATGACAGATTCGAATCAATGGGTAAACAGCTAAGATATTTATTGGGAAGGAAGTAGAAGTTACCGCATAACCAGATCCTATCGGTAATTTTGTCAAAACTGTTCCTTCTCAGTCTCAAACTAACTTCTGTGAGGTCATAACTACCTATAAGTTTTAATTTTTGGCATAAAGAAATAAAGATTTCTTCTGTTAATGCTGGGTCTTAACCAAGAATCAGATAAATTGCCATAATTTACGCCTCTTGTTTATCGCAACATACAATGGCTAACTAAAACCTGAATAAATGTCTGGGTGAAGAGAGATGCCTTCATAAAAATTTTGACATTTTCACAGTTATTTTATAAATAAAACGAAAATATTTTTCATTCTCCCTTTTTCTGTCTGTTTGTTTATGTAAATATATACAGGGTGTTTCGAAGTTTTTTTTTTCAGTTACAGAAATGCCATTTAGTGAATAAGAAACGGCGTATAAACATTAAACATAGACTTTAGGGGTTGTTTGTAAGGATGCCCTTTACATTTGGGGTCATTTGAAGGGGAATTGGTCAAGTTACTACGTTAAACAAATGTTACCGAATTTTCTGATAGACTACGTACATATATATAGTTAGTTAGAATTTTAAAACAGGATATACATACATATATATATATATATATATATATAACCTGTTAAATTCCGCTTAAAAAATTGACCTTGTGTCATATCCTCCCCGAACGAAGGGGTTGGTAAATATTGAGATGAAAAATGTAATGAAGCAAACAAATATTTTGAAGAAAAATATATTTTTGCCGCGGATAAAAATTTATTGTATTTATTTTGCCGACACGTGTTTCGATAAAAATTTTTGCCTAGATACAAGAAATTCTGTTTATAATTATTTGCCTTGAAGATAACTTTTTAACTTAAATGATCAATATATTTCTATTTTTATTATTCTATTCTTATTTTCATACTTATAATAATTTTAAATTGGATACATTGTATGGAGGCAAAATTTTAGTTGAAACAAGTGTCGGCAAAGTAAATACAATAAATTTTCAACCATACTAAAGAATAGATTTTCAACTCTGAATTTCACGGTAACGATCATCAAGTGAGTTGGTTATCCACACATCTGAATTATTCAATGTAAACTTCTGTACACTTCTTTTAAACACTTAAGAACCGTTCAGTAGTTCAAATTCAAAAGCCTTAATTGTAAATTTAAAAAATTCCTTTATAAAACAGTGTGTTACATTTTGGTTTTTGTCAAACCAGTTTGTTAGGATTTCAAAACAGAATATGCACGTAAACAAGAGACAGCAGCAATGAAGTACGTGAAATGAAAGGGAAGGAAAATGTGTGAGCGTCCAGAAAGTATATAATGCGCAAGTTTTTCGGCGCCGGAGTCAGGCAGTTAGTCAATCGAAGAGCAGTCAGTGAGTAGACATTAGCACGGAGCAGGACCAAGAGGCCTTTGGCTTAGAACCGGCTCTGAATCAAAAGTTCCCTCAAAGAAGCAAGGCTCTCAACATGACTGTCACCAGGTGGTGTCAATTATAGTAGTCATCCCCCCTCTCTCTCTCTCACTCTCTCTCTCTCCCATACTCAAAACCATCACAACGTTTCACAAAAGAAATTATATTTTTTATACACATTTCTTGTTGTCACCTTTCTTTCCTGGTTTACAACATGTGTAGCGTAAGTGTAAATAATTTAAATGTTTTAAATAATTCACAAATGCAGTTACCCCAACAAATATATATATATATATATATATATATATATATATACATATATATATATGGAAAATCAATTAATTTCCATCCTAAACAATAAGTATTAACTGTTATGCAAAAAAGAATATCCAAATGTCCAAAGATTCGAATCTGTATTTTCGCTTTTTTTCACCAATAAACAACTTAATTTGGGACATGATTTTCCTTTGATTTTGCAGACGATTATATTTGGTTTGCTTCGCTAAACTTTTATAATCAAAACCCTATATAATCCAAGAAATCTTTCCTACCCGAGATTAAAAATATAAATTGATTAACCCACTTTTAATCTGATTTAAATCTTAAAAATAAACGATTAACGTTTGTCTTTAGTTTTCAGTAAATATTACAAAGGTATATATTTATTGATTGCTAATTCTTTCGTCCAATATACGTTGAGTGAATTTTTGTTATCGATCAACTTTTAAAAAAATCAATCCATCGGAATTAATTTAGATTTAACATTGCTAAACTAATTTGACAAAAAAATATTATCTCTTTGCTTGCTGCCATTTTTTATTCGGGAACTTTTTGTTCTAATATAAAAAAAAAAACAACCTTCGCTTGGTAATTTTTGTTGTGTCGTTTTGCGCCAAACATTAGATTTCTTATAATTTATTCTCTGCTAGAAGCTCTTGTGTTTTCGGGTACACTTGCCAGAGTTGTCTCCGTGATTTTGGTTTCATTCCCTTACTGAAGAAAAAGACAAAAGCTTCGCTATCTTAATCTTTCCTGATATTGTCCAATATTTCGAGCATTGTCGATAAAAAATATTGCCTTTTTCTTCTGGAAGCACATGACTATCGCAATTATTTGACATTTTGTAGTATGTCCCCAGAGAGTTCTCTATTTATTTCAATCACTTTTTAGCACGTGTAGGCGTAATTTCAATTCGCTTCGTTAATTCGGCTCTTGTAAGAAAGTAATTCTCTTCTTCTCTCCTTATAATTTTTATTATTATTTGAATAACATCCTTTTATCAAAGAACTGTCTGCTACTAAGTGTTCATTTCGCCCACGGTTCCAGAAGTTAATATTTGGTAGCCATCCTTAAACAACGTTTCTGTAAACTATTTCACACACGCGTTTGTCAAACTGCATTTTGTTTTTGTTTTTTAGTTCTATACTTTCCTAGCCGGTTATAAAGCTATTGATGAACCTGTTGGGAACTAGCTTATATACTTTTTTCATTAGTTGGTAAAGTGGTCCATAACTTCTTATCTACGACAATCGTTGGATAACAATGAGGCGTTACGAGTTATAGTAATGCTACAGTGATACCAATATTACGGAGACAACCAGTCGTACTTTTTAGAGACCGAGAGTGAACCGTCGAAGCACTTTGCAACTAAAACTAATCCGGATATATTATTTGGGTGGTTGGTTGGTTGGGCTTTATGGCGTATCAACCATTGTAGGTTATTTAACGCCAAATTTTGTCTATATGTATATACGTTTAACCAATGAATACTTTGTAGGTAAAATTTTCTATAAGCAGGATTTCACTTGTCTGCACATGATTAATCGGTTTTAATTCGTCATATTTTTTCGTACAACCCTGTTTCTCACAAGAAGGACAGAACGTCATCTATTTTGATGTTTTCGAACAATTCGATTAAACTAGTCCCTTTAAAAAATCGCTTTCTGATGACAGCGAAAGCTTTGCATTCTATAAGAATGTGTTTAACCGTGCAAGTTGTCTGACAGGTCAAACACTGTGGTTGTGGTTCATGCTTCAGTATGAAAGAGTGAGTAAGCCTTGTATGTCGGGATATAACAACTTAAGAGCACAGATATAATCTAAATCCCTGTATACAACTGGCGACGTGGATTTGATCCATTCGTTGTATACAGTCGAAAGGAGTTTAACTTACCGTAAGAGACAACGCGCTCATTTCCCCTACATGGACGTATATCAACGGAGACGGTTCATATTGTCGCGCACACTAACTGACATTAGCGTCACAAAGATTACTTTCACCTTGTATAGTAACATACACATGGGAAGACTATATACACTAAAAAAATATATTGTCTATTTGTTGGATAGCGACAGGAAGATTCCATTGTCATGTCACATAAGCAGCAAGGGTGGCGTGAGAGGATGTGCCCCTGTTGTCTAGAGTAAACAGGGTGATGTCCAAGCAGACGCGCCGCGTTGGTTGCGTTGGTGGCATACTTGACAAGAGGCGTGTCCACAAGTACAGTTATTGTATACACAGAATTAAAGGTAAAAACAATTAATTTCAAACCATTCAGTTTAGTGTAATTACACAGTATTGACCCATAGATAGGACCCTTATCAGGTGCTACCACTCCGGGCCAGAGTGGACCTGGGAGCGATGGCAGTGAAGAGGTACTCTGCATTCTCCAAAGCTCCAGCATTACTGAAGCATCTCCATCAGATTGTTTATTGTTATATCAGGACACTCATTGGGGGAGTCTTACCCTTCTGCCGAGATGCAGTCGGTGTATTCTACAGCACCAGCCAACATTTTTAATATATATAAAAAAAAAAACCGAAACATTCTACGTTGGTAAATTATTCAATTATGGATAAGAAAATCCTCTGAATAACTTGTTTTTTTATATTTGCATATTTACACACACACACACACACACACACACACACACACACACACACACAGAAAAAATAACGGTAGGTGAAATCCGAAACCACTCCAGCGTGCACACACACACACACACACACACACACACAACGACAAAAACATATCAAATATCAAAGACCAATCAGGGGTAAAGCAGACTAAGGTAAACACACTCAAAGAAAAAAAGAGAAAAGTGACCTCTATATAAACCCATAACCGACTAAAAACCATTCAAACTGCAAACACGATTGAGTTCAAGTCTCATTGCGTACCCAATTATCAAGGCCTTGTGCCATATATGTTCTCTGACGAAAGCAACTAGCTGGAAGCATACGCGTATGTAAGAATGAAATGAAAAAAATAAATACTAAAAAAAATACAAATCTATTCGTGGACCAACTCATTTAAAAAATATTTCTTTCTCTCTTTGGATCTATAATAAAAATAATAATAATAATAATAATAATAATAATAATAATAATAATGACACATACAGATATATATATATATATATATATATATATATATATATATATATATATATATATATATAAAGTAATTTTTTACATATAGGTAAACAATATTCGCTGAGTTCCTCGAGGTTGCTATTATTTATTTTCTACTTTATATAAATATTGTTATAGTACAAGGGACTGAATAAAAAAAAATCCTATAGTTCGAAATATCAAATGTCACGATATTCGAATTTTGACAAAATGATTTATTAAGGAAAAATGTTCTTTGAAAAGATCACAGAAATCTTCTCGGATCCTTTTGTATGCTTATTCGTGAGAAAATATATTTGTATGAAACAGTAGAGGTTATTGGAAAGTTAGTCTTGCCTTATATGCAAATGCAATAATATGTACAAAAGTTGAGAGGGTACGAGAAAAGGTAGCGTCTGTACGCATGCGCATAAATTTAAATGAGAGTGCGTACGTCAGTGTTGGTATCAGTGCGTTTCAGAATGGAGAGACTAAAGTGAAATTTAGGGAGAAAAAAAATTGAGGTAGAAAAAGAGAGATAAAGAGAGAGAGTGAAAGAGGGAAGACAAGGGACAATGACACACAGAAAGAAATTGGTGGGTACTGGGATATGCTCTTCCCAGCGTAAGATAACGGTAACATTTTAACCAGTTTTTAAAATTCTTCTCTGGTATATATATATATATATATACTGATTATTATCGACGAGCAGATTTTATTTCTGTCTCTTGTCAGTATGCAATGTGTTTCATGACACAGTTTGGATAGTAATTTACTAGCTTTGCTTAGATAAACCTCAATTTATTCACTGCCCTGATGGATACTAGGTAGGGATTAGGTTTATCGCCTGACGCCTGAGGCGTCCCTTTTTTAGGAGAATGCTGACGGGACCCAAGGAATTTTTGTGCTCGCCAGGCGTGTATGGGCTACGGCCTTACGCCGGGCCCCACCTAAATCTCTGCCTTGTGCCATACACACTCGTTTGGTGGGGCGTGCGACAAATATCTCTACCTACTGATAATTAAGTGGTCACCAATTTACATATTGAACAAGCTCATCTCTTGGTTTGGTCTTTGATTAACGGCATTTAATGAGTTGAGTGTTCGTCAATAGTCTCTGAGATTGGGGCTCAATGTCACGTCGGCTCATACCAAAGACTTGATGCCGCCTTGCTTAACACTCATCATTATAAGGTAAGGATCAAGGGTAAAGTGGAGCAATTCAGGGAATGGAATAGCGCCTTCCCCTACACGTCGGCGTCGTAGCTATTGAAAAGGGGGCTTTCGGGTCACTCTCGACTAAGGTCACCAACTAACCATTGGGGTTTATTTTATGCCAAAGCCATCCTTGTAAAAGAAAAGAAAATATATTAAACCCATGACTGGAGAGATGGTGGGGTTCGTAACACTCTCAAGGGGACTAGTCCGTAATTGAAAGCAATAGAGCAAAATGGTGTTCGAGGCTTCAATTCAGTACTTTATCCATTAGGCCATGGGCACTCCCTGTGAGCTCATCTCTGCTTAACTTCGGTGATCTAACGGAAACTGGTATTTTCAGTGTCATAATTTGTGCTAGTTCGACTGACTAAAGTGACTGGTACTTGTAGATGAATTCGCGCACGCACTCAAAAACAGATTATCTAAAATATTCATAGCGCTCATATCTTCGGGTAGAGAGAATTCATGTGGCTTTGTGGCTAACGTACTAGACGGCAACATCATATTAAGTGAGTTCGAACCCCAATCACTCTGTTATGCTTACTTTCGAAATAATATCCAGAGGAAAGGCATGAAATCCCTTATCCCCATTGCTATGGATTAAATAATATCACTGGTGTTCTTCTATAAGGATTGTCATTGAATTATTCACCAAGATCTGGCACTGAATTATCCACAAAGGTTGATATGCCATTAATCAAAGAAAACCCGTAGCGCACAAATTCGTCTGGCCTCAGTGAGCCCCGAAAGTCGACCCTCCCGTTCAGAGTTTAGTTCTCAACTGACTGACTTTTTTCAAATCCCCCCAAATCCTCCGGTGCATGATGTCATTCACATCCTCTGGTCCTGGGATTTTTATTTTGACATCCGTGAACGACACATCCTCCCCGCGCACGCGTTAACACTTGCGCTCAAGTTTGCACCAAACTAGCCCATGTGCTGAGCCGAAAGGTTCTCAGCCTAACTAAACCCAAAGGCAAGATATATAAAACGAAATCCCTCGGCCATTATATTACATGAATATTTCATTGTAAACAATGTTTATTTCACAATCAACCATTTCATTCCTCCAATGAATATTGGTCATTTACACCAACAACAATGTTTATTTCAAAATGAACAATGTATATTTCACAATAAACAATGTTTATTTCCTCAATGAACATTGTTTATTTGATAGTGAACAAGGTGTATTTCCCCAATGATTTTTTCTTATTTCACAAGCAACCATATTTATTACAAAATCAGCCATGTTTATTTCACAATAAACAATGCTTATTTCCTCAATAAACATTGTTTATTTAATAGTGAACAAGGTGTATTTCCCCAATGATTTTTTCTTATTTCACAAGCAACCATATTTATCACAAAATCAGCCATGTTTATTTCACTATAAACAATGTTTATTTCCTCAATGAACATTGTTTATCTAATAGTGAACAAGGTGCATTTCCCCAATGATTTTTTCTTATTTCACAAGCAACCATATTTATTACAAAATCAGCCATGTTTATTTCACAATAAACAATGTTTATTTCCTCAATAAACATTGTTTATTTAATAGTGAACAAGGTGTATTTCCCCAATGATTTTTTCTTATTTCACAAGCAACCATATTTATTACAAAATCAGCCATGTTTATTTCACAATAAACAATGCTTATTTCCTCAATGAACATTGTTTATTTAATAGTGAACAAGGTGTATTTCCCCAATGATTTTTTCTTATTTCACAAGCAACCATATTTATTACAAAATCAGCCATGTTTATTTCACAATAAACAATGTTTATTTCCTCAATGAACATTGTTTATTTAATAGTGAACAAGGTGTATTTCCCCAATGATTTTTTCTTATTTCACAAGCAACCATATTTATTACAAAATCAGCCATGTTTATTTCACAATAAACAATGTTTATTTCCTCAATAAACATTGTTTATTTAATAGTGAACAAGGTGTATTTCCCCAATGATTTTTTCTTATTTCACAAGCAACCATATTTATCACAAATCAGCCATGTTTATTTCACTATAAACAATGTTTATTTCCTCAATGAACATTGTTTATTTAATAGTGAACAAGGTGTATTTCCCCAATGATTTTTTCTTATTTCACAAGCAACCATATTTATTACAAAATCAGCCATGTTTATTTCACAATAGACAATGTTTATTTCCTCAATGAACATTTTTTATTTAATAGTGAACAAGGTGTATTTCCCCAATGATTTTTTCTTATTTAACAAGCAACCATATTTATTACAAAATCAGCCATGTTTATTTCACAATAAACAATGTTTATTTCCTCAATGAACATTGTTTATTTAATAGTGAACAAGGTGTATTTCCCCAATGATTTTTTTCTTATTTCACAAGCAACCATATTTATCACAAAATCAGCCATGTTTATTTCACAATAAACAATGTTTATTTCACAATAAACAATGTTTATTTAACAAAATCTGCATCTACCGGTTTAAAAAAAATATCGGAGTGAAAAACAAAAAACAAACAACAACACAAAAAATTCAAATATAAACATACAAAGCCCACTGTTTCCTAACCTTTCGACATAAAATAACCCTAAAAGGATTGACAGGTCGTTAAAATTAATTCACCTGTCAGGTTTTTATATCGAAAGCAATGATACAGAAGACATTGGAAATAACAATACAAGTTAAGCACTCGGTGCAAGTCAAACTCACGTCTCCATTTCCATCAAAAGGGGAAGGGAGTCTTCGTGGCGTAGTACTTAACGTATTGGACTGAGACATCGAACCTCAGATACGCTATTACGTTCACTTTCAAACTAATACCCTTGAGAAAGGTATGAACCCCCTTATCATCCCAGCAATGGGTTAAATAGTATCACTACTGTTCTTCTATTTTAGCTTTTAAAAAACCCAGGAAGGTTGATATGCCATTACATAGCACTAATACCCTTGGTAAAGGTATGAATCCAATTATTCTCTCTCCAGCTATGAGTAAATAGTAGGGCAGACTAAGTTCTTCGGCCTGGGTGAGGCAACTTGTCTAGGAGAAGGAAAACTCTGAATTCAAACTATATCTTTCCTGATTTTAGATTAACTCATCATATTGTAAGTTCTCAAAAAAAAAAAAAAGAAAGAAAAAAGAAAAGAAAAGAAAAAACCCTGAAGCTGGAAGAAGGATGAGTTCAACATCTCTTCCAGTATGCTAGGTGTAACAAGATACGCTTAATCTAGCCCTCACGAATGGGTTTTATCAAGGTCACTAGTGATAGCCAGCTATGTGGTGACTGGAGCTGGCTGGACAATGCTACCCTCCCGAAGTGGAATTGGGGTTGGATGCCCTGTAAAGTCGAATATCAGACGACGGATTTTCGTGATTCTGTCCGTTTTGCTTTTGGTAAGGAGACAAAAGACAATAGAAACGGAGAACGAGGAACGAATCATAAATACGAGAAGAGTCCTGTTCCCAAAGGGAAGCATCAGTTTGTTCATATCTATCTATCAATCTCGAGGTTAAGGAATAACATTCTTTGTACGTTCATATTTGTTTCTTAAGACCTTTTTTTGCCCACGTTCAATATGAACAATTTCTAAATATATCTATTTGATTCGTTGATGGAATCCTAACAGGTTCTAAGATTCCTGGCCAGGGTTGGCCTGGGAGTAATTGCAATGACGGTATATTACACATTTCTTAGATCTACACAACTGGAGCCTTTTCATCTGATGGAGTTTAGTGTCACACACAGGACACCCCTTTTTATTGGGGGTTAGCCCTTTGTAGAGGATACAGTTAGCATATTTCAAATCCCGCTGATTGGGCCTCTAAATTTCAGAGTTCTCCAGTGATTTTTTAGCTGTGGATAAAAGAGTGCAACGGCCACTTGTTTATTTGCCATGTCCCTTAAGATCAGCTTGTTTACTAAAAAGAAAAAAAAAATGACTGTCAAATTATGAATAGTTCAACGGAATTCTTAAGCCGAGTTTGGGCTTCCAAAGATATTCTTTCCCCTTTTTTTTCTTCGCTTTGCGTTTTGAGGCTAAAAATGAACGTCAAAGACGACGAAGATGCGAATTTATTTTAGCAAAATCTTGGATCACAGTTGATTTGTCTCCCTTGGATGATCATTATTATTATTATTATTATTATTATTATTATTATTATTATTATTAATAGTAGTAATCGTAATAATAGTAGTATTAGCATCTCGTTATTTTATTTGGATCATTGTCGTCACTTTTATCTTCCCTTTTTGTATTTTATGCTTTGTTTTGTTTAATTTTTATTATTTATTCGTTCATCCTGGAGATTTTCTCTACAATTTTATATTTAATTTCCTTGATTTCATTCTCTTCTTCTTCTTCTTCTTCTTCTTGCTGTTTTATCATATTTACCAACCCCTCCGCACGGATAGGATATGACACAAGGTCAATTTTTAACCAGAGTTTAACAGGTTTGAATTCAGAGTTTTCCTTCTCCGAGACTAGTTGCCTCATCAAGGCTGAAGAACCTAGTCTGCGCTGCTATTTACCCATAGCTGGAGGGAGAATAATTGGATTCATGCCTTTCCCAAGGATATTGGTGCTAACTGAAATGCAATCAGCCTCGTCCAGGGTTTGAACTTTTGTCGCCGTGTCCATTTCCTACAACGATAACAATTACATCACAGGTACCTCCTTAATTTCTTTGATTATCGATAAAACAAATTTGATCAAATCCTGAAGAGATATGGCACTTTGTAAAGTATTTTCCAATGTACGCTGTGCTTACTATCATTGGCTTGCAAGATGCGCTCTTTATTTCCATTAAAACCTTTCAACTGTAGACGATTAATTTCTTTTGTGTCTTTTATGTTTGAGAATTTGGAATACCAAGAAAGACTTCTTATCTAACTTTAGTGAATTGTACCTCACGTACTACCAAAACCGGTTCATTGCCCCAGTGGGTACAGTGTTCGCCAGGATTTGAACTCTTGTCGCCGTGTCCTTTTCCTATGACGATAACCATTACACCACGTTGTATTTGTTGTTGTTGTTCTTCTTCTTCTTTGACCTTTATATCAACTCACCTTTAAGTTTTCAGATAATCATCATCATCATCATCATCATCTCGCATCAACAATCGTTTTTGTATGGCTGAATATCCATCTTTTTTTACTGTTCCTATTTATCTCAGAGGGGCGTAAAAACGTAAAGTGCTGATCTGATGCCTCGATGTAAGTGAGTTCGAACTCTACCTCACTATAACGTCCACTTTCGAAGTAATACACTTGGGAAAGGCATGAACTCCTTTATCCTGCCAGAAATAGGTTCAAATAGTATCCCTATTGTTTTCTATCAGGATGGCTGTGGCATTGAATAACCTCTGATGGTTGATATACGAGGTGCATACGATAAGTTTCCAGACATTTTTATACAGGCATTAAAATTGTCGTAGACTCTTAAAAATTCAGTATCTTATTGCTATACATCTTATGAAATGACTGACCAATTCTTATGATTTCAGGTTAAAATGAACAGCTACATCAACAATTGGAATACACCCTATTAAAGCCTGATTGTCACAGCTGGTGAGCTTCAAAAATGCCATCTGACACTTTAGAAGAACGATATGCAATAAAATTCTGTTTTCAACTTGGAAAAAATGATGCCACAGAAACGTATGGAATGCTTCAGACTGCGTTTGGAGCATCTTGCATGAATCGAGCATCAGTATTTGAGTGGCATAAGAGATTCGAGGAAGCAGGGAGTCTGGGAGGGATGGTGAGAGGTGTGGGAGGAGTAAGGAAGTCAATGCACCAGAGTTGATTGTCCAAAGGGTTAGGGTTAGGGTTACTATGTTGAGGTTTTAAGGAAGTTCAGGAAGAGATTCTTAGGGAAAAGGCCAGCACTCTTCAAATCGGGTCAGTGGCGTTTCCACCAGGACAATGCACCAGGCCACAACTCCATCCTTGTCACAGACTATTTGACCAAGATGGGCATCAAGACAGTTCCTCAGCCACCCTATAGTACAGACCTTGCTCCCCGCGACTTTTGGTTATTCCCTAAGCTCAGAGGCTGTCGTTATGAGACGATTGAGATGAAAGAGGCTGTAACGAAGACTTCCATGGGGCCTTCCAGAAGTAGAACAAGTTCATTGCAGCCGGAGGAGATTATTTCGAAGGAGACTAGAGTTTCATGTGTGTACTATCTATAAAAGTGCCCACACGAAAAAAGTCTCGAAACTTATCGTATGCCTCTCGTACAATCAAACAAAGAGACTAAGTCAAATCCTACCTCTCTCTCTCTCTCTGTATATATATATATATAAGTAAAAGTAAAGTTGGCGACCATAGTCGAGGGTAACCCAAAGGCTCCCTTTTCGATAGCTGCTACACCAAGATGTAGGGAAGGGCGCTACTCCTTCCCTGGATGGCTCTACTTTACCCTCGATTCGCACCTTATAATGCTGAGTGTTAAGCAAAGAGGCATAAAGTACCATTTTTTGAGTCTTTGGTATGACTCGACCTGGGATTGAACCCAGGTCTCCCGGGCCATTGGCGAACACTCTAACCGCTAGGCCAATGTCCGGTACATGACACCCTATCCATCAATATGAGTTTGCTTATATTTATCTTTCTTTGTAATTTCATAAAAGAGTAAAGTAGGCGACCCCATAGTCGAAGGTGACCCGAAGGCTCCCTTTTCAATAGCTACTACACGGATGTGTATGGAAGGGTGCTACTCCTTTTCCTGGATTGCTCCACTTTACTCTTGATCCTTACATTATAATGCTGAGTGTTAAGCAAATAGGGATAAAAAACTACTTTTTGAGTCTTTCGTCTTTTTGGGATTGAACCCCAGTCTCCTAAGCCATTAGCGAACACTCTAACCGCTAAGCAAAGAGATCAGTTATAATATGTAACTATTCCTGACAGAGTCCTAGTAAGACGAGAGAAAAATTAGACACCCAGTTACTGCATGTGCGAAAAACTTGTAAGCAAATTATAATAGTGTTGTATCTGTTAAAACGGTCAACTGCGGAATGTAGTACGCGCGTTCGAACTCCCGTCGCGCTATCATGTTCACTTTCGGACAAATGCATTTGAGAAAGGCATGAACCTCTTTTTCCTCCGATATATGACTTAAATACTACTACCAATGTCCATATAAAAGGATTGATTTGTCATTAAATAACTCGAGAAGGTTGATATGCCATTAAATAACAAAAAACCCAATAATAATAACACTTTGAGATGCAAACGGATCCCCTAATCTCGTCAGGTGACCAGACCTTATTATAAGTAAGAAAAGTTGCGACCTTAGTCGAGGGTGACCCGAATGCTCCCTTTTTAATAGCTTCTACGCGAACGTGTAGGGGGGCGTTACTCTATTCCCAGGACTGCTTCACTTTACCCTTGACCATCACCTTATAATGCTGATTGCTAGACAAGGTGGCATCAAGTACCATTTTTTGTGTCTTTGGTATGACTCGACCTGGGATCGAATCCCGATCTTCCGGATCATTCACGAACACTCGACTCATTAGACCAATGGCTAAGTGTAATAATCAATGACAAAAAAAAAGACATTGCAGAATTGTGGACTACAGAGTAAAATTGAAAGAACGTGAAAAGATGAATAAATACTAGGACATTGCTCGAGAATTGAAAAAAAATACTATGGAACATGAAAGTGACGAATATATCAATTGTAAATTGGTGCTCTTGGTAGAGTCACCAAAGGATTGATAAAGAGATTGGAGGACTTGGAAATAAGAGGGCAAGTGGAAACCATCAAAACTACAGCATTATTGAGATCGGTTAGAATACTGAGACGAGTCCTTGAGACTTGAGGAGACTTGCTGTCATTCAAACTCCAGCGAAAGACCATCGGCTAACGCTGATGTGAAAAACTCTCAAGGGATAACACAACAATGCTATAAACTAACAGAGATGACTTGGATATGGCTGATGGACGAAAACCTTATGAGAGAAACGGAATCCCTTTTAATAGCAGTACAAAATAATGCTATACGGACCAAGTAGATGAAACCGAAGATTTATAAAGCACAATAGAAAAGCAAATATAAGTTATGTGGAAACAGTAGTAAAACAGTTGATCACATTGTAAGCAAATACAGCAAACTTACACAAAAGGAATGCAAAAGAAGGCATGATTGGGCAGGAAAGATTATCCTCTCGGAATTGTGCAAGGGATCAAAATTTTATCATACCACCAAATGGTATACGCAAAAACCAGAACCCATCGAAGTAATGAGAAGCATAACATCCTCAGGGATTTTGAGGTATAAACAGATCATCAAATCCTGGCCAGAAAACCACACCTAGTGGTAAATAATTAAAAAGAAAATGAAAAAAAAATGAAAAAAAGCTTTCCGTCTTGTGAATTTTGCCGTTCCCACAGACAACAGAGAGATAATAAAAGAAAGTGAGGTTAGAAAAGTAGTAGGACCTTGCTAGAGAACTAAAAAGCTGTGGAAAAGGACTGTGTCAATGATACCAGTTGTAGTTGGTCTTTAAAGGCTTTGAGAAGGGACTAGAGGATTTGGGAATCAACGGAAGAACCTAGACTTCTTTGACTACAGCATAGTTGATATCGGCCAGAACACTCCGAAGAGTTCAGGAAATCTGAGGAGACGATGTCATTCAGACGCCAAAAGAAACACAACTTAAAGCAAATTTCGCATTTAATAATGATGATGATAAAAGAGAACTTGTCGAATTGTGGACTTTACGATTCCGGCTGACCACAGAGTAAAATTGAAAGAACGATAAGTACCAGGACCTTGCTAGAGAATAAAAACAAAAACAAACTATGGAACATGTAATTTGTGTTCTTTGTACAGTCACCAAAGGATCGATAAAGGGACTAGAGGACTTGGAAATAATAGGACGAGAGGAGACCATCCAAGATAGACCATTATTAAAATCGGCCAGGGCACCTCTGGTGGTGTAACGGTTAGCAAGCTAGACTAGCAGACCTACACGAGTGAGTTCGAGTCTCATTGGGCGCCCCATTCATTCGGCCTTGTGCCACATCAAAGCAAAGCGCTTTGTAAATTACATTATTAAAATCGGCCAGAATATTGTGAAGAAGAGTCTTGAAGACTTGAGGAAACTTGCTGTCACTAAACACCTCGTTCAATAGCATCGGCTGACGCTGGTGTGAAAAAACTCTCAAAAGAGTAATAATAATTATGATAATAATCCTTTTCTTTTTCTGTTTGAGAAAATTCTCTTGATTTTGTCTTTTTTTTAGTTACTGTCCTCGAGCTAATCATTAAACAAAAATCATTTCTCATTTTTCTCTTTTCTTCTCTTCCTTATTTCTTTCCTTTTTCTTAAATAGATTTGCAGAGGAATCAGAAAGAACAGAAGACTTTATTTGGGGAATCGTCCATCCAGAACAATTCAAGGAAAGAAGCTATGTGCCCTGCAAGAAATTTCTGAGTAGTATTAATGGGGTAAAAGCTAGAAATAATCTAACGGTTGCAGCGACAGTTCACAAATGTGTTTTTGTACGAAAGATTCTAAAAATTCCATTGCAAATAATAATAATAATAATAATAACGATGAAAAAAAAAAGAGAATTTGCAAAATTGACGACGTTGCTTTCCCGGCAGACCACGGAATAAATCTGAAGGAAAGTGAAAAGAAGGATAAGTACCTGGACCTTGCTGGAGAATTGAAAAAGCAGTGGAACATGAAAGTAACGATTGTGCCAATTGTGATCGGTGCTTTAGGCACAGTAACTAAAGGATTATTAAAAGGCCTGGAGGACTTGGAAGTTGGCGGACGGGTAGAGACTATCCAAACGACAGCATTGCTGAGAACAGCCAGAATCCTGAGAAAAGTCTTGGAGACTTGAGGAGACTCATTGTCGCTCAGACTCCAGTGAAAAACCATCAGTTAACGCTGATGTGAAAAACGCTAATGAATAATAATAATAATAATAACCGACCTTGCTGGAGAATTGAAAAAGCTATGGAACATGAAAGTGACGATTGTACCAATTGTGATTGATGCTTTTGGCACTATAACTAAAGGATTATTAAAAGGACTGAAGGACTGGGAAGTTGGCGGACGAGTGGCGACCGTCTAAACGACAGCATTATTGAGAACGGCCAGAATACTGAGAAGAGTTCTGGAGACTTGAGGAGACTTGCTGTCACTAAGACTCCCGTGAAAAATCATCAGCAGACGCTGATTTGAAAAACTCTAATGTGTAAATAATAATAATAATAATAATAATATTAATAATATTGAAAACGGCCAGAATACTGAGAAGAGTCCTGGAGAGTTGAGGAGACTTGCTGTCACACAATCTCCTATGAAAGACCATCAGCTTACCCTGATGTGAAAAACTAATAAGTAACAATAATAGTAATAATAATATTGAAAACGGCCAGAATACTGAGAAGAGTCCTGGATAGTTCAGGAGATTTGCTGTCACTCAATCTCTAGTGAAAGACCACCAGCTTACGCTGATGTGAAAATAATAATAATAATAATAATAATAATCGATATCTTACACGAGAAAACTTGGGCATGGCTAAGAAAAAGGAAACCTTAAGAGAGAGACTGAATCTCTTCTGATAGCAGCACAAAACAACGCCATAAGGACTATGTCAAAGAAAGAATAGACAAGACGCAACAAAATAGCTGACGTAGATTATGTGGTGATAGAGACGAACTATTAGAGGTGAATGTTGTAAATTAGCGAAAAAAGACTAGACACAACCGGGTGGGTAAGGGGATCCATTGGGAACTGTGCAAGAAGTTTGAATTTGACCATACAAACAAATTGTATATGCACAACCAGAACCTGTCCAAGAAAATTAGATGCTCAAAATATCTCTAGGATCTTGATATACAAACGGATCCTCTAATCTCGGCCAGATGACCAGAAACAGTGATAGTCCAAAAGAGAACATGCCCAAAAACGGACTTTGCCGTTCTAGTTAGCCACAAGGTAAAACTGAAAGGAAGCGCAAAAAAAAAAAAAAAGATAAGTACCTTGACTTTGTTAGATGACTGAAAACACTATGGAACATGAAAGTGACGGTTATACCAATTGTAATTGATGTGCACAGTACAGTCACAAAAGAATTGGTACAGGAACTGGAGGACTTGGAAATCAAAGGACGAGTGGAGACCATCCAAAATATGGAATTGTTGAGATCGGTCAAAATACTGAGAAGAGTCCAGGTGATTTAAGGAGACTTGCTTTTGCGTCAGACTCCAATAAAAAATCATCAGCTATAGCTGGTGTGAACCCCCCCCCAAAAAAAGGGTAATATAATTGCTAGCACGGATTTCTATAATTCTTTCTCCTCATCCGTCCCGATCATCCATCGCTCTCGGCTGATCTTCCACTGTGTAGACAGAGAGAATTCAAGCAATTGGAGCTATTTGAAGACTCATTTGCTCATCATTTTAGCATTAAGTGTTTTATATTGACCTACGACCCGGCCGGGCTGTCAAAATAGGAAATGCACCTGTGTAAATAACAGGTGCATCCGGTCGAGGAATATCAGGATATTATAACCTTGACCGTGGACAGGTTGAATGAGTGCGAAATTGTGACGCCACAAGAAGAAGGTTGACGTTGAACTCAGTGCACAGGAAATTCAATCAGTTTGGAGATCAGATCAGTTGGGAGAAGATGCTGGATTGAGGAACATGTCCTAGAGAGGCTGGACCTTCAGGCCCCCGGTTGAGCAGCCCAAAAGAACAGGAAAGAAACGCGGTTATGGCCAATAGAGTGGGGGTCAATATTTTGCAGTTATGTTCGGTCTCCAACTCCCCCTCACACACAACCCTTTCAATATAGTGAGAGGTATATTTTTCTAAGAACTGTGTCACTCGTCTTTAATGTGTCGTCGTTATGATTCTGCATGCAAATGTAAATGTATATGTATTATGCGTTTGTATAGTTGGTCAGGCTATGCAACATAAGTATTATCAACGATTTACTTTTGCAAAATATCGGGTGTTATCATAATTATTATGATCCCATTTTGAGACTTGTTATATATATATATATACTTTTTTTTATCTAAAAGATCTGAAGAAGTCCTGTTAATTTTTTTTTCGTGTTTTCTGAAAATTTCAAAAATGCGTAACAGGATGGAAATAAATTTATAATCCTATGTGACCGGTTTCGTTGTTTTTCTTAAAGAATTTATTGCTCTGTATTATTGTTACATTGGGCTCTTTACCAGGAAAATTTAAATATTCACTCATGAATAATTTCTTGTCCTGAGGGAATTACTCCCAACTCCGGTTTAACTGGACCAAAGAATACCCTATATATATATATATATATATATATATATATATATATATATATATGAATTAAAGAGATAAGTCATGTAGGAATATTTTGTTTATTTTGCTCACATTTTGATTTTTCTCATCTAGTTTCAACCTTCAGTCATCTTCAAGAAAAATGATTATTGTGAACAGATCTTTTTTTTAAAGTTTAAAAGAAATGATTTTTTAAAAGGAGTTGATATCCTTTAAGAAAACCGGCGTAAAATATACTGGTACTATTTACCAACCCCTCCGCTCGGGCAGGATATGACACAAGGTCAATTTTTAAGCGGAGTTTAACAGGTTTCAATTCAGAGTTTTCCTTCTCCTAGACTAGTTGCCTCAACAAGGCTGAAGAACCTAGTCCGTCCTACTGTTTACCCATAGCTGGAGGGAGAATAAGGGGTTCATACCTTTCCCAAGGGTATTTGCCCGAAAGTGAACATAATAGCGCGACTGGAGTACGAACTCGCATACAACGATTCCGCAGTTCATCGCTTTAACCATTACACCACGATGACACCCCACATTATAAAATATACTGGTGACGTGACATACCCAATGACAAAAATATTTTCTGCTTAAAGTGTTATTAATAGGTCTTCTGCATAGCCACACACTGAAGAGTTTTGATAGAATGAAACAGATTTGTCTGTGGATGACAATATATATATATGCTCCCCTACCCCTGTAGGGTTGAGCTCTCGAGCGAGGGAAGTAAATGTGTTGCCATTAGCGTAATGCAAGGCTCTTCTTATGAATCGAGCTCTCGGTAGACGTTAAGCGGATATATGTAAACAAAATTTAAAAAAAAAACAATTGTGATACATAACCGTTTAAATTTCCTTCGCTTGCGCTAGTTTCCTCGTTGCTGAGTGTTAGAATCTTGGATTGGCGTTTGAGTCAACCAGATTTCGATCCCAGCTTCGGGAATCTAGCCTGTCCAGCCACACCGAAGAGTTCTGATAGAACGAAACAGATCTGTCTGTGGATGACAATATATATGTGTGTGTTTGTCCCTTTTGTAGTGTTGGGTTATTCTTATTTGTCAATAACTTTTTTTTTTACTTTTAACCTATTTCGACTTTTGCTTTTGTTTCTGATAAAATATTTGTCATGTCGTTGACAAAAGTCTTTCTCCTCTACAAACGAACCAATTAACTAAACACGCTAATCAATGAATAGTTTTTAAGCTTCTGGTTTTGATGGAGAATGTTACCTGATGAATAATTAATTCGCCCACAGTTTCCTATGGATCGATCGAAAGAGACGATCTGCTAGACAAATATTTACACAAACATTGATAATAATCTGTAGACAAATTAATATAATCGGTAATTAATCCATACAAGCTGAGATTAGTCTTAACCAATTCATTGCCTAGTCGGCCGGGGCTGTAGAATACACCGACTGCTGTTCTGCAAAGGGATAAGACTCCCTCAACGAGTGTCCTATGTATGACACTAAAAAATCTGATTGTGGGGTTCCAGTAATGCTGGAGTTTTGGGGAAAGCAGAATACCTCTTCATTACCATCACTCCCAGGTCCACTTTGGCATGGAGTGGTATCACCTGATCTATGGGTCAAATAGAACTGCGTACTTATGCTAAACAATTGTTTGAAATGGAACTGTTTTTGTATTCAAAACTGAATTGTTTGAAATAGAAAAAAATTTTGACTATCAAATTGTGTACTTATGCTAAACTGAATCGTTTGAAATAGAACTGTTTAGTCCAAGGGATTGTGATCAAAGATTAATAGTTGTTATACTATTTTCAAATCTGAAACCAAAAAGAACACAGGATTATAAGTAAAGCCTTTAGCAGTCACATGGGTCCCATGTATATTGAGACACCTTATTAAGAATCAGTTTTCAATGGTTTCGTCTCCAAATAAGAAGTGGCGTAAAATATTTTTCCTCCCTTGTCCAAGGGATTGTGATTGAGGATGAAAAGTTGTTATCGTATACTATTTATCAAACCCGAAACCAAAAATAACATATTATTTTTAGTAGAGTTATTAGCATTCAGATGGGTCCCATGAATATTGGGACACCCTGTATATATATATTGTAATTATTTGTCCATAATTCTCAATAGTATCCGACTCGAAGTTGAGAAAGTTCTTAAGAAAATATAAAAGAGGTTTTCGTAGGAATCAATCGACAACTTCTCAGATTCGTCGAATCATCGAAAGACTACGTGCACATTCTCTCGAGGAAACACACTTGTATGTTGATTTCTCAAAGCTATTTAATTCCATACAGTTCCATATTGTCTTTTTTTAAAGAAGCAGTTTCCATTAGCCTAGAAATCAACAGATTGTTTTTACGCGGATTTTGTTACTTTCCAAATCTTTTCGTTTAATCTGGCGATCACATCAGGATATCAGAACAAACTGAAGCTTCATTGACATGAAGAGTCACTGGGGATTATTTTCTATACCAGATACATGGATTTTTTCCGACATCTGTTCGATCCATCAATCATTATACATAAAAGACGAAAGGAACTTTGCAAAACATTTTTAAGTAATGAATATTTGATTGACAAAATCCTAACAGCGTTCAAGTCTGTCATAATCCATCACATAATATTGATGCTTTAAAATTATTTGTTTGTTAAGTATTTCCAGAAATGTGTGCATGCATTCAAATAGAGACACGTATATGAATTATGGTTAGGAAGTATCAAGACTGAAGCTGTATTTACCAAGACATTAATTTTTCTCCAAAATACAAGCTGTGTCTAAACGTATCGAGGGCGAAGCTATATTTACCAAGACAGAAATGAACAATGAATGAAACATTAATTTTTCTCAAAAATACGAAGTATGTTCCAAAAGTATCGAGACTGAACCTGTATTTGCCAAGACAGAAATGAACAATGAATGAAACATTAATTTTTCTCCAAATACGACCTGTGTTTAAAAAGTATCGAGACTGAAGTTGTATTTACCAATACAGTATATGAAGTAATTATTTTCTTCCAAACACTCCTTTTGGCACACAACACACTTATTCTGGCAAGCATTCCAATGATCCAAGTATTCCAGTGATCCAAGCATTCCAGTGGTCCAAGCACCTCTGAAACTCCACCAACTTTTGATGTGGCTTGAATCTGTGCCTTAGTTTTCATTTGAAAGTTTTCCGCGTCCGCAAATCTTACTCTTGAGATGACTTTCCAGTTTAGAAAATAGCAAAGCCGTTTTGATATTGGTCTAAGATTTCTATTTGGAGTTCTAAACTTACATAATCCTGTGTTTCGTCAAGAAAAAATTTAATAAAAACGTATCGAGTTTTGGCACTTTCTCCCTTTAGACGAAGAAAAAAATTAGCTGTACTATTTGCAAATAAATAAGTTTGTGGCACTCTTCATTCGGGCTGAAATATATTCATTAACTCTGTTTGTCTCTCTCTCTCTCTCTCTCTCTCTCTCTCTTAACACGCACACACACACACACACACATACACACACACACACACACACACACACACACACACACACATATATATATATATATATATATATATATATATATATGAGGTGCTTACGATAAGTTTCCAGACTTTTTTCGTATGGGCATTTAAAATTGTCGTAGACTCTTGAAAATGCACATTGTTATTACTATACATCTTATGAGATGACTGACCAATTTTTATGATTTCAGGTTCAAATGAACAGCAACAGCATCAATTGGAATACACCCTACTAAAGCCTGAATGTTACAGCTGGTGAATTTCAAAAATGCAATCTGGATGTGAGAAGGACACTTTAGTCGAACGATATGCAATAAAATTCTGTTTTAAACTTGAAAAAAACAAACTTTCTCATTGTTTTAATTCATTTAGTCACAAATCCTTTTGAGTTTTTCTTTTTTGAATGAATAATCACGAGGAAGATGAATAATGAGCGAAATGGGGAAAAAAGTCTCCCCACCCCCACAAACCAACCAAACAAAACAAAAACAAAGACAAATTTAATGAAAAAAAAACTCGTTCATATCACTTAAAGGCTGCTCAAATTCGATGCTGTCTCCATGGACATATTTCAGGACAAGGGTTGATTAATTCGCTGTCTGACATGGATTTATTTGATGAATTCTGGGCTGAAATATTCACGAATGGCATGAATCACACACACACACACACACACACACACACACACACACACACACACACACACACACACACACACACACACACAATACTCATATATATAATTTTTGATTATCCATCTATCTATCTATCTTATATATATATATATATATATATGCGAATGTGTGTGTATTTTATTCTGTTCATGTACCTATCTATCTGCTATCAATCTATCTATCTAACTAGCTAGCTAGCGAGCTCAGAGTGTTCAATATATATATATATATATATATATATATATATATATATATATATATATATATATATATATATATGCGAATGCGTGTGTGTATTTTATTTTGTTCATCTATCTATCTATCTATCTATCTATCTTTTATATATATATATGTATATATATATATATATATGCGAATGTGTGTGAGAATTTTATTCTGTTCGTGTACCTATCTATCTGATATCTTTCAATCTATCTAGCTAACTAGCTAGCTACCGAGCTCAGAGTGTTCAATATATATATATATATATATATATATATATATATATATATATATATATATATATATATATATATATGCGAGTGTGTGTATGCATTTTATTCTGTTCATCTATTAATCAATCTATCTATATAGTGTGTTCAATATGTATGTATGTATGTATGTATGTATGTATCCTTTTGTTCACTATCTATCCACCTATCTACTTTAACCATTGTTGCCAACTCTGATCTCCTTGTATCCGTTAATTCTTCCTAATTAATTTGACCTCTAAACATGTGCAGTGAAATTAGACCAATCTCGCCTCTGGCATTGAATAAAGAGCTTGCTTGGACATTTACTGACTACAAATGACAACTGTTAATCGCCTGAAGTTATAAACATTTTGACTCGAGTTGTCTGAGTAAATAATTATGATAATTTCTCATATCACAAATCCGAATGAAAGTCACCCCTTCCTCTTTAAACAACTCCTCCTTTCTCTCTCTACTTCTCTTTCTCTCTCTACTTCTCTTTCTCTCTTCCTCTCTTCTCTTTCTCTTTCTCTATAGATATATTTTCTGCCAGATGATTCTCGTATAAAGACGGCATGAAACCAGTCGTCACAGATAAGCATCCATGCTATCAAATATATACAAAAACTAATATATATATATATATATATATATATATATATATATATATATATATATATATATATATATATGTATATTTCAATTATACATCCTAGATGCATCAGGGTCTTCAGGGATGCAACTGTCTCCATTGCCGATTTCTGGTTATTTCTGCATCATATCGGCTCCGACAGCAACCCCGGCATGACTCTGAAAGAGCCAAGCCGCCTCCGTGAACGCGACGTGCTACGCTCGTGCCTCTACCAAAGCAAAGAAAAATTAATAAAGGCCGGACTTCGGCCGTTCTTATAGACATCTGTCCTTTAGTAAACAGCTATATATATATATATATATATCTTTAAATATCCAGTCAGTGTCCAAAGACAGTGGGTGTGGATTTTTGACCCACTCTGCCCACGCCTATGAATGAAATAATTTGATTTCCACTTTTATTCTTATTTTTATGCTTATTTTTATTCTTTTATGTTTTTATTCTTTTATTTTTATTTTTTTTATTTTTTCATTTTTTAATTCCTTTATTTTATCTTCTGAATACGAACTGTAACTCCACATTTGCTACTCTGCGACGAGAGAGAAGCATGTAAATAGTCATCTGACGAGACGGAGAATATAGCAATAATATTCTCCGCTGAAATAAATTTATTACGACGACTTAATCGAGTTTGCGTCTCGATCAAATTGTACTGTACTATATATATATATATATGTATATATATCTGCGAGGTGATCGTTATGTAATGTTTTCCGTCGAAGGAAATGGACTCGATGACCAGAGTTTAAATCATGAACAATACTGCTTTGCGTTTCACATAACGCTAATACCCTTAGTAAAGGTATGAATCTAAGTAATTTTTTCTCCAGCTACCGTTAAATAGTGGGTCAGGCTGGCTCTTTATGTTTCTTTGGGTCTCAGGTGAAGGAGAAGGAAAACTAAACTCAAACCCTTAAAACTCAGCTTAAAAGTGATTTTGCGTCGCATTTTGCCATTTCGAAGGGCCTGGCAAGCAAACATCAACACACACACACACACACATATATATATATATACATATAAAGAGAGAGGGAGAGAGAGTGAGTGTGAGAGAGAGTGTTGAGATACACAATTTCAAAGCCCAGAAACATTGATTTCGGTTGGTTGGTTGTTTGGGTTTTATGGCATATCAAACTTTGTATGTTATTTAATGGCAAATCCATTTTTATACAAATAATCAGTTCTTTTTCACACAATTTAGTTTACCATGAGTACACAGTTTAATTGTCAAAAAACATTTCTATTTCAAGCTATTCAGTTTATCTAAACAGTTCTAATATAGCCAATTCAGTTTAGTATAAGTACGGATTTTGTTTACACAGTTAGATGTCAAAACAGTTCTATATTGAACAATTCAGTTTAGAGTAAGAACAGTTTCAGTGTCAAAAACAGTTCCATTTCAAACAATCCAGTTTAGCATAAGCACGCAGTTTTAATTAAAGCACAGTTTAATCGTGAAAAACATTTCTATTTCAAGCTATTCAGTTTAGTCAAACAAATCAGTTTAGCATAAGTATACCGTTAGTTCTGTTTAACCCATAGATAGGGCCCTATCAGGTCCTACCACTCCGGGGCAGCGTGGAACTGGGAACAATGGCAATAAAGGGGTACTCCGCATTCCCCAAGCCCCATCATCACTGGAACCTCACCATCAGATTGTTTCGTGTCATATCCATGACACTCGTTGTGGCGGTTTTACCCCTCTGCAGAGAAGCAGTGAGAGTATTCTACAGCACCACCCCCAGCTGACAGGGAAAATTGATTTCAGAATTCTTGAAAGTAGAAATATATTTTTAAGTTTATATTTTTATTTATCTTAATGCGCCTGGGTAAATAGTAGGACAGACTAGGTTCTTCAGCCTAGGTGAGGCAACTAGTCTAGGAGAAGGAAAACTCTGAATTCAAACCTGTTAAACTTCGCTTAAAAAATGACCTTGTGTCATATCCTGCCCGAGCGGAGGGGTTGGTAAATAGGATCTTAATGCGCCTTGACGAAAGACAATGAAATAGATAAATTTACACATACGCACACACACACATAAACACACACACATATATTCACACATATTAAAGTACACATATATACATATATACATACATCCACACACACACATATATATATATATACCCATGCCCATACATACCGACACACACACACACACACACACACACATATATATATATATATATATAAGAAGTCTATGGTTTTATTGGTGAGTTAATGGACGACCAAATGTTGCAATATTGTTAAATAGTGCTCAATATCAACGATAGAGCATTTAAATATATACATATATATATATATTACATGGTACAGTTTGTAACACTGGGTTTAATTCATTTAGTGAAGATGTAGAGAAGAGGAAAATCTCGTATTTTGTTTTGGCGCGCTATTTAATTCAACACTGAATTTCACCCAATCAGCATGACATATCCTATTCAGCCCGGACCTTCATTTCCGGCTAGCAAAACGGGTGAGCGGCCAAAACCTCTCTCTTCGGCTTGAGACGGCGACCAGAACGGACGTGTCTCTGGTCGCCCCTGCTTAGCGATGCCTTATAGCTAAACAAGCCACCCAGTGCGGACATATCACTGTGGCTTTAACCCTAGCAGCAGCAACATGGACACTCAGCGAGGGAACTTTCTAATTTATGGATTCTTTGCGTCTAATATATTTTAGACCAAGGAATCCCAGTTGAATATGAATTAGATACGTTCAACATGCCTTCCACAAGCACCACAAAAATTTACTATGTCGATCCGAGAGCCACTTCGCTCTCGACACACCTAGCTCTCATTTCACCTCTGGTTGACATTAATGGAGATAACGCCTACTCTCCCCAATTACCAGACACACAAAACTACACGGTGACCTTGAATACTTCCCTCACACGTCCAACGACACGCTGCCATCGCAACATCTAGCTAAGCCATTTCGTCTCAAACAACCAACAAGCCTAAACACCACGAGTCTTGCAGCACCAAGAACAAACCATATTCAAAGCTGCAAATAAAGAACTTTCATTATTGTGTATTGTTAAAGAAAAGTCTCGTAATTCATTTCTGTTGCCATAAAATCTATAGTGTTAGGGAAATTAATTAATTCCCTCAAAACCGCTATAAAGATTAAAAAAAAACGATTCATAAATTTAATTTTTTGTTGGAAAGTGGGGGTTATTTGTGTGTCTGTGTGCCTATGTTTGTGTTATTGATTGTTAGAATGTTTTTTGCATCACCTGTTCCTCGCACACACACACACACACACACACACATATATATATATATATATATTAAAATACATCCATTTTATATATACATTAGGCAGCGGTCGTATCGATATTGCTCTATGGATGCACTGCTTGGACGCTAACTAAACGGCTGTAGAAAAAGCTAACCGGCAATTATACAAGAATGTTGCGAGCAATATTGAACATGTCCTGGAGGCAACACCCTACAAAGCACCAACTATGCGGCCACCTGCCTCCCATCACGAAAACCATCCAAGTCAGACGAACCAGACATGCAGGTTACATCTGGAGAAGCAGGGACGAGCTCATAAGTGATGTACTCCTATGGACCCCCACATATGGCCAGGCAAAAGCAGGACGACCAGCACGAACATACATCCAGCAGCTATGTGAGGATACAGGGTGTGGCCCTGAAGACCTGCCGCAGGCAATGAACGATAGGGAGAAGTGGCGAGAGAGGGTCAGGGATATCCGTGCCTACGGCACGACATGATGATGATGATATATATATATTGATAATAAATAAATATATATTAGATATATATATATATATATATAGGAACGTAAAGCGTTGGGTTTAGCGGAAATGGATTCAAGTGTATATTAATTCGTTACATTATTTATTTAGTTGACTATAAATAATGTAACGAATTAATATACACTTGAATCCATTTCCGCGAAATCCAACGCTTTACCTCCCTGGCCTGACTTGACCTAAAAACACACATTCACACGTTACTATAACACATACTCACATACACACCCACCCATGTACACTCGTACACTTACAACCGGACACAAACGAAATCCTAACGTTTTTTTGTCTATATTTTGTCGTATTTTCGATTTTCAATTCATTCCATCTTCTTAACTGCCTGATGAATGTTGTTTATAAACTTCATGAAACCTAAGGTTGCAGAATATTTTCCATGAATTAAATATATGTATATCTAATATATATTCATTCTATCCAATCCTAGATATTGAGCACTCTCCATATTATATTGCTCTTGGTTCGATACATAACCCCAAAGTGATTTACTGACGGCCAACACTCTTATAATATATATATATATATATATATATACAAGGGTCCATCAAATGCCTTGACATCAAAAAATATCGTCTGTCCCCCACAGCGGATCCCACAATTCATTTGGGTTTCAACAAAGGCTGAGTTACCTTAAGTATATATATATATATATATATATATATATCTGTGAAGAAAAGTATTAGAAAAAATTATCCAAAGTTTGATGAAAGTTGACGTTGAACGTTTCGTGAAATACCAGGAATAAAGAGAGTGTGTTATTTCATCAAACATGCATCGCTATTTTAAAAACACTTTTCAGGAATTTTAAGCTCTGAAAAAGTTATTATAACCGAAACATCCAACGTTGACTTTTATAATAAATCCATCAAATTTTGGATAATTTTTCTACCTTTCTTCATAGTGTTGAATTTAATTTCCTCACTCCATATATATATATATATATATATATATATATGTGCAATCCTGAACAAGTCCTGGCAGCAACACCCCACAAGACACCAACTGTACGGCCACCTGCCCCCTATCACGAAAACTATTCAAGTTAGACGAACCAGACATGCAGGACACTGCTGGAGAAGCAGAGATGAACTCATAAGAGATGTACTCTTATGGATCCCCACACACGGCCGCGCAAAAGCAGGACGACCAGCTCGAACGTACATTCAGCAGCTATGTGAGGATACAGGTTGTTGTCCTGAAGACCTACCTAGGGCGATGAACGATAGGGAGGAGTGGCGAGAGAGGGTCAGGGATATCCGTGCTACCAGCACGATATGATGATGATGATGATGATATCATCATCATCATGTCGTGCCGCCAGCACGGATATCCCTGACCCTCTCTCGCCACTTCTCCCTATCATTCATCGCCTCCGGCAGGTCTTCTGGATTACATCCCGTGTCCTCACATAGCTGCTGTATGTAAGTTAGGGCTGGTCGTCCTGCTTTTGCTTGGCCATATGTGGGGGTCCATAGGAGTACATCACTTATGAGCTCGTCCTTGCTTCTCCAGTAGTGTCCGGCGTGTCTGGCTCGTCTAACTTGTATAGTTTTCGTGATGGGAGGCAAGTGGCCATACAGTTGGCGTCTCGTGGGGTGTTGTCGCCAGGACTTGTTCAATATTGCTCTCAACATTTTTGTGTAGTTGCCGTCAAGTTTCTTTTCCAGCCGTTTAGTTCGCGTCCATGTAGTGCATCCATATAGCAGTATCGTGTGTGTGTGTGTGTGTGCGTGTGTGTGTGTGTGTGTGTGTGTGTCGGTGTTTGTGTGTGTGTGTGTGTACATACTTATACACACAAACATATTTACATATACTCACACACACACACACGCACACACACACACACACACACACAAAAATCTATCTATCTATCTATGTCTTGAGTGCTTTAATGATTACTTGAAACAACGAGACTTTGGATTAAATAGTGCCACTTCTGTTTTTTCTGCTACGGAATCTTTGCCGTTAAATAACCCACGAAGGTTAATGTGCCACTAAACTAAGAAACTAAAGCATTCTAATTAAAAGAGCCTATTGATGATAAATCACTCAATATAAGCGTTTTATTTTTCTATCAGTCTAATATTGATCTAAACTAGTTCGATACTTGTCAGAGACTGTTCACTTTTTTGTCGCTAAAACAACGTAAACATCGAAAGATTTTCACTTCGTAAGCCAATCTCTGACAATTTGCAAGAGAAACAGTCTGGGTATTTATCAGAGAAAATTAACTTGAATGATTCCTGGTGCGTAAATAAGAAGCTTATTGTTATCACGAACATATTTTGGTGAGATAAAATCAAGGAATACCGTTTACTCTGGGAGTTTCAACAAAATTAACATAGCTCTCTGCACTCATATATTTTGACAGCCACATCTTAAAAGATGAAAATCATTGTTAACACCCAAAATTACAACCCAAAATTACAATTACAATAACCTAACTTGCGAAACATATACAAGATGGAGATTCCCGTGGTGTAATGGTTATCGTCGTATCCAATTATTCTCCTTCCAGTTATGGGTAGATATTAGGACAGACTGGTTTCTTCAGTCTTGGTGAGGCAACTAGTCTAGGAGAAGGAAAACTCTGAATTCAAACCTGTTAAAGCTGAGGTGTAATGGTTATCGTCGTAGGATATGGACACGGCGACACCAGTTCAAATCCTGGACAAGACTGACTGCATTTCACATAGCACTAATACCCTTGGGAAAGGTATGAATCCAATTATTCTCCTTCCAGTTATGGGTAAATAGTAGGACAGACTGAGTTCTTCGGCCTTGGTGAGTCAACTAGTCTAGGAAAAGGAAAACTCTGAATTCAAACCTGTTAAACTCCGCTTAAAAAATTGACCTTGTGTCATATCCTGCCCGAGCGGAGGGGTTTGGTAAATAGGAATATACAAGATGCGTTAAATGGAACAGTAGTAAGTCATCAGTTTTTCGTTGGATTATAGCGGCATACGCTTGGGGCGCCTCAGGTGGTGTAATAGTTAGCAAGCTAGACTAGTAAGCCTTCACAAGTGAATTCGAGTCTCATTGGGTGCCCCATTCATTCATTGGGTGCCCCATTCATTCATTGGGTGCCCCATTTCGCCTTGTGCACCATCAAGGTAACAAGCTTATTAAATTACTTGTGGTATATATATATATATATATATATATATATATATATATATATATATAATAAAAATATTAGGTAATGTTTTAAAACGATTATTTAAAAGCTAAAACCCGTGAAAATCACAGCTATCACAACTGCGAGTTTCACGGCCCAAATCAATCACCTGACGATCGACTGGGGCTGTGAAACAGTCAGTTTTATTAGAAGCTTGGGATGGCTGATTTTGACGGTCTTTTTTGGGTTTAAATAATATTTTTTAATCACTACTCAATATTTTACCTATTATTTTAACTATAATGAATACTGAGTGCTATCACTAAATCAACGTAAGTTTTATTTTGAATATATATATATATATATATATATATCATCATCATCAAGTCGTGTCGCCAGCACAGATATCCCTGACCCTCTCTTGCCACTTCTTCCTATCATTCATCGCCTCTGGCAGGTCTTCAGGGTTACATCCTGTGTCCTCACATAGCTGCTGTATGTAAGTTCGAGCTGATCGTCTTGCTTTTGCTTGGCCATATGTGGGGGTCCATAGGAGTACATCACTTATGAGCTCGTCTCTGCTTCTCCAGCAGTGTCCTGCGTGTCTGGTTCGTCTAACTTGTATAGTTTTCGTGATGGGAGGCAGGTGGCCGTATAGTTGGTGTCTCGTGGGGTGTTGTCGCCAGGTCTTGTTCAATATTGCTCTCAACATTCTTGTGTAATTGCCGTCTTGCTTCTCCAGCCGTTTAGTTAGCGTCCATGTAGTGCATCCATATAGCAGTATCGATACAACCGCTGCCTGGAAGAAACTGCATATATATGTGTGTGTGTGTGTGTGTGTGTGTGTGTGTGTGTGTGTGTGTGCGTGTATGTGTGTAGTAAGTAAAGTAAAGTTAGCGACCATAGTCGAGGGTGACCCGAAGGCTCCCTTTTCGATAGCTACTACACCAAGGTGTAGGGGAGGGCGCTACTCCATTCCCAGGATTGCTCCACTTTACCCTTGAACCGTACCTTATAATGCTGAGTGTTAAGCAAGGTGGTATCAAGTACCATTTTTAAAGTCTTTGGTATGACTCGACCTGGGATTGAACCCAGGTCTCCCGGGCCATTGGCGAACACGTCTCTAGACTACATTAGACCATTTGTCATCGACAAGTGAAAGTAATAATCCCCCCCCAAAAAAAAAATTTGGCCTAGTCGACTGGAGCTGCAGAATACATGGACTGCATATCTGCAGAGGGATAAGATCGCCACAACATGTGTCCTGCTTAAAACACTAAACAATCTGACGATGAAGCTCCAGCAATGCTGGAAATTTGGCGAATGCGGTGTACCCCTTTATAGCCATCACTCCCAGGTCCACTCTGGCTCGGAGTGATAGCACCTGATAGTGTCCTATCTAATGGGTCAAATAGAACTAAACTGTGTACATATGTTAAACTGAATTGTTTAGAATAGAACTGTTTTGAAATTTAAACTACATACTTATCCTAAACTGAGTTGTTTGAAATCGAACTGTTTGTATGTATAAAAATAGATTTAGCATTAAATAACCCACAATGGTTGATATGCCATAAAACCAAACCAAAACCAAACAAACAAAGAATTCATACACCATATCGGGCTGTAAGTGAAGGGCTTAGAGTAATTTATTTCCTACAAAGGGATTATTTTTGTCTTGGAGTTCGGGAATCCCGTTCGTTTTATTTTATATTTACATTTTTTTGTCTTGTTGTTTCTTTAGGGTTTGTTTGCAAACGGTCCTATCGAATTCAAATGATTTTTAACTGTACTATCACTCTGGATTTGAATGGAACTGTGATTAATAGCTCTAAAAGATATCCAGAACTGGATCCTCATCATCAGATGCAGTTTAGTGTCATACCCAGGACACTTAATTTGGGATGGTCTCACTTCTTTGCAGGGCATACCTAAAGTAAATCCAACTGCCTGGGCAATTAGAATCTGAATCTGAATATAGGCCAAGGAATGGTTGTATGGAAAACTGTCAGTGGCTGATGCACCCAGTCTCTCCTCTCTACATCTCAAATATTGTCCACGGTAAGGATTCCAGTATGGCTATAAGACTTGCCAGAAGAAAATTGAAGATAATGTTAGATTGGCTGACAGACTTCAGCTCCATTGTTTGTTTCTCACGACCGCTGCGATAATCAGTCGAGTGATCGGCGTTCCCTATATAACACAAACATATTTTCCCTCCATCTATGGGTAAATAGTAGGACTGGAGAAGAAGCTAGACGGCAATTACACAAGAATGCTGAGAGCAATCTTGAACAAGTCCTGGCGGCAACACCCCACAAGACACCAACTTTACGGCCACCTGCCTCCTATCACGAAAACTATTCAAGTTAGACGAACCAGACATGCAGGACACTGCTGGAGAAACAGGGACGAACTCATAAGTGATGTACTCTTGTGGACCCTCACACATGGCCGTGCAAAAGCAGGACGACCAGCACGAACATACATTCAGCAACTATGTGAGGATACGGGATGCTGTCCAGATGACCAGCCTGAGGCGCTGAACGATAGGAAAAAGTGGCGAGAGAGGGTCAGGGATATCCGTGCTACCAGCACATGATGATGATGATTAATTAACCTTGGTATGGAAAGATATCTTGAACAAAGAAAACTCTGAAATGAAGCAATTTGTAGAAAAACTACAATGTGTAGTGCTCCGAAGACCAAACCAGGACACGTGAGCAGTGATTCAAGTCAGATTCCAAATCTCAATCAAAAACTAGTTGTAGATCTGTCGAGTGATGGGCTCTGTCTCACGATTCTTGCCCAAGACACGCTAGAAGAGAACCGTCCCTTCGACCAAACAAGTTTTCGGTACCATAATAGTCAGTAAATCTGTCGTCCAAAGCAAAAGCAAGGTATTTCTTTTAGATCTAGAATTTGATTGTTAAATAAGATTTTGTTAACTATAAGAATTTCTTCACAACGACATCACTTTTGAATATCGATGTAAACATCCATCTTTGTCGAAAAATGGATTTTGTTAATGGAACCTAATTACAATATTAGTGGTTCCTACACCAAATCACCGTCCTAATGGGACCAATTAATTTCTAATGGGCTGATTAGCAAATGATGAAAAGTAAATTCTAAATTAGGAAGTCAATTAGTAATTGTGGGTTTTATTTTACAAAGCAAAGTTATTAATTATTGTATAATAACGCTTTGAATTTTTTTAAAGTGCTTCCTTCTTTTATAAGAATAAACAGTATGTTTGAAAAATATTTACATTTCTATGGGATTTATCTTATGATTCTCCTGTCTCCACATGTTCATTATTCCAGTAAACACTATCGGGTCAATCTATACATAAACAATATTGTATACTATATATATATATATATATATATATATGGGGGGCATAGTTTGTGTTTGAATGTGTGTGAGGATGGTGAAGAGTTACGTTCATGAG
Source organism: Sepioteuthis lessoniana (assembly GCA_963585895.1). Taxonomy (NCBI): domain Eukaryota; kingdom Metazoa; phylum Mollusca; class Cephalopoda; order Myopsida; family Loliginidae; genus Sepioteuthis; species Sepioteuthis lessoniana. Next base: position 2,942,564 of record OY757942.1, read on the forward strand.
AGCCGAATAATTCAGCTGAAAATATGAATTGCTTCCCTTAACGATTCAGGTGACCTCTAAAGGATCAGCTGTTTTAGACGAGCGGATAACCGAAGAAAGGTACTCCAATATGCTATAAATACACTGAACACTATCCTCTAGATTTTCGCCAATGGTCCGGGAGACTGGGGTTCAGTTCCAGGTCGAGTCATACCAAAGACTTAAAAAATGGTACTTGATACCTCTTTGCTTAACACTCAGCAATATAAGGTACGTATCAAAGGTAAAGTGGAGGAATCCAGGGAAAAAAGTAGCCCTCCCCAACACCTCGGTGTAGTAGCTATTGAAAAGGGAGTCTTCGGATCGCCCTCGATTACAGTCGCCAACTTTATTTACTTTACTTTTCCTTCTCCTAAATCAGTTCCCCTGGCAAAGCTGTTTTGCTTCGAGGTAATAATAAATTCTGATTTTTACACCTACCTAGGAAGCAGTGTTTCATCAACCGAAAAAGACATCGACACATGGCTAACGAAGGCATTGACAGCTATCGATAAGCTATCGATCATATGGAAATCTGACCTGACCGATAAAATGAAATGCAGTTTCTTCCAGGCAGCGGTCGTGTCAATACTGCTGTATGGATGCACCACTTGGACGCTAACAAAACGGCTGGAGAAGAAGCATGACAGCAATTACACAAGAATGTTGCGAGCAATATTGAATAAATCCTGGCGGCAACACCCCAGAAAGCACCAACTATACGGCTACCTGCCTCCCATCATGAAAACTATACAAGTTAGACGAACCAGACACACAGGACACTGCCGGAGAAGCAGAGACGAGCTAATAAGTGATGTACTCCTATGGACCCCTACATATGGCCGAGCAAAAGCAGGACGACCAGCTCGAACATACGTACAACAGCTATGTGAGGATACGGGATGTAGCCCTGAAGACCTGCCAGAGGAGATGAATGATAGGGAAAAGTAGCGAGAGAGGGTCAGAGATATCTGTGCTAGCGGCACGACATGATGATGATGATGTCTGAATTCTTTCAACGGAAAAAAATTCCCTTCGTAGAGTTGAAGATCAATTAAGAGCAGTTCTTTTTAAGTAAAGAAATTCCAGTCACTTGAAAAGATGTTAGAGCAATAAATACAGATATTTGTGTTGGTTCTAGATATTCAGTCTCCGAAAAATTGATATCATTTTGGAATATAATAACTTGACCAGTTCAAACTAGTTGTCTGAATTTCTGAGACAAAGCTTGTTGATTTTTATCATTAAGGGTTTTCGGACTATTGTCTTAATCTTTTTTGTTATTTCCACAACGTTTCAGCCGATATGTCCTCCGGCCTTCTTGAGGTGTTTGTCGAACTCGGGAACCTTCACGGAACTTTCAACTACGTCCTTTATTGAAACCACTGGGATCACCTGTTCTGATTCCGTTAGCCATAACCGGGTACAAGTGTTAAGTATTCCTGTATTGTTACTCGCCTGTAGTGAGGATTGAACCTGCAACCCCCAGATTATTGTCTCTTGAGGGAACCAACGCCTATAATCGTTACGCCATGTGTCCTGCTGGACCATTCGTGTTTAGAAATAACTTAAAATTCTATGTATAATTCTTAAACAGCTGTTAAAATTTGAGAACATTTAGATGAGAATCAATCAAGTTGTTTAATAACGAAATGAGTTCAATATTTCTGAAGTACATCTCAAACGATATCGATTTAAAAAAAAACTTTTATATTCATCACCATCCAAAAAATAGCTTGAAATAAACCCATATAAACGAGGCCCACAGACTTAAAAGTCATTACAAAACAGAAGGAAAACAAACACAGAGAAAGTAAAACAACAGTTTAAAATGCTCATATAAATTAATTTGTATTTATTAATAGAAATTCATTGACCATTCTTGCTCAGTGGAAACCATTGTGGAATCAATGTCTTGGTTTCCGGTAACCTTCTACAATAGTGTTGTTAAATAAAGTCGCCATTTTGTTTGTATGATTTGACAAAAATGGCGAGCAGTTAATTTCCGGTTGGGTATTAGTTAAAAAAGGAAACAGAGAAAATAGTGCTTGATTAGATTTTTTTCCATTTTTTTTTTCTCTTTTTGCTCCATCTTGAAAACATCTTCTACATATTAAAGAATGTCAGCAGGGTACGGAAAGAGGGTGACCTAAAAGAATATATATATATATATATATATATATATATATATTATAAAGAACTTAAAGGATATATATATTCTTTTAGTTCATCCTCTTTCTGTTCCGTACCTAGCGGATATCTTACGTATATATATATATATATATATATGCGTGTGTGTGACCCTATATATATATATATATATATATATATATATATATATATATATATATATATATATATATTATGAATTAGTACATCTATACATATATAAAACTACAGAAATATGCACACACAAATATATATATATATGTGTGTGTGTGTGTGTGTGTGTGTGTGTGTGTGTGTGTGCTTCTGTATGTGTATGTGTATATATACATATTTATTATGCGCATATATATATATATATATATATATATATATATATATATATATATATTATGCGAATGCATACATCTGTAAATACATGAAACACTACGGAAATATGCATGCATATATATATATATATATATATATATACATATATAAACTTCTGGATATGTGCACACTCAAACATATACATACACTCACACACACATGTATGTTTGCACAAAGAAACATTCTTACACCCCCCCATATATATATATATATATATAAAAGTTGTGTACTTAGGTAACAAAACATTATCTAAGCATGTTTTGTTGACCACTGTAGATTATTTTCTTTTTAGGATCTTTAACATTCAATAATTTACCCACGTACCTAACAGAATGAGCCAACTACATACAATTTAAAAAAAAACATTCCAAATAACTATAATAATCATAACAACAAACAATTAAACACAACCCAGAGGACGACTATCGAAATGGTCGAAAGAGCTGGGACTAGTATGGGGCACTTTCTTCTCCACCTCGGCCCTGACATAAGTAAATAAATGTCTTTAGCATCTTAAAGATCCTAAAAATTACTCTGCTGTCTTCTACAGAACATGCTTTAGGAATAAATGTAAATCATGTATGAGATAGCCATTAGTTATACAATCTTAGTCTGTTTAGAAAATCACACCTTCTAAGAATAAGAAACCCCAACAAGAACGCAAAATTGGAAGGGATTAACCGGTAGATTAATTCCACTTCTGTTTCTTAATCGTTCTAAGACCTAACATTTTGACACCCTCTGCCCACGCCTATGAATGAAATAATTAGTGATTTGATTTCCACTTTTATTCTTATTTTTCTGCTTATTCTTTATTTCTATTTTTTTTTTTTATTTTCTAATTTTTATTTTTTACATTTTAATTCCTTTATTTTATCTTCTGAATACGAACTATAACTCCACATTTGCTACTCTGCGACGAGAGAGAAGCATGTAAATAGTCATCTGACGAGACGGAGAGTATAGCAATAATATTCTCCGCCGAAATAAATTTATTATGACGACTTAACCAAGTTTGAGTCTCCATCAAATTGTACTATATATATATATATATATATTGCTCTATAATGTCAGTTACATTGAGCTCTTTAACAGGAAAATCTAAATGTTCACTGTTGAATGTTTTTTTTTGTCCTGATGGAATTACTCCCAACTCCGGTTTACCTGGACCGAATAATACACAAACACACACACACACACACTCATATATATATATATATATATATATATATATATATGAAGGGACGAGTAGCGTAATGTAATTGTTGAAGGTGAACTGATTACGTTTACGAATAGTTGTAAAATGCGATATATGATCAATAAGTATCGAGAAAGAAGGTTTATATTTTATAGAATTAAGATAAAAACAAGTACATACCTGAAAGACGTATATAACGAAGTCATAAGATCTCCAAGTCTAGACATTCATAGCTAGGAGGAGTAATTGATTTATTCGAATATTTCCTAAGAGCTATTGTTTAGTGAGCGAAAACTGCCTTAGGTCAGAATTTGAACTTGGATCGCAGATTCTCTTTTACCCACCATAGTAATTTACAAAGCTCTTTGCTTTGATGTGGCACAAGGCCGAATGAATGGGGCGCCCAATGAGACTCGAACACACTCGTGTAGGTTTGCTAGTCTAGCTTGCTAACCGTTACACCACCAGAGGTGCCCTCTTTTACCCACCATATAACCATTACGCACCGTACTCCTCTTTCTCTTTCCATCTTTCTCTTGCTACCACCACTCTCTCTCTCTCTTTCTTCATCTTTTTCTACCCCAACTCTATCTTTCTTTATCTACGTTTCTCTCTCTCCATCTTTTTCTATGTACCTCCTATCTCTCTCTACCTTTCTCTACCTACCCCCCTCTCTCATACAACCTTTCTCTATCAATCTACTCTCTCTCTGTCTCTCTGTCTCTCTCTATCTACATCCTCGCTCTCCCCTTCTGCCTTTCTCTACCACCTCTCTCTTCACTATATACCTCTTCTCTCTCTCTCCCTCGCCACCTTTCTTTATCTACCCCACCACTCCCCCTCTACATCCTCTCATTCTCCCTCCACCTTTCTCTACCGTTTCTCTCTCTCCCCGTCATTCACTCTCTCTCCACCTTTCTCTGTCTACCTCCTCTCTCTCACTTTTTCTCTCTCCCTTCGTATATATATATATATATATATATATATATATGCGCACACGAGCTTGTGTGTGTGTGTGTGTGTGTGTTTTACTCTGAATACGAATGGTTAGTTACCCTGTTTTATCCAACTGTGCGTTCCCATATTTTGTTACGGTATAAACATTCAAAAACTTTCAAAACTTTTAAAAAAAACACACACACCTTACACAAGCAAGTAACCCCTATGAAGGGCCCGAGAGCGCTCGGGACAATTTTGGGAAATTCATCTACCAATTCCAACCTGAAACCAAGACACTTATTAAAAAACTTGAAAGGATCTTAAAAAAATTATACAGACAAAATTTGTCTTTATTATTTAATAAAACATACTTAAATGAACGACTGCTGCCAAACTACACACACACACACACACACACACACACACACACACACATATATATATATATATATATATATATATATATATATATATATATATATATATTAGGTGAATCAGATGCCCAACTTTTTCAAAGAATTTCAAGGATTAATTTTTCCCAAATTTAGTTTTATTCCATTCCTATAAAAAGACTTTCATGCAAAAAATTGTGGAATTTTGCTTCCTTTTAGTATTGCCACCTTGTCATTTTATGTTTATTATATTATGCCGTATATAATTTTTTTGTCAAATTTAGGAGGATATAAGAAAAACTAAATAGAAATTGATAATTGGTTCGTTTTATGACTTTTTTGATAGATAAATGCTCGTAGTTTATAAGCCTGTATCAAAATTCATGAATAACTGATGGACTATGATTTTAAATGTAATGAAAAACGTGAATTATTTATATTATTATATCAATAAAGTATCAATAAAAAAGATTATATCAATATATAGCTAAACAATAAAACATGATATTATACCTATTTTGCCAAAAATTCTATCCTGAAAAAAATGATTCTTGATGTAAAGTTCTATGTTGAGCGATATTAATATTGAAGTGTTACGTGATCTTATAAGACAATATCTAAATAACTCCATTTTTGGAAATAAATATATATTTCATATAACAAACAAAATAAAATTGGGAACAGACAATATTTTTAATGTCAAGGCATTAGATGCACCCTAATATATATATATATATATATATACAAATTTACCAACCCCTTGGCTCGGGTAGGATATGACACAAGGTCAATTTTTAAGCGGAGTTTAACAGGTTTGAATTCAGAGTTTTCCTTCTCCTTGACTAGTTGCCTCACCAAGTCTGAAGAACCCAGTCTGCCCTACTATTTACCCATAGCTGGAGGGAGAATAACTGGATTCATACCTTTCCCAAGGGTATTAGTGCTATGTGAAATGCAATATATAAATATAGTAAAGTAAAGTTGGCGACCATAGTCGAGGGTAACCCGAAGGCTCCCTTTTCGATAGCTACTACACCAAGGTGTAGGGGAGGGTGCTACTCCTTCCCTGGATTGCTCTATTTTACCCTTGATCCATACCTTATAATGATGAGTGTTAAGCAAGGAGGCATCAAGTACCATTTTTTGAGTCTTTGGTATGACTCGACCTTTATATATATATATATATATATATATATGAATATATATATGCATATATATATATATATATATATATATATATATGTATACCTTTCCAAAGGGTATTAGTGCTACGTGAAATGCAATATATATATATATATATATATATATATATATACCTTTCCAAAGGGTATTAGTGCTATGTGAAATGCAATATTATATACACGTGTATGCATATATATATGTATACGTATATATATATGTATATGTATGTATATATATATATATACATATATATATATATATATCTAGAGAGAGAGAGAGGGGGAGACATCTGAATAGACTGGTAGAAAGAGTAAGAAAGACAGATTATTGATAGTGACGAGTATATTAGTAGAGATAGATATCTTGATAGATAGATCTAAATAGGCTGCTGGTACAAACAGAATGATGGTTGGTTGTTTTGTTTAACGGTGTATCAACCTGTTGTATATTGACCTTCGATCCAGCCAAACATGTCATTCCAAAGTGATGCACCGGGGGGAAGTGTCATATTCCGATGGCATTTATGCGAAAAAATCGCGTGGGCGGGCTTGGCTGACAATATGGGACAAGGTAAAATCCCATGGTACAGTTATAGACTGATGCACCGGAAGAGAGTGACCTGTGAACTGCATGACAGTTATTTCCGCTTGATGACCATCAAACATGCCATTCCAAAGATATTGAGTGGGCGATTGAACTATTATATAACTCGGCGAAGACAGAAAATCAGTGAGTTTGGAGACCCTCCAATTGAGCAGCCCTGGAGAACAAGAAGACACAACGCTGATGGCCATAAGAGTGGGGGCCAATATGTTGCAGTTCTGTTCGGTCTCCAACACCCTCTCGCACGCAAACCCTTTCAATGAAGTGAGAGGTATATTTTTTAAAGAAGTCTTCGCTCGTCTTTATTATTGCGTCAATATGTATTCTGCATGTATATGTGTATATATGCATATTTATTATGTGGCTATACAACAATTAGACATTACGTGTCATTTAACGCCGAATTAAGTCATTTAGATAAAAAGTTTCAAACAATTCAGTTTAGTATGAGTATCATTTTTATGTTTACAAGCAGTTAAATGTAAAAACAGTTCTATTTCAAACAATTCACTTTAGCATAAGTACACTGTTCAAACTGCTTTTCTGTTATGCATAGAGCTAGAGACAAAATTCATCTTAATGTCTTAGAGGCGATCTATATTGCTGTGGATCACCCTTCTCTATATAGACAGTGAAGCAGTCACATTTTAAATATATTTGGGGAAATATTGGAGAATGGTGTAACTTGATTTTATTTATTCATTTATTTAAAAAAAAATTTTTTTCACCTAGTCTCTTTAATCCAATTTATTTAGTTTACATCCTGTTTTTAACTATTCTTTCCGGTGACTAAGCCTGACAAGTGCCGAACGAAAGGGCCCTCGTTGTTTTATTGTTTTAAAATATTATTTTTTCCCTTACCAATGATTTCACTATTCCTTTGTTTATATATATATATATGTAATGGAATGGCCGAGGGATTTCGTTTTATATATCTTGCCTTTGGGTTTAGTTAGGCTGAGAACCTTTCGGCTCAGTGCATGGGTTAGTTAGGTGCAAACATGAGCGCAGGTGTTCACGCACGCGCGGAGCGGACGTGTCATTAAGAGATGTCACAATAGAAACCCCAGATAAAAAACGGGACTAGGGAGTGGGAATGACGTCACGCACCGGAAGCGTGCGCGGAGGATTTTGGGGAGTTGAGAAAAGTCAGTTAGTTGAGTTTTCGCATCCGAAGAAGACGGTTGACTTTCGGAGTTTGCCGAGGCCTTGCGGCGGGTGGTGGGGGGCAGAGGGAAAAGTTAGCATTGAAAGATTGTGCCTCTCTCTCCTGATGTCGAAAAACCTTTAAACTCAAAAAGGTAATAAAGTTTCGGACCTGAACTAAGAAGTCGTAAGTTTTTTTTGTGTTTCGGGATTCCGATGTTATCTATATATGAGTATTGAACATTCTATGTACATTTCACAAATTCATTTATGGCTATGTAACACACACACACACACACACATATATATATATATATGTGCAACAACCAAACGGGCAACATTACCACACTAGACGGAACCTCTCTGAGGCTAGTGGACAAATTCACCTATCTAGGAAGTAGCGTCTCATCAACCGAAAACGACATCGACACACGACTGACGAAAGCATGAACGGCTATTGATAGGCTCTCGATCATATGGAAATCAGACCTGACCGATAAAATGAAACGCAGTTTCTTCCAGGCAGCGGTTATATCGATACTGCTATATGGATGCACTACAAGGACGCTAACTAAACGGCTGGAAAAGAAACTTGACGGCAACTACACAAGAATGTTGAGAGCAATATTGAACATGTCCTGGCGACAACACCCCACGAGACACCAACTATACGGCCACTTGCTTCCCATCACGAAAACTATACAAATTAGACGAACCAGACACGCAGGACACTGCTGGAGAAGCAGAGACGAGCTCATCAGTGATGTACTCCTATGGACCCCCACATATGGCCAAGCAAAAGCAGGACGACCAGCCCGAACTCACATACAGGAGCTATGTGAGGACACAGGATGTAACCATGAAGACCTGCCGGAGGCGATGAATGATAGGGAGATGTGGCGAGAGAGGGTCAGGGATATCCGTGCTGGCGGCACGACATGATGATGATGATATATATATATAAATATATATATATTTGTAATATCCAGTCAGCGTCGATAGGTAGTCGGTGTGGATTATTCTTGTATAGAATATATGAGGGATATCATATAAATCTATGTGATTGCTCGATGTATGGCTCTTGTTATGTCATTTATTCCCTTGCAGGTATATAACAAAATTCAAATTCAGAGCGTATATAGTGTAATTAGAAGGAAACTCAAACCTGGTTAGGTTGTCATTAATTTAATGAGTTTATTTCAACGGAGAATATTATTGTACTCTTCGTTTCATCAGATGACTTTCTACATGTTGGACTTCTGTTCCGCAACCTCAAGTCTAACATGTTAAAAGTCATTTGATGAGACGGAGAGTATAATAATATTCTCCGCCGAAATAAATTTATTATGACAGCTTAACCAGGTTTGAGTTTCTTTCTAATTGTACTATCTATCTATCTATCTATCTATCTATCTATCTATCTAAAGGATTGAATAAAATGAATTTCTTTGAAATTTTCTTGAAAGAAAAGTTTTGTCAAAAATAGAATTCACAAAATATTTTCGTTTAATGAGAATATCAATTATATATATATATATATATATATATATATATATATATATATATATGGGGGTTGAGCACTCTGGCGAAGGAATTGTCGGCCGCCGCTAGCGTAATGCAAAGCTCTTCGAAAGAATTGAGCACTCTGGTTGCCGATAGGGTATTAAAAAATGTAAACAAAGGCTGGTGCTTCTAAAAATTAAAATACCTTAAAATTCACTTAGCCAAAACGGTCTGCTTGGTGGACGAGTGGTCTCAAACACAGTCTTAACGTAAAATTGGACGGGTTTCGATCCCGGCTTGGAGCCTTCTGCGTGTGTAGCTACACTGGAAAGTTCTGATAAAACGAAACAGTATGTCTGTAGACGACTATATATATATATATATAAAGGATTGAATAAAATGAATTTCTTTGATTTGAGAGAAAACTTTTGTCAAAAATAGTATTTACAAAATATTTTCATTTCATGAGAATATCAATTATATATATATATATATATATATATATATATATATTCATCTTTCTTTCTTTTCTGATTCGATCATTTCAATTTCTTTCTTTCTTCTTTCCTCATTCCGTCTTTTTTTTTCTTTTTCTTCTTTCCTCTCTCATTCATTCATTTTCTTTCTTTTTTCTTCTTTGCTGTGCGATCAAAAATTTTCTTTCCTTTTTCTTTTTCTCATTTATTCATTCATTTTACTTCGCTTTTCTTTTCTCCTAATTCATTCACTTTTTCTTTCTTTCTTTCTTTCTTTCTTTCTTTCTTTCTTTCTTAATTCATTTATTTTTACTCTTTTTTCTTTCTTTCTATTTCATTAATTCATTCAAATTCTTTCTTACTTTCTCTTTTTTCATTCTTCCGTCTTACTTTCGTTGTCATCTTTCTTTCTTTCTTTCTTTCTTTCTTTCTTTCTTTCTAACGCATGCGCACTTTTTAAAATCCACCTTAAATATTCCATTTTTCAAACTATCATACTGTCGTTCTCTTTCGACTTTCGCTTCATCTCATGGTCCATCATTTCTGTAAATCCATCTTTTTTTAAAAATCCAGTTCGTTAATTTTCCTATTTTCTTTTTCTGGTCGCTGATTGCTTTTTTCCGCCATATTTGTCTTTTCCGCCATATTTGTCTTTCTGAAAACAAACACGCACTGTTTACTCCTTGCTTGTTTTGATTTGGTTGGGTTAGGTTTTATGGCATATCAACCGTTGTAGGTTATTTAATGCCAAATCCATTTTTATGTAAATAATCAGTTCCATTTAAAACAGTTCAGTTTAGCATAAGTACGCAGTTTAATTGTCAAAAACATTTCCATTTCAAACTATTCAAGCAGTTATATATAACAATTCAGTTTAGTGTAAGTACAGTTTCAATGTCAAAAACTGTTCAATTTCAAATAATTCAGTTTAGCATAAGCACGCAGTTTAAATGTAAGTTCAATTTAATTGTGAAAAACATTTCTATCTCAAGGTATTCAGTTTAATCAAACAATTCAGTTTAGCATAAGTATGAAGTTAGTTCTATTTAACCCATAGATAGGGCCCTATCAGGTGCTACCACTCCGGGCCAGAGTGGACCTGGGAGCAATGGCAATGAAAGGGTGCCCCGTATTCTTCAAAGCTCCAGCATTACTGGAACATCACCATCAGATTGTTTAGTGTCAAATCCAGGACACTCGTTGGGGGGGGGCTTTCCCCTCTGCAAATTTGCAGTCGGTGTATTATACAGCCATAGCCGAATGGGCAAAGAGAGAGAGAGAGTGAGAGAGAGAGAGAGAGAGAGAGAGAGAGTTGGAGAAAACAAACTCGTACTGTTTACTCCTTCCGTTTTCGCACTGTTTTTTTTTCTCACTTAAAAAACAACATTCAACTTTGTTATTATAAGATTTTATCCATTTTTCATTTATTTCATCTTTTTTCCTTTCTCCAAATCTTCTTTCTTCCCTTTTATTTGTGTATTCTATATCAATTCTCCAATTGTGGAGATGCTCGTGGTGTAATGGTTATCGTCGTAGGAAATGGACACGGCGACACGAGTTCAAATCCTGGACGAGACTGATTGCATTTCACATAACACTAATACCCTTTGGAAAGGTATGAATCCAATTATTCTCCCTCCAGCAATGGGTAAATAGTAAGGGCAGACTGGGTTCTTCAGCCTTGGTGAGACAACTAGTTTAGGAGAAGGAAAACTCTGAATTCAAACCTGTTAAACTCTGCTTAAAAATTCATATCCTGCCCGAGCAGAGGGGTTGGTAAATACGTAGATCAATTCCCCATAATATCAGGGGAATTTTAAATCCATATACCATAATTATTCAAGAGAATAAAATATTAACTTTTTTCCCTGGTTATCCAATTTACCCAACCCCTCCGCACGGGCAGGATATGACACAAGGTCAATTTTTAAGCGGAGTTTAACAGGTTTGAATTCAGAGTTTTCCTTTTCCTAGACTAGGCGAGACGAATTTGCGCGCCATGGGTGCCGCACGTGATAGGGGCCAAATGAAGAAACCAGCATAAAAAGATTGTGTCTCTCTCCTTATGTCGAAACCTTTAACTTAAAAGTAATAAAAAGATTTCGTACCTGAACAAAGAAGTCGTTTCGTGTTTTCGAATTTCGAGATTCCTATGTTCTTTGTATATATGTAATGAACGTCCCATGTACATATCGCATATTCATGTATATGGCTATGGTACAGAAGGAGAGTTTTAAATTTAGAAAAATTACATTGTGAGATTTAATCGAGAAAAAAAATCAGTTCATTCTGATTTCGTTTATTTACACCGAGAATCTTTGATTAGAGAAATACATGAATAATAGCAAGAATACTGGTGCTGGTACAACTGGTACTGGTGGTGGCGATAGTGTTAGCAGTAGGAGGGTAGAAAAACGTTTGTTAAGATAAAAGAAAACAATAACTATTAATGCGAAAAGAAAGGTCGTATCGATGACAAGAAAAAAAAAGTTAGAGACGAAAACAATATGGATTCAGTCAAGCAAATGACTTGTTTAGAATTTCTATTTCCTTCTAAATCGTCTCTGTTTCTTTATTCTTTTTTTGTTTCGTTTTGTTTTAATGTTCTTTTATTATTTCATTTGCGAATCGCTCGGGCTGCTCTTAACAAAATTGGACAGTGGAGTGTAAATGTCAGCATTTGAGTTAATCTTATTGTTTTTTTTTTTCTTACGTTAACGCTGTCTTTAAAAGTAACACCGTTCACACTGACATTGGTATGAGATGTAATAACACTCATGGATAAAATAAATATTTCGATTCTTTGGGAGTGAAGATTTTTTGGGGAGGAAGTGGGAGGGAATTATTATCAGTTTCTGATTGGTTTCTGATTTTTTCCCCTGTTTTTTTTTTTTTTTGTCTTTTTCTTTTCTTTTTTTTCGTTTATAAGAGGAATGAATATATCAGATTTTCATAGTACATAATAGTAATGTTATTTTTATAGTTTATAGCTGAGAGATTAAGAAAGTACATTTGAATACCTTTTTGCTTTGAAAAAAAATTGCCTTGCAGAGTTAAATACAACAAACAAAAAAACAAAACATAATAACCTTCCAGTTTTTCTCTGCCACAAATATTTTCTTGTGATATATATATATATATGTATATATATATATATATATATATATGTGTGTGTGTGTGTGTGTGTGAAGAAAAATTGATAACAACGTAATCCAAGTAGAAGGAGAAATTTATTGTGAAGCAAAGTCAACACTATATATATATATATATATATATATATGAAGGTAGCAGAAAAAACATAATCCAAATAGGTGAATATATTATGATGTAAAGTCGACGTTAACGGTTCGGTTTCAGTAACCATCATCAGGACTTGGATATCAAAATAGTTCACATAGCGATGGATGCTTGCTGAGATGACAGGAGCAAATGAGAAATATACAACGAAAAGATACACAAACGTGCACATAGCGGTCATAATTCAAAAGTCATTAAAACGTGTCTGGTACGTGGAAAAATATTTGAAAATGTTGGATTTCCCAAAGAAACGCGACAAAACCTCCCGTTTATTGAGAAATACGCAACCGCAAGTTTTTATATATATAGATCGTTGGGAATCATCCATGTTAAATGTTATGTAAGATTGCATTTGGTATTTGTTTTTCCGAAAGGGCTGTATGAAAGTAAATATGGATTTTATGTCGGATTTTAATCCATATTTACTTTCATATATATATATATTTTTTTTTTCTTTAAAGGAAAAAAACAAAGACCGGTTATTTTAGGATTATAGATTTATTTCCATCCTGTTTTGCAGTTTCTGGTGTGAACCAAAAACACGAAGAAAAATATAACAGGACTTCTTCAGATCCAATGGATAAATAAAACAGAATAGACACGTGGGGGGAGGTGGAGGGAGAAGAGATTAAAAGAATTACCTCCTCGTTTAATTGAATTTCCGTTTTTTTATTTACCTATTTATTTTATTTTCAAAATTCTTCCGTCAGTTATAATTACGGTAATTTAACTTATTTATTTATTTATTTAATTTATTTTCTTTTCATGTTAAGTTCGATAATTAACTTTTAAGGGAAATATTAATGCTTATATTAATTTCGATACTATTTATTTAGCTACCTATTTTTTCCTTGTGTGTATATTGGATACGTTTTTTGTCTGGTTTCATTATTTATTTCTATGTTTTTAAAAAAATTTTTAGTCTATAGTTTAAATTGAGTCTTATGTCTACATCTAGCTATTAATTCACTTCTCTTATTTAATTACTTATCAGGCTATTTATGCGTTAAAATATGTATTTTCTCTTCTAAGCATAAATTGCATCTACCGTCAAAACTATTTGGAGTAGCTCCTGAATGATTTTCTTGTCGGAATTACTCCCAACTCTGGTTTAACTGGACTGAATAATACTTATATATATATATATATATATATATATATATATATATATATATAAAGATAAAAATATGGAAAAATAAGATATTCAAAGGAGGAGTTTATTCATAGTCGAATATTTTGCCAATGTTAAATGTTTCGGCTTTTTATATTTAACCATAATTGGGTGAATATTATGTGATTTTGTATCTTTTCAATTAAATTCAAATTTAAAAGAGAAAGACGAAAACATGAGAAAAATCCTAGCATTCGAATTTTTTTTTAAAGCGTATATGCTATATCAACGATATACTCACCCGGCATTAGGTGCGTCGTCTGGCATTCGTGCCGGACGAGCATTGAACATCAATGGCAGACTCGAGGCCGAAGGGCTTCTCGGCTTCGGCCGGGGGAACCTTTGGGTGAGCAAGCTGCATCACTGACATATTTTGTCACCGTTGTATAGCACTGGACCCAGTGGTCCAGTTTAAGCTATAATCAGGCATTCGTGCCTGGACCTAGATTTGGGTCCATGTCCAAATAGAATCATCAGGCCCACATTGCATCAAGTGGGTCGATGACCAGCATAGTCAAGCTAGGTTGAGCCTCGGTTCGTACCTGACCTCCTCCTCCCCTAAATACTCACTATAATCAACCTTCGGGTCATTGACTTTATGTCAAGTCCTATCTGGCGGGAGGCAGCGACAAAATATTGTATACTATATCAACGAATATTTCTTGTATCATCTTGAACATTTACAAATCGTGAGAGTCACTCGCATTTGTTCTGACACACACACACACACACACACACACACACACACACACACACACACACATATATATATATATATGAAGAAAATAGAAAAATGAAGAGATTCAAATATGATGAATTTATTATGATGGAAAGTCAACATCAAAATGGAAATCGAATATTAAAAGCGTTCTCATTTTTTCGTTTTATTAGAAAAAATATATAATTTAGAAGACACATCATCATATTTACC
Organism: Sepioteuthis lessoniana; assembly: GCA_963585895.1. Taxonomy (NCBI): domain Eukaryota; kingdom Metazoa; phylum Mollusca; class Cephalopoda; order Myopsida; family Loliginidae; genus Sepioteuthis; species Sepioteuthis lessoniana. The sequence continues at coordinate 2,957,955 of OY757942.1, forward strand.
TGCCCTGATGATGGTTTGATGTAAAATCCGAAACGTTTAACGTCAGCTAACAATTTAACTATGGATAAAATCATCCCCAGAAATTTGATTTTTTCATATTTGTTCATTTACATACTTCCAAAGTTACTTTTCTTTTCCCTGATAGATAGATAGATAGATAGATAGATAGATAGATAGATAGATAGATTTGAACAATGTGAATTGGGTAGGTAGACGGACTGCTAAATAGGAATTGGGTTTATTTCCATTATTTACTTTTATCCACCACTTTCTCTCTCTCTCTCTCTCTCTCTCTTTCTCTCTCTCTCTCAATATATATATATATATATATATTAGGGAAACACGGAAATAGATATGATGGTAAGTAAAAATAATCTTTAGACAAAACTTAATTTCTCTGAAGATCGTTATAAAGACCGAAATGTGTCAAATTTAATATATCAGCTGAATATGTATATATATATATATATATATAGTTTAAGCGCCTAAGTATCCCCAGCAGAAGGGTAAGTCCCTTCTAAAAAAGGGGTACCAAGATAAGGATGCTAAACTAAATCTGATGATGAGGCTCCACTTCTGAAGATATTGGGAACGTAGAGTATCCTTAAATTGCAATTACCCTGAAGTTCAATATGATTCGGAGTATCGGTTAGGGTCCTCGCTGTGTAACGTAATGGCGAAGGGATTTCGGTTCATGCCTTTGAGTTTAGTTCGGCTGAGAACCTTTCGGCTCAGCACATGGGTTAGTTAGGTGCAACATTGAGGCAGGTGTTAACGCGGGCGATGGAGGTGTCACTCAGATGTCACAATAGTCCGAGACGAAACGGGATGACAGGGTGCGGGTGATGTCACGCACCGGAAGCGTGTGGAAGTTTGTGTGTGAATCTGAAGAATGTTAGGGAGTTGAGTACTAGACGCCAAACGAAGAGGTTCGACTCTTGGGGCTCGCTGACGCGAGGCGAACTTGCACCCTATGGGGGCCGCTCGATTTGGGGGCCAAATGAATAAGACAGCATAGAAAATTGTGTCTCTCCTCCTTGTGTCGAAACCTTTAACTCAAAGTTAATAAAAAGGTTTCGTACCTGAACAAGAAGTCGTTACGTGTTTTCGAATTTCGAGATTCCTATGTTCGATGTATATGAGTTACCAACATGCCATGTCTATTTCAAACATGGCGTTAATTGTGGCTATGGAACAGCTGTAGGACAAGTAGATCTGTGAAAATTGTTTACATTTAAAAGAGACTCCCTAAAAAACAAGTGCAAACATATAAATATGACCGTACAATAAATGCGATTCCCAAACATTTAGGCATAAAATAACTCTAAATGGTTTGACAGGCCATTAAAACCAATCAATCAATTGCTGTGTTGTTCATATGTCGTTGCTTTATGGCATATCAACCTTAAACGGTTATTTAATGCCAAAGCCAAACTATGTAACCCATAGCTGAAAGGGGTATGAGAGGGTTCATACCTTTTTCAAGGGTATTAGTCTGAAAGTGAACGCAAGGGTAAAAATGGTGTTTGAACCTCGCTTACAACGACCTCTCAATGAAGCTCGTTAGCCACTACACTACAAACAATAATACAAAATAAGCTTTCAATGAGGTTCAAACTCACGTTTTCTTTTGCGTCGAGGAATTTTGGTTTGGTTTAGTTTGGTTTTATGAATTTTGGTTTGGTTTGGTTTGGTTTGGTTTTTCTGGCACATCAACCACTGAAGGTTATTTAATGCCAAATCTATTTCTATACAAATAAACAGTTCCATTTTAAACAACTCAGTTTAGTATAAGTATAGTTTTCATGTTTACACACACTTCCAATGTTAAAACAGTTCTATTTCAAACAATTCAGTTTAGCATAAATACAGTTTCAAAGTAAAAAACAGTTCTATTTCAAACAATTCAGTTTTGCATACAAAATCAGTTCTATTTCAAATAATTCAGTTTAGCATATATACACTGGTTCAATGTCAAAAACAGTTCTATTTCAAATAATTCAGTTTAGCATATGTACACTGGTTCAATGTCAAAAACAGTTCTATTTTAAATAATTCAGTTTAGCATATGTACATTGGTTCAATGTCAAAAATAGTTCTATCTAAAATAATTTAGTTTAGCATATGTACACTGGTTCAATGTCAGAAACAGTTCTATTTCAAATAATTCAGTTTAGCAAATGTACACTGGTTCAATGTCAAAAACAGTTCTATTTCAAATAATTCAGTATAGCATAAGTACATAATTTAAATGTAAAAAAAAACTCTGATTCAAGCAATTCAGTAAAGCAAGCAAAAACAGTTCTATTTCAAGCAATTCAGTTTATCATAAGTGCCCTGTTTAGTTCTATTTGTCCCATAGATAGAATCCTATCAGATGCTACCACACTAGGCCAGAGTGGACCTGGGAGTGATGGCAATGCAGGGGTACTCCATATTCCCCAAAGCTCTAGTATTACTGGAACTGCACCATCAGATCGTTTAGTGTCATATTCAAGACTTACTCTTCTGCAGAGAGGCAGTCGGTGTATTCTGCAACCCCAGCTGACTGGGCAAGCGTCAAGGAAACCGCGTTCTCTGTACCATATTGAACTTAGTAATAAGTAAAAGTTATAAAAAAAGACTTTTATAAAGATTATTTTCACTGATTTGTTTTTGTTTTTCTTATTTCTTAATTGTATTTAAATGTATTTTATGTATTTTTCTGGCAGAGTTCTTTCGATTATAATGTTACCAAAGTGCCCACTTCAAAGAAAAGACTTTAAATTATCCCCGACATACTACATTTTCTCGATAAAATTTAAAATGCTTTTTTTCTCTTTTCTTGTAGAATTCAGTGTATATATTAAAATGCTACGAAAGAAGGTTGCCATTTCGAAGAATTGACTGAGAAATGAGGCTTTAAAACGACTATGACTACGTCTCTGTGTATTGTATATTTTTTAGGGTGTTAGTTGTTAATTTTATTGTTGTTTCTAGCAGAGATCAATGCGTACATTACAACCCTGTGGAGGTGCCCGTGGTGTAATGGTTATCATCGTACGAATTGAACACGGTGACACGAGTTCAAATCCTGACCGAGACTGATTGCATTTCACATAGCACTAATACCCTTGGGAAAGGTATGAATCCAATTATTCTCCTTCCAGCTATGGGTAAATAGTAGGGCAGACTAGGTTATTCAGCCTTGGTGAGGCAACTAGTCTAGGAGAAGGAAAACTCTGAATTCAAACCTGTTAAACTCCGCTTAAAAATTGACCCTGTGTCATATCCTGTCCGAGCTGAGGGGTTGGGTAAATATGATTACAACTCTGCGAAAGAAAGAGTCCAATACAAAGAAACGACGGAAAAGTCTGGTTTTAAAACATTTCTCCCATATCTACTATACATTTTTTCGACAAACAGCAACTACACAAGAGTGCTGCGAGCAATTTTGAACATGTCCTGGAGGCAACACCCCACAAAGCACCAACTATACGGCCACCTACCTCCCATCACGAAAACTATCCAAGTTAGACGAACCAGACATGAAGGACACTGCTGGAGATGTAGGGACGAGCTCATAAGTGATGTACTCCCATGGACCCCCTCATATGGCCGAGCAAAAGCAGGACGACCAGCTCGAACCTACATACAGCAGCTCTGTGAGGATATGGGATGTAGCCCTGAAGACCTGCCATAAGCGATGAACGATAGGGAGGAGTAGCGAGAGAGGGTCAGGGATATCCGTGCTGGCGGCACGACATGATGATGATTTTCGACAAGGTTTGGTTTGGTTTCTTTGTTTAATGGCATCTCAACCGTTGTACGTTATTTAATGCCAAAGCTATTCTCCTCGAAGTACAGTAGTGGTACTATTTAATCCATAGCTGGGAGGATAAGGGGATTCTTACGTTTCACAAGGGTATTTGCCCGAAAGTGAACGTAATAGCGCGACTGGAGTTCGAACTCGCGTACTACGATTCCGCAGTCCATCGTTTTAACCATTACATCATGAGGACACCCCATTTTTTCGATAAATTCAAAATGTTGATATTATTGCTGTTTCTAGTTGAACACGGTGGAATATGATCTACTGTGGTAAACATTTGCTCTCAAAAATTGGTCTGTGACTCGCCAAGAGAAACAACGGATTAATTGCACTGTTAGACAGGGAAATTGATTTCTGAGGGGAAAATGAAAAATAAATGATCAAGGAAGATGTCACAATAAAAGAGAGAGAGAGAGAGACAGAGACAGAGACAGACAGACAGACAGACAGATAGAAAGACAGACAGAGAAACAGACAGGAATAAACAAAAGGAGTAATTTAAGGAAAGTATAACACATGGAAAAAAAGCAAATAGAAAGGTGAAAGAGATATAGAAAGGAAAAAAAAAACGGAAATAAAGATGTCATCATCATCATCATCATCATCAGCAGCAGCAGCAGCAGCAGTTGGTCGTGCAAGATAGCACGGAGGTTCCCGACTCTCTTTCTCGCCTTTTATTCTTATCTTGTAACATTTAGGTCCAAAAATACGACCAAGATACGAGAACTGCACATAAGGAATCCCGAAATTTACGAAATTGGTTCAGGTACGAAACTTTATTTACCTTTTTGAGTCTAAGGTTTTTCGACTTGAGGAGAGAGAGACACAATTTCTTTCTATGCTGACTTTTCCATCTGACCACCACCACGTGCAGCCCCCGTCGCAAACTACTGGTCTGGCCTCGGCCGAAAATCATCTACCTTCTAGCGTCGAATCTCAACTCCAACTAACCCCAACCAACGCGCGGCGCCTGTAGCGCACAAAATCGTCTGGCCTCGCCCAGCTCTGAATCTGTAATTACCCCTTTTTTCTTAATTCTCCCAAATCCTCAGCGCTTACGGGCATGACGTCATTCACCTCCCCGGTCCATTTCCTATCTGTTTTTTTTTGTGACATCTCTGATTGTCACATCCGCCCCGCAGGCGTTCACGAAAGTTGTCTATAACGCGGCGGGTCATTTCATGTGGAATGGCAGTAATTTCTTGACGATTTGCATCTTTAAGTTGTTCAATAGATTAAGGGCGATTACTGTATACCTTTGACTTGAGGTATCCCCAAGGAAAAAAATCGCACGGACTTAAATCAGGTGAAACCTACAAATGTGTCAGATCATTTTGCCTGACCCTATATATTTTCTTTTTGTATTCTTGTACCAAGAATTCGTGAGAAGAAGTGAACTGAATCTAAGGATAGGAAAGGAAAATATACACACATATATATATATATATATATATATATATATATATATAAAAGAAGATTTGGTATTAAATAGCCTACTAGGTTTGATATGCCATAAAAACCAACCAACCACCCGTTACTCAATCATAAATATAAATGAAATTTGTGTATAATCAAAATATTTTCCAATTATGTGGAATATAGGTTTGGTTTGGTTTGTTGGGTTTTATGGCATATCAACCTTTGTAGGTTATTTAACGCCAAATCCATTTTTATGTAAATAATCTGTTCTATTTAAAACAATTCAGTTTAGCATAAGTACACAGTTTAATGGTCAAAAACATTTCCATTTCTAACTATTCAAGCAGTTATATGTAACAATTCAGTTAAGTGTAAATACAGTTTTAATGTCGAAAAACAGTTCTATTTCAAATAATTCAGTTAAGCATAAGCACGCAGTTTAAATGTAAGTACGGTTTGAATGTAAAAGTCATTTCTATTTCAAACTATTCAGTTTTACTCAAACAATTCATTTTAGCATAAATATGCTGTTAATTCTATTTAACCCATAGATAGGACCCTTATCAGGTGGTACCACTCCGGGCCAGAGTGGACCTGGGAGCGATGGTAATGAAGGGGTACTCCGCATTCCCCAAAGCTCCAGCATTGCTGGAACCTCACCATCAGATTGTTTAGTGTCATATCCAGGACACTCGTTGGGGGGGGGTCTTACCCCTCTGCAGAGAAGCAGTCGGTTTATTCTACAGCCCCAGCTGACTGGGCAAGTGGAATATAGTCTTGGTAAATAAACCATTCATATCTAAAACGGTAAGCACATGTTTGTATGCCTGTGTATCTATTTCGTATATGTGTGCCCGGGAATATGTATATCTACTCAGGTGTGTGTGTATGTGTGTGTGGATTTGAATGTATGCGTGAGTATGAGTGTGTGTATGTACGCGTATGCACGCTCACGGATGAATATATACGCATGCATGCGTGGATGTGTGTGCGTTCGTTTGTATGTGAGTATGTACGTGTGTGTGTGTGTGTGCATATGTGTGTGCGCGAATGTCCTGATGTGCGTATGCTTGTGTGCGTGTGCGTGTGCGTAGGTGTATGTGTATGCACGTTACCCTTGTACATGTGAGCGTGTGTATGTGCCAGAGTATGTATGAATGTGTGCGTGTATGTGTGAATGCAAGTTTATGTGGACGCATGCGTGTGTGTATCTATGCGTAGACATGTGTATACAGGGTGGAACGATAAAATTGTCGCTCTAGAAAAGACGACATGATTCCATATCCGTTTAATGAAAACCAATTTTCTTATTTTGTTGCAGACCATCTACTAGTTGACCAGTTGTGTACAAATCCCTAGAGCGATAGGAGCCTTCTATCATGTCTGAAAGTGACACAATGTTCAACGAGCGAGATCGGAGTTGCGCCGCCGTACAACTCATGCTCTCTATCGATCCAAGTTATGACAACAGGACCATTTCCAGCACCCTCAAAATGCAAACCTGGATTGCCACAAATAACAGGGACATGCCCAGGGTGATGAAAACAAAGTTTCCGGCTACGGTTATGGTCTTTGGTGTGGTTTCAAGTGAGGGCCACATCATGCCACCTCACATCTTCGAAGTCGGCTTGAAAGTCAACACCAAAGTGTTCCTGGATGTGCCGAAGAGTGTAGTTATCCCTTGGTGCAATCAGGTGGCCGGTGGCAGACCCAGGGTGTGGTAGCAGGACTCGGCGCCGACCCACAAGTCCAAAGAGACCCAGGCTTAGCTTCAGAAGGAATGCTACGACTTTGTACCCTTCTCTAAATGGCCCCCTCCTCCCCCGAACTGAACCCGTTGGACTACTTCGTTTGGTCATACGTCGAGAACATCACCAACATGACCTCCCACAACACCAAAGCCAGCCTGATCGCTGCCAACCGCCGGCGCTTGGTGAAAAGGCATGCTCCCAGTTCCGGATCCGTATCGAGGCGGTGATTGAGGCTGAAGGTGGCTACATTGAATAGATGTCAGCTCAAATACATAATCAAGTTAGCTGAATTGATTTTTTCAATAAAAGTTTTAAAATAAAGCTGTAGTGTTGTTTTTTTTTTAGGACGACAATTTTATCGTTCCACCCTGCAGATGTCAGCTCTACTACATAATCAAGTTAGCTGAATTGATTTTTTCAATAAAAGTTTTAAAATAAAGCTGTAGTGTTGTTTTCTTTAGGACGACAATTTTATCGTTCCACCCAGTTCATGTATGTGTATGTATATGGATATGTGTATTTGTATACATCTGTGTTCATGTGTGTACGTGTGAGATGTGAGTGTGTATGTGTGTACGTGAGGACGTGTATATATGTATATATTCACTCAGCCCTCCCTACCGCACGAGCAGGATGTGACACAAGAGGAGTTAAACAGGTTTGAATTCATTTTTCCTTCTTCTAGAGTGGTTATCACATGAAGGTTGAATAGCCTAGTCTGTCCCACTATTCACCCATAGCTGGAATGTGAAGAGTTGTATCCATACCTTTCTCAAAGGTATTAGTGCTATGTGAAATGCAAACAGCCTCGTCCAGGTTTTGAACTCGGGTCGTCGTGTCCATTTCCTTCTAGGTTATCCATTACACCGTAACATTTGTGTGTATATATATTTACCCAACCCCTCCGACCAGGCAGGATATGGCACAGACACAAGGTCAATTTTTAAGCAGAGTTTAACAGGTTTGAATTCAGAGTTTTCCATCTCCTAGACAAGTTACTTCACCAAGGTTGAAGAACCCAGTCTGTCCTTCTATTTCATAGCTGGAGGGGGGATAATTGGATTCCTACCTTTCCCAAGGGTATTAGTGCTATGTGAAATGCAATCAGTCTCGTCCAGGATTTGAACTCGTGTCGCCGTGTCCATTTCCTACGACGATAACCATTACACCACGGGCACCTCCGAAATATTTGTGTGTATATACGTTTTTGAGCGTTTGTATATGTGCGTGTATATAAGCACGTGCGTGTGTTCGTGCATGTTCCTGCATGCGTGTGCATATGTATGTATGTGTGTGTGTTTGTCTATATGTGAATGTATGGATTTGTGTGCGTATTTTTGTGTGTATTTGTGTGTGGATGCGTATTCGCGCGTACGTGTATGTTTGTATGTGTATATGTGTGTGTGCGTATTTGTGTATGCGTGTGGATGGTTGTATGCGTGTATGAATATGTGTGTGTGTGTGTGTCTGTGTGTTTCTGATCTGCAAATCATGTTTAGTGGACTGTGTGCATCTTGTGTTCAAAGATTGTATTTTCCATTTTTATGGAATTGCTACATCATCTTTTTTTATCTTATTTTTGTCGTTGTCTTTTGTCTCACCTCAAAACGCAGCCAATCATGAACCCTGCAATTGATCCGAAATCAATAATTCATGTCCTCATAAGCAGTCACCCATTCATAAGACGCATCGACTATAAAATCAAGAGCCCGAATCAAAAGAATAAAAAGTACATTCAGTAACGCCTGCACTGTTTGGACAAGAAGATGCCACAACAGTTGGGACCCTTAAACAAACAAACACACAAAGAAAAAAAAAGGACACATGAAATCATGGCGGCCTTTGTGAATCCTTATCTCTTTCGCCTGGGAGCTTTGAAAGATGTCGGCCATCAAATATTCTGTTTTGTATTGTAGATACTACTTTCATGCTATTTAATGCTGGCCGAGCGAATAGCTGCCGGGAGGGCTTCGGTGACCTCTGGAAGCTGCGATAAGAACGAATGTAGCAATGGGGTAATGGAGAAAAGGGATTGTTATATTTGAATTGATTGAAAAAAAAAACTGTGGTAGGGAACAAACAAAATAGTTATAAGAGAGAGAGAGAGAGAGAGAGAGAGAGAGAGAGAAGAAAGAACGATGAATGAATGAATGAAAGAGCCGAGAAAAGTCTAGCTTCTCAAAGAACGAAGTCAACCAGCGAGGCTTCAGTGACAGGACGGAGAGAAAATAAAAGCAACGAGGTTCTAATGCTGAAACCCGTTTTTCCCTCCATATCAGACCACCCTGTCGGTGGAGGCGGGAAAATATGCTGACTCTTTCCCTGTAGAAGTCTAAGAACCCACCAACAGCAGTTCAATCATCCGGGGTTGCAGAATACGCCGATAGCATCTCAGTAAGGAGATAAGACCGCCTCTTCGAGTGTCTTGGATATGGCGCAAAACAGCATCTGATTGGCTGGTTGATTGGTTGTTTTTTTATATGGGGTATCAACCCTTTTCGGATAATTTGACGTCGAGTTAAATCATTTTGATAAAGGTTTCAAACAAATCAGTTTAGTATAAGTATAGTTTTTTGTTTACATACAGTTAAAATTCAAAACAGTTCTATTTCAAACAATTTATTTTAGCCTAAGCACATTTTTTGTTTATACACAGTCAAATGTAAAAACAGTTAATTTCAAGCAATTCAGTTTAGCGTAATTACACAGTTTAATTCCATCTATTTCAAATAAATTCAGTTTAGCATCAATACATTGGTTCAGTATTAAAAACAATTCTATTTCAAACAATTCAGTTTAACATAAGTGCACAGTTTAGTTTGACCCATAGATAGGACTCTATCAGGTATTACCACTCCAAGTCCGAGTGGACCAGGGAGCGATGGCAATGACGGGATACTCTACATTCTCCAAAGCTACAGCAGTTCTGGAACCTCACCATCAGATTGTTTAATATCATATCCAGGATAATCGTTGGGAGGCGTCTTACCCATCTGTAGAGAAGTAGTCGGTGTATTCTACATCCCCAACCGACTAGGAAAGTATCTGGTTGGCGAGGCTCCTTTCAGGAGCTTTGGAGAATGTAGAGTAGCCCTTAATTGCCATCAATCTGACCCGTAGAGTACCTGTTAGGGTCCTACTTAAGAGTCAAATAGAACTATATAATCATTTACTAAGCTTGAAACTATTTATGTTGGACAGAACTATTAGTGTTGGATAGCAATACTTGAAAGCATTAACTTAGTGACAAAAATGTGCACTGGTTCGTTTAAACATCGTTACCTACAAACTATTCGTTTACAAATCATATACATTTAATTTATAGTAGGTATCATACAATAACTGATGTTTGTACAACAGCATTGCTTCCAACAAAGCCTTTATCAGATGATGACTCTGGGTTTAGGCATGGTTTCGGGGCCGAAGCATCATTACCACTAGCCCAGAGCGCCCCAGCAGTATCTTACAACACCACCAGACTTTTGTCAGATTGTTGTCACTCTATGGGATTGCCATATCAACGCTGATGCAGTTAGAGCCTTATCTTGGATCTTTTCCATGTATTTCCTCTTTCTGATGGACGAAGTCCAAGATTAGTCAAGAAAACGGAAGTTGAGTTTGCAATAAAACCTCTGCATCCGACTTCGATAGGAAATACATTTGTTATCCAGCCATTTCTGACACATTGTTCTCGCAGATCCGCATTTTTTTCCATCTTACGCTGATCTGCCCAGTTCAAATTTTCTTCAAAAGGGACCGTTAACTCAATAACGAAAACTTTTTTGCTTTAACGGACCAAATTACAATATCTGGACGCTTTGTCGTTTACGGTATTTCAGTTGGAATATATATAGAGTTGTTTATATATATATATATATATATATATATATATATATATATATATTAACAGGATTGGTATTAAAAAAACAACAGTTTATACGCAATAAAACAGAATCCCTTAAGTAATTTGCTGGATATGACACTAATCTACTACTGGTTGTAAGACTCCAGTCCTGGAGCTCTGAGAAATGTGGAAATCCTTTTCATTGCCATGACCCAGAGTAATGTTTGGGTCCCATCTTATTGGTCAAATGGGACTATTCCCTCATTTACTAAACAGTATTACTACTTTTTGAAAACATACAGCCTTTTGCAAATTATTTATATTACATAGGAATACTTGATAATTAGAATTATTAGTGTTAGATGGGAATACTTAGAACCATTTAATTGTGCACAAATAATTAAGCAATAAAAACCCGTTGGAAATAGTTACCTGTAAACTATTCGCTTACAGATCATATAAAAACAGAATTTGGCATTAAATAACTCCCTGGGGTTGATATGCCATGAGTTACCAAATAACCGCCCCACATTCGATGATTACCAATCACTATCAATCTCCTTTATTTTCTGATTATTTTCTCAGTATTTCTTTAGAAAAATATTCTTCTAAGCTGTTGCAGTGTAAGTACTGTTGTATAGTTGCACCACTTAAACTTGGACGGTACCCCAGCGTCCGTACAGAGCTGATGGATGCAAGTTTTTTTTCTGTTCAGCCAACAAAACAGCTCGCAGTATCTTTGAATATTTCCTATCTAGCTTTTTTTCCAAAGCGTTTCGTTAGAGTTCAAATGGTGCAACTATATAGTAGTAACGACATGGCTACGGCGGGAAGGATTATTGTTTTATCAATAAATCCATATACATTAATCAGCTCCTAAACGCACTCCATCATTGAGGAGACAGCAATGTACAAATAAATAATTATGAACCAAATAATTATGAAATTAATTCTATGATGAATTCAAGCCAGTTTCTTTATTTTGATCGTTGTGATAATGACATTTCGGCCGTTCTACACTACGGCCTTTTTGAGATGACAATCATTCTCTGTAATGTGGGAACTTCTAACCTGGTCTCTCATCTAAAACCCAGCAATCCAGTCTGCTGAAGTTATAGAATACATCGACTACATCCCTGCAAAGGTGTTAGACTCCCACCCCACCCAACAAGTGTCCTGGATATGATACTAAACTATCTGATGGTGAGGCTACCATCCTAGAGGTTTGGGGAATGTGAAGTATCCCTTTATTGCTATGACTACCAGGTCAACTCTGACCCGGACTGGTAGTAGCTATTACGGTCCCGACTATGAGTCAAAGAGAACTGTTTGATCATTTAAAATGTGTGCAAACAAATGTTTTATAGTAAAGAGAATTATTAGTGCTAGATAGCAATACTTGAAGTAATTTTACTGTGTGCGAACAAATGAGCTTCTCGTTAAACATTTATCTAAAAATATGCGTTTACAAATCATATATATTTGATATATATGTATAAGGAGGATTTGGCATTAAATAGCCTACAATGGTTGATATGCCATTAAACCCAACCAAACCAAATCATATATATTTAATATATATGTAAAAAGAGGATTTGGCATTAGATAACCTACAACGGTTGATATGCCATAAAACCCAAACAAACCAAATCATATATATTTAATATAAATGTATAAAGAGGATTTGGCATTAAATAACCTACAAGGTTTGATATGCCATAAAACCCAACCCAACCCAACCAAATCATATATATTTATATACGGGATGTGCTCGTGGTGTAATGGTTATCGTCGTAGGAAATGGACACGGCGACACGAGATCAAATCCAGGACGAGACTGATTGCATTTCACATCGTACTAATACCTTTGGGAAAGGTGAGAATCCAATTACTCTCCCTCCATCTATGTGTAAATAGTAGGACAGACTAGATTCTTCAGCCTTGGTGAGGCAACTAGTCTAGGAAAAGGAAAACTCTGAATTCAAACCTGTTAAACTCCGCATGAAAATTGACCTTGCGTCATATCCTGCCCGAACGGAGGGGGTGGTAAATAAGAATATATATGTATAAAGAGGATTTGGTATTAAATAACCTACAAGGGTTGATATGCCATAAAACCCAACCACCCAACCAACTAACTCATTGAAGTGCAGAAATTACTTGACTGAATACATTCGCATGTAATGATGGTTTCTATTAATATTTCATTCTTTTCGATTTTACTAACCTTATCAATTTTTTCTCTTCCTTCACGAGTTCTTTGTCGATAAGACTTTAGGTTTGGTGTAGCTTCTTTGTTTAAAGGCCGATCAAACTTGATGAGTTATTTGGTGACAAAGGCATCCTTTTAGAACTGTAGCGGTATTTTTTAAACTTGTAGCTATCGGTAGGGGGGGGGATAAGGGAATTCATACGGAAGCATTAGAATAATATAGCGTAAGATATTGGTAGGGTGTTACCAGAAGCAAACTGTTGATGAAATCAACTGGAAATGTTTGGATGAAAACATAACAAAGAAGAGAGGAGAAAAAAAAATAGATATCTTCGAGACATGGCTGCAGGAGGATGGTACTTGAAAGAAAGAAAGGTACTTGAAAGAAAGAAAGAAAGAAAGAAAGAAAGAAAAACAAATTCCTGAGGAGTTGAACGAGGAAAAAAAAAATCAGCGAAAATCATTGTTGAAATTGAATTGTCAATGTTTTATTTAATGAAATCGAGACCCCCCCCCCCAAAAAAAACCCAAAAGAGAATCCTCCAAAAAAAAAAAACAAACAAAAAATTGCCTAAAAAGCCAAACAAAAAAACAAAACAAAACAAAAAGAAAACAAAAACTAAGCAAAAAACAGTAAAACACGGAAAGTGTACTGTTTTTTTTTTTTTTTAAAAAAGAGGTTTCAATCTCACGGCATTTAAGAAGTAAAAGACAAGTTGATAGTTTCAGAAGGCTTATGGCTATCAGAGATAAAACGAGAGAGAGAGAGAGAGAGAGAGGGAGGGAGGGAGGGGGGTTGAAGAGTCAAAGACAACAGGAGGAGCAAAAAAGTCGAAGCAAAAAGACAAACACCGCCCCCCGGTTTGTGACTTAAATTGAATGTTGTTTTTAACGCCATGTCAACCCGTCTAAGGTTATTTTATGCCGGAGGTTAGAACTTGTAAAATTATATGAAAAGGTTAAATAATTCACAAACTTATCTCACTTCTCTGATTTTCATATTCGCACTTTATGAATTGGGTTAATTTGGTTGTGTTTTAAATGACGTATCACACAATGTGAGTTACTTATTGCCAAATCCTGTTTATATATAAGTAAGAAAAATAAGCGACCGTAGTAACAGAAATTATGTTGCTTTTTGCTGTACTTGAGAGACAGCTAAATGAAGTATCTGGCGGGTGTAGTCTATATGTTACACAATTTTTGTGAGATGCTTTAGTGTTTGAAAATTTTTTTTTCCTCTTCATCTTTCTTTGATATTGTCTTTGGATTTTCTCCCCTTAACCCTAAAAACGTGTGTAATGAAAACAGTACAAGAGATTCTGTCTAGTAATCTTTTATTACACACACACACACACACACATATATATATATATATATATAAGTTGGTGACCGTAGTCGTGGGTAACCAGAAGGCTCCTTTTACGACAGCTTCTACACCGAGGTGTAGTGAAGGGCGCTAATCCTTTCCCTGGATTTCTCCTCTTTACCCTTGATTCGTACCTTATATTGCTGAGTGTTAAGCAAGGATGTATCAAGTACCATTTTTAAAGTCTTTGGTATGATGCGACCTCAGGTCTCCCGGACTATTAGCGAACACTCTACCCACTTGACCAATGGGTCTGTTATATATATATATATATATATATATATATATATATATATATATATATATATATCAGGGGTGGAGACGGGACTAGTGCTACTCGGTCAATGTTATTCAAAATGGATTAAAAATCATCCATTAATTCAAGCAAACATACTTAGTCTGATCTCAATTAAATTACGTATCTATTCAAGTTTCGATAACTAAGTAGCCAAAAGTTCATAAATATATTTGTGAATAATACAACGATGCTGTTTTGAACGGATGGTCTTTGTCCGGCCACCGTCAGATTCATTGAACATCCCATAAAATCGGCTATAATGTTGAACGTGCAATCTGTGCCAGGCACTAGACCCTTATAATAACGGTACTGTTAGAGAAATACGCTTTTGGCTGTAGCCAATAGCAAGAGCAACCCTAACACCGTGCTCAAAAATCTTAGCACAGACTGCTGATAGATGTCTTGGGAAGAGGGCGAGGGACAGAGAGAGAGAGAGAGAGAGAGAGAGAGAGAGAGAGAGAGAGAGAGCAGATTAGAGCCGTCGCCGACGTCATCATCATCGCTATGGTAAATGTTGGTTAAACGGCGTGTTTTAATTCGTTTTTTCACTAACAGGTCTCTATTTCTTTAATGAACGTTGCATATATTACATTCTGTAACTAAAATTTGTTTATTTGAATACATTTTCAACAAATAATCTTTATTTTAAGCGAAGTTGAAACTACTAGCTGTGTCTGTGTATATTGTCATCAGTTTCTTTATTCTAATAAACATATTTTTCTCGTCATAGTAATGAACATCTTCTCTTTTCTTCTATACTTTTGAAAGGAAAAAAATTATCTTATCTACTGTATTAACAAGACTACAAATTATATAGTAACTTGATTGTTTACCAAAAAAAAAAAAAAAACACCATGCAAGGTACGTTTGTCAATCTGTGCTATACAATGGAGAATCAAGAAATAGCAACTATGATGACTTACTTTGGGTCCACGGACCACGGGTTGGGAACTGAAGTTGACAGAGGGTGGGGTGGGGCATGAGTAGCAAAAATAGGCTAGAGTTGCGCTGATATGTATATATAAGATAAAATTTGTCTTGTTTTAGTGATAGTACTCAATATTTAAGATAGAGCTACATAGTTTTCAAAATATTGAGCAACAATCAAAAACGATTATATAAAACCTCAATAATAATAAGAAAAGAAAACCCGTTAAAATCATCCATCACAAACGTCCTGCACAACTGAGAGTTTCTCGACCAATTCAATATAAGGTACAAAGGATTTTACGAAGAATTGGAAAACTTCTAGTAAACATGTGCTGGCATCGGAATTGGTATTTACTTTCCTAATTTACTTCCGATCAAGGCGAAGGAAAAAAAATGAATGAAGTTTTGATATAAAGAAATAATTGAACATTAAAAAAAAGAAACGTAATATTATTTTCAATTTTGTTGTTGGTGTTTTTAAGTTTTTGAAACCTTCCTAAAATCTTTTGAATAATTATTTTCAATCGTTGCCCAATATTTTCTTTCTCTCTCTCTCTCTCTCTCTCTATATATATATATATATATATGTGTGTGTGTGTGTGTGAAATGGAAGTTCATCCGACAGTATGAAAATGTACAAATATGAAAAAGCACAAGGTTTTCAGATGATGATTTTATTTATTGTTGAAACATTTGCCAACGTTAAACGTTTTGGGTTTTTAAACTTTAAACCTTCATCAAGACGTCTGAATATGTGAAGTTGTATTCCTAATTAAAAAAACAGACAAAAAAATAGATCAAATTCAGAACACACAACGCCACATATTCAAACGCCCTGATGAAGAAGGTTTAATGTTTAATGTTTAAAAAGCCGAAACATTCGACGTTGGATTATATTTCAACTATGAATAAAATCATCCCTCGAAGACCCAGCATTTTTTCCTATTTTTGGGTAGTTCTTTTTGAAGAGGTTTTTGCATACAGTTTAGCTGCTTGGTTTTTCTGGTATATCAAACTTCGTGGGTTACTTAATGCCAAAGCTATCTTTGTAGAAGAAAAGTTGTACTATTTTAGTCATAGCTGGGGGGGGGGTTGGAGGTTCATATCTTTCCCAAGGGTATAATTTCGAAATTGAATGTAATAGGGCAACTGGATCATATTGCACTGTGATATAATTTTTTCCACGCAGTCCAATCGAATATGAAGGATTTTTAAACAGATCTAACAGACCCCTCACGTTCAGAGTGGACCTGGGAGTAATAGCAATAAAGAGGTACTCCAAATTCCCGAGATCTGCCGATATAGAGCCTCTCCATTTGATATAATTTAGTGTTTCAGCTGCTATGAATGTATGGAATTCAATATTTTTTATTTATTTCTTTTGATTTTTAACTTGGACTCATAGGTTCTTTCTTTCTTTCTTTCTTTCTTTCTTTCTTTCTTCATATTCTGACTTTTTCTTTCTTTCTTTTTCTTTCTGTTTTTCTTTATAGTTTTTCTTTCTTTCTTTCTTCTACATACTCTTTCCTTCTTTCTTTCTTTCTTTCTTTAAATATCTTTTCTTTCTTCTTCATATTCTTTCTTTCTTTCTTTCTTTTACTTCTTATTCTTACTTTTTTCTTTCTTTCATTTTCTTTCTGTTTTTCTTCAAACCTCTTTTTCTTCGTATTCATTCATTCATTTTTTCTTTCTTTTTTTCCCTTTCTTTCTGTCTTTTTTCTTTCTTTCTTTTTTCTTTCTGTTTTTCTTTCTTACTTCTACACATTCTTTCTATCTTTCTTTCTTTCTTTCTTTCTTTCTTTCTACTTCTTATTCTTACTTTTTCTTTCTTTCATTTTCTTTCTGTCTTTTCTTCAAATCTTTTTTCTTCTTTCTTTCTTTCTTATATTTTTGCTTTTTCTTTCTCTCTGTCTATCTTTCTTTCTTTCTTTCTTTCTTTCATTCTTTCTTTTAGTTTTTCTACTTCATATTCATACTTCTTTCTTTCTTTCTTTCTTCCTTTCTTCAAATCTTTTTTCTTTCTTTTTCATATTCTTTCTTTCTTTCACTTCCTACTTCTTATTCTTACTTTTTTCTTTCTTTCATTTTCTTTCAGTTTTTTCTTCAAATCATTTTTCTTTCTTCTTCATATTCTTTCATTCATTTTTTTTTCTATTTCTTATTCATACTTTTTCTTTCTTTCTTTCTTTCTTTCTTTCTTTCTTTCTTTCAAATATTTTTGTCTTTCTTTTTCATAATCTTTCTTTCCTTCCTTCTTTCTTTCTACTTTTTTTCTTACTTTTTTCTTTCTTTCATTTTCTTTCTGTTTTTTCTTCAAATCTTTCTTTCTTGCTTTCAATTTTTTATTTTTACTTTTTTCTTTCTTTCTTTCTTTCTGTCATTTTCTTTCTGTTTTTTCTTCAAATCTTTTTGTCTTTCTTTTTCATATTCTTTCTTTCCTTCCTTCTTTCTTTGTTTCTTTCTTTCTTTCTACTTCTTATTCTTACTGTTTTCTTTCTTTCATTTTCTTTCTGTTTTTTCTTGAAATTTTTTTTTCTTCTTCGTATTTTTTCTTTCTTTCTTTCTTTCGTTCTATTTCTTATTCTTTCTTTCTTTCTGTTTTTTCTTCAAATCTTTTTGTCTTTCTTTTTCATATCTTTCTTTCTTTCTTTGTTTGTTTGTTTCTTTCTTTCCGTTTTTCTACTACTTATTCTTACTTTTTTCTTTCTTTCTTTCATTGTCTTTCGGTTTTTTCTTCAAATCTTTTTTCTTTCTTTTAATATTCTTTCTTTCTCATATTTTTACATTTTCTTTCTGTCTTTCTTTCTTTCTTTCTTTCTTCTTCATATTCTTTTTTCTGTCTTTTTTCCTTTCTTTTTTTCTTTCTTCTTCATATTCTTTTTTTCTTTCTTTCTTTCTTCTTCATATTCTTTTTTCTTTCTTTCTTTCTTTCTTTCTTCTTCATATTCTTTTTTCTTTCTTTCTTTCTTTCTTTCTTCATATTCTTTCTTTCTTTCTTTCTTCTTCATATTCTTCTTTCTTTCTTTCTTTCTTTCTTTCTTTCTTCATATTCTTTTTTTCTTTCTTTCTTTCTTTTTTTCTTTCTTTCTTTCTTTCTTTCTTCTTCATATTCTTTCTTTCTTTCTTTCTTTCTTCTTCATATTCTTCTTTCTTTCTTTCTTTCTTTCTTTCTTTCTTTCTTTCTTCTTCATATTCTTTCTTTCTTTCTTTCTTTTTTCTTCATATTCTTTTTTCTTTCTTTCTTTCTTCTTCATATTCTTCTTTCTTTCTTTCTTTCTTTCTTCTTCATATTTTTTTCTTTCTTTCTTTCTTTCTTTCTTTCTTTCTTCTTTATATTCTTTCTTTCTTTCTCTCTTTCTTTCTTTCTTTCTTCTTCATATTCTTTTTTCTTTCTTTCTTTCTTTCTTTCTTTCTTCTTCATCTTCTTTTTTCTTTCTTCTTTCTTTCTTTCTTCTTTATGTTCTTCTTTCTTTCTTTCTTTCTTTCTTTCTTTCTTTCTTTCTCAGAGATTTCTTTATGACTATCTTTTTATCGTCGTTTCTTTCATTTTCTTTTCTTTTTCTTCTTTTCTAATCTTTTATTTTCCCATTTCTTACTTCTAACATCTGCGACATTTTCAAATTCATATTACAGATAATATATTTTAATTGAACGTCCTGCTGCAACCAAATTCCATCAGCCTAGCAGTTTGTTCCCTTGAACACTTCCATCTTGATCGAATGTGCATCTATCATTAAAATAATTCAATTACATTGTAGAAAGCAATGCAAACAAGTTGCTATGATCTCCCCAAAACAGAGACAAAACGAATTTTCTGTTCTTCGCAAAAGTTCTCAGAACTAGAGGTTAGTTCTTTAACATTGACCCCATTTACGATCAGATAATCTCTATTTGAGGTCACAAAAGCTATAAAAAATCGAGCAAAGAGCACCATAGTTCTTAAAGGGAGCAGGCATCTTTTTTTAAAAAAGGGTTTCCATAAATCCTTTAAAAGAAAAACTGAATGATTGCTCGACTAAATATTTCAATTTATTGATAGATTGATTGATTTTAACGGCCTGTCAATTTGTCGAGGATTATTTTATGCCTAAATGTTTGAGAATCGTGTTCATTGTATGTTAATATTAACATTTTTGTATCGTTTAGAGTTGTTTTTTTTTTGCACAGGGTCCTATCAAAAACAAATCTTTTTTAAACAGATCTATTTGGCCTAGAGATAGAATCTTAATGGATACTACCACTCCGGGTCAGAGTGAATCCAGGATTAATGACAATAAAAGTTTATTCCACATACCCTAGATCTCCAGGGCTAAAGCTTCACTATCAAAGGCAATTTAGTGTCAATCTAAGACACCGAATTCTCTTTTGATGGGAATACAGTAAGCGTATTATAACCTCTTTTAACAGCTTGATCTTTTATTTGTGTTGGTTTGGTTTCTTTATTTAATGGCATATCAACCTTCCATGGTCATTTAATGCCAATGCAATCCTTGTAGAAAAACAGTCGTGGTATTATTTAACCCAATGCTAGGTATTTGTATAGCCGATAATTTTTAATTTCATATGGCTTATTACATAAAATAAAATGACACCGTATTTTTTGGCATAATGAATAATTTGTCCTATAAGACGACCCCCTAAAATTTTTTTAGAGCTATACTCGACATATTGGGGGAGGCACTCAACTTATACACACCGCACATTTGTGCAGCTTGATATTTTTAAGGTTAAAAGGTCGTCTAATACGCCAACATATACGATACAAATAATTCTTTTGAAACAATTCTAAATAGCGGCAAATCAGACAGAGTACCATAGATTTGAACAGAGTTCTTTCACTAAATTTTGGTGACTGAGAAGTGCAAAACACGTGAAATTTTCAGAAAATTGCATAACGTGGACGGAGAAAGATGTTTCCTATAAAAAAATTTTAAACAGCGTACTTATGCTAAACTGAACAGTTTGAAATAAAACTGTTTTTGACATTGAAACTATACTTACGCTAAATTGATTTGTTAAAAATAGAACTGTTTTGACATTTAACTGTGTGTGAACAGAAAAAACTATACATATGCAAAACTGAATTGCTTGAAATAGAACTGTTTTGATATTTAACTGTGTGTGAACAGAAAAAAAAACTATGCTTATGCTAAACTGAATTGTTTGAAATAGAACTGTTTAACTAAACTGAATAGCTTCGTTGTATAGCCACATACATATACAAATATATGCGAAAACATAGTCAACAATAATGACGAACTTAAATGAACGAACGAACACACTTCTTTATAAAAATATATCTCTCACACTTTATTCTCGAAAAGATTGACGTTGCTTGTGTGTGAGAGGTGAGTTGGAGACGGGGACAGACTGTTATTTTGATCCAAGTTCTTTTGACCATAGCAGCACCTCTTTCTCATCTTGTCTGGGGTTGCTCAACCGTGTGTCAGTGAGGGCCCAAAGCCCTCCGTTTGCCACTGGCTCTCAATTCGGCATCCTGTCCCCAACTGACTCCAACTGTCTCGAACCGCCTCGGGCACCTGGTTATATAATTGTCTCACGTCTACCTTCTTCCGCTGTTCTTCCACTTATTTACACAAGTGCGTCTCTTGACTGACAGCTCGGTCGAGGGTCAATATGTTACAGTTTGAAATATAAATGTTTTTTTACCATTTTACTTATGCTAAACTGAATTGTTTGAAATAGAACTTTTTACTTGGATAAAAATGGATTTGGTATTAAATAAATTACAAAGGTTGATATGCCATTAAACCTAAATAAACAAACAAACAACCTTTGTGGGTTATTTAATGCCAACGCTATCCTTCTTAATGAACAGTAGGGATACTATTTCAAACTATAGCAAGGAGGGGCGTTTGTCGCTTTGTATTTTCTTCTGTTTAAATTGTCTTGAATGATATTTAATATTAGAAGTTCTTTCCGAAGTTCTGGCTTAAAATATAATTAGTTATTTAAATTATTAATGTGTCTGAAAGCGTTTGTTGCAATTTTTGTTTACAGATGTTCGTGAAAGTTTTCGGGAGGATCTCCGTAGCGTAGTGTATAACGCGATTGACCGTGACAGTGTAGATCTACATTTTCTTTTTAAGTAGAAGAATTATATTGTCAATTGAATTACCTTGACCAGAAAACCCGGCGAACACCTATGCACAACATACGGAAACACTGGACAGCTGTTTCGACCTTATTAGTTCTCCTCAGCAATGTATATCGTGATCTCCACCACTGGGGATCGAACCAGCGACCACAGATTGCAGAGCCGAAACTCTACAACTGTGACAACGTAGTAAGTGAGTTCGAACTCCAATCACGCAATTACGTTCAGGTTTCGATCCTTGGAAAAGGCATGAATTTCTTTATACAAGGTGCATACGATAAGTTTCCAGACTTTTTTCATATGGCCACTATTATTGATAGTACACATATGAAACTTTAGTCCCTTTCGAAGTAGTATCCTCCGGCTGCAATGCACTTGTTATATCGTACTAAGAACTTCGGGAAGGCCCCATGGAAGTCCTCTTGTGTGAGCGTGTCAATGGCGTTCGTCACAGCCTCTTTCATCTCCCCAATTGTCTCATAACGATAGCCTCTGAGCTTAGGGAATAAGCAAAAGTCTGGACTATAGGGAGGGTGGGGAACTGTCTTGATGCCCATGTTGGTCAAATAGTCTGTGACAAGAATGGAGTTGTGGACTGGTGTATTGTCCTGGTGGAAATTCCACTGACCCGATTTGAAGAGTGCTGGCCTCTTCCCAAGGAATCTCTTCCTGAACTCCCTAAAAACCTCAACATAATAACCCTAACCCTAACCCTTTGGCCAATCAACTCTAGTGTATTGACTTCCTTACTCCTCGCACACCTCTCATCATCCCTCACAGACTCCCTGCCTTCCTTGAATCTCTTATGCCACTCAAAATCTGATGATCGATTCATGCAAGATGGTTCAAAAGCAGTCTGAAGCATTTCGTACGTTTCTGTGGCATTTTTTCCAAGTTTAAAACACAATTTTATTGCATATCGTTCTTCTAAAGTGTCAGATTGCATTTTTGAAGCTCACCCGCTGTGACAATCAGGCTTTAGTAGGGTGTATTCCAATTGCTACAGTAACTGTTGATTTTAACCTGGAATCATAAAAATTGGTCAGTCATCTCACAATATGTATAGCTATAAGATACTGAATTTTCAAGAGTCTACGACAATTTTAAATGCCTATACAAAAAAGTCCGGAAACTTATCGTATGCACCTCGTATTTCTTCAATGGGTTAAATAGTACCAATACTGTTAATGTATAAGGATTATTGAATATTACATAACATTTGAAAGTTGATATGCCATTAAGAAACAAGACAATTAGAAAACTTTTTCTTTGGTCCTGTCTACGAAATAAATCTACTTTTTTTTTTGTCTCGGGGTGTTTTCGATCGTAAATTATCTCACAGACTGGAACAAATGACTCAATATTTGAACACAGTGCCAAGAAATACAATTCTCTGGCATTTGCCAAGCCTCCCACGTCCCTTACGTCAATAACCCACAAGGCAGCACCAAAGACTTTCTTGAATTATGCGTGGTTTTGGGAGATACGACACGTCTTTGATTTCTTTTGACAGATCCATGTAGTTTTCCACTGTCTGGTTATAACTTTCTCTTGTACTCTGCCCTCTGCGACTAACCATATCTCCAATCAATACTCTGTATCGCTCTAATCGCACCAACAACGCCGTTGTTCCCCTTGCGCAATGATTATACGGCCTGTGTTTTTACATAACCCTTGGCCATTTCTGTTCTTATAAATTTCCATTCTACATGACTTCTACTTCTCTGTATTCCATATAAGAAGATATAATGCTGAACAATTTATATCCGAAGTTTAGAAGATACATTTAGTTCTAGATATAACAGTCCATGATGATACTGATTCTTCTATTGAGAAAGGAATGAACAATTACTAACCCCTTCCTCACGAACAGGATGCGAGACAAGGTCATTTTCGAGCGGTTAGAATTCGGAGTTTTCCTTTTCCTAGACTGGTTGCCATACCATGGTTAAAGAACCCTATTATTTACTCATTACTAGTGAAAAAAAAAGCGTACTTTCCCCAAGAATATTTGGCCCAGTCGGCTAGAGCAGTAGAATACACCGACTGCATCTCTGCAGCAGGGTAACCCCTAACGAGCGTCCTGGATATGACATTAAACAATCCGACAGTGAGGCTCCCGTCATACTGGAGCTTTGGGGAATACGGAGAACCTCTTTATCATATTTACCAACCCCTCCGCTCGGGCAGGATATGACAAGGTCAATTTTCAAGCGGAGTTTAACAGGTTTGAATTCAGAGTTTTCCTTCTCCTAGACTAGTTGCCTCACCAAGGCTGTAGAATCTAGTCTGTCCTACTATTTACCCATAGCTGGAGGGAGAATAATTGGATTCATACCTTTCCAAAGGGTATTAGTGCTATGTGAAATGCAAGCAGTCACGTCCTGGATTTGAACTCGTGTCGCCGTGTCCATTTCCTACGACGATAATCATTACACAACGGAGTACCTCTTTATTGCCATCGCTCACGCGTTCAGTCTGGCCCCGAGTGGTGGCACTTGATAAAGTCTTATTTATTGGTTAAATAGAACTAAGCAGTGCTTTGGCTCAACTGAAATGCTCGAAATAGAACTGATTTTACGTTTAATTATGTGTAAACAAATGACTGGTGTTTAATTGAATTGTTTGTGATACATAGCAATAATTGCAACCATTTAATTTTGTTGATTAAATTGAATAGTTTCAAAATAGTTTCAGAATAGTTTTGACATTCAAACTGCGTACTTATACTAAACTGAATTGATTGAAATAGAACTGTTTAAAAATTGATTTGGCATTACATAACCTACAATAGTTGATATACCGTAAAACCAAACCAAACTATACTAAAACATTTTTTTAACAAAATGACTTAATTCGGCATTAAATGATCAGAAAAGGGTTAATATGTCATAAAATAAATCAAGCAACCAACAAAACAAAAATATTAGCGCTATGTGAAATGTAAAGAGTCCCGTCCAGGTTTTGAACTCGGGTCACTGTGTCCATTACACCACGAGCAATTATGTGTATATGACTAATCTTTCATAGTTATCTTTTTAATGTTTAGAATTTCGATGATCAGAATTGATGTTCAGCGTAAATACAAACCCCATAGAATCATCAGTTAATGGAAAATTGGCTGGGAAATTACTCTATTCTCTAAGAAGAGTATTGTAAGTATTACTCTAATAAAAGTCTGGCCATAATATGCCGTTTTTGCTGAGCAACCGTTAGAAACATAAGAAGTTTAGTTACATTTAAATGTCTGTTTAGATGTTAAGCTCTAACACAGACACTGCAACATTATTATTCAATTGCAAATTGTATTGTAATTGCTTTATTTTAAGTTGGGATATTTTAAGTATGTTGCTTAAATAAAAATCTTCTCTTGGTTTGCTATGATACAGTTAAACATAGACACACACACACACACATATATATATATATATCATCATCATCGTCTTGCCGTTCCACCAGCACGGATATAGCTTTTCTAGCAGTGTCCTGCATATGTAGTTCGTCTAACTTTGATAGTTTTCGTGATGGGAGTTTGGTGGCCGTACAGCTGCTGCTTTGGGAGGTGTTACTATTTACCCAACCCCCACCGCTCGGGTAGGATATGACACAAGGTCAATTTTTAAGCGGAGTTGAACAGGTTTGAATTCAGAGTTTTCCTTCTCTTAGACTAGTTGCCTAACCAAGGCTGAAGAACCTAGTCTATCCTACTATTTACCCATAGCTGGAGGGAGAATAATTAGATTCATACCTTTCCCAAGGGTATTAGTGCTATGTGAAATGCAATCAGTCAGGTCCAGGATTTGAAGTCGTGTCGCCGTGTCCATTTCCTACGACGATAACGACTACACCACGAGCACCTCCTTTGGGAGGTGTTGCTTACAGGAAACTGGTTTTCATTAAAAGGAAATGGAATCATGTCGTCTTTTGAAAACTTTATCGAAATAATATTAAATCCTTGTAGACATTCTCTCTATTTTCCTCCCCAATATATTTCTTTTTTAATCGTATATTTTCTTTCGTATATAAATAGCGGGAGACCGGTGTTCAATTGAGTTATAACAAAGACTCAAAAATGGTACTTGATGTCTAACACTCAGAATTATTGGTACGGATCAAGGGTAAATGGAGCATCCAAGGAAAGTCGTTGCGCCCTCGTATATATGTCGTGGAAGTAGCTATTGAAAAAGAAGCCTTTTGGGTCATCCACGATTACGGTCGGCCAACCTTCTTACTATATATATATATATATATATATATATATACGAGGTTCATTTAGTAAATAAGGAATTTTATTTTAAAAAGCAAAATACAACTTTTTTCGGAATTTTTTCCATAAACTTAAACCCAACAATAGTTTGGATTTGGTTTATGACAAAAATTATTTCAATCTTATAAAAAATATTTTTAGGTTATTTAAGATGGCGGCTAATAAACATAGGTCTGACGTGAAATTTTTGGTGATTGAGAAGTTCAAACCATGTGAAATATACAGAAGAATGTGTGATGGCTACGAAGAAGCCTGTTTTTATCAAAAATTGTTTCCATGGGAGTTAATCATTAATTTGCCACTATCAGCCTGAGTCAAAAAGACTGTCTATGGAGATGAAACACCCTGACTCTTCTGTAGAGTAGCTAGCACCCCTTCAGCACTCTACAAGATGGCCTGTCTAATAGCCTTAATTAGCTTACGATTAAAGACTTCAACAGTTGATTAATAAGTTGATTAATAAGCTGATTAATATTCGGACTGATCTTACTTCGTTTGGCTATATACCATTTTGACCCTTCTCTATTTCTCGTAAGTGTGGTATATTGACCTCCGACCCGGCCGGGCTGTCAAAATAGGAAATGCACCTGTGTAAATAACAGGTACATCCGGTCGAGGAATATCAGGATAACCTTGACCGTGGACGGGTTTAATGAGTGCGATTTGTGACGCTCGCATGAAGAAGAGTGCGCGACGAACTATTATATAACTCGGTGCACAGGAAGTTCAATCAGTTGGAGAGAAGGTGCTGGAATGAGAACATGTCCCAGAGAGGCTGGGCCCCCGGGCCCCCGGTTGAGAACGGGAAAGAAACACGGTTATGGCTAATAGAGTGGGGGTCAATATGTTGCAGTTATGTTCGGTCTCCAATTCCCTCTCTCTCTCACACAACCTTTTCAATAAAGTGAGAAGTATATTTTTCTAAAGAACTGTGTCCGCTCGTCTTTATTGTGTCGCTGTTATGAATCTGCATATGAGTATACAACTGTAAGTTAGTTTGGTAATTGTTTTTTAACTTATTGTTTTCTGTATGTATCCATTAGCAACGGATATTGGTTTTGAATAAATATATTCAGCACTCATTCTTCTCTGTGTATCATTTACCTCGACTATACAGCACACTTTGATAAAGAAAATTTTCCGGGCTCAGTAGTCAGTAAACAAGGTCATGCTGACAGTATTCTGGGACAGGAAAAGACCCAGGACAATGCTTCTTATTGTCAACTCTTTAGGCAAAAGCACATTCTTTATTGAATCACTCTTATATATATATATATATATAAATAAGAGTGATTCAATAAAGAATGTGCATATTCATAATTATATATCCATCTATCTATATATATATATATATATATAGATATATATATAATTATGAATATGAAGTCCATTTTTTAAAGTTTCATAAATGTGTATACCCTATAAAACTTAAAGTAACTTCATAATTTGATATTTTTTGGTGTTTTAGTGTCGAATGTATTTTCTTGTGAGCTCTTCTAATTTGCATATATATATATATATATATATATATATATATATAGTTAACCAGTTGGAAGAAAATACCTATTTGAACTTTGCGCATATAACCTAATGCGATTGATTTGCCTATTGCAGACCCTATAAAAAAACAAAAAAATCTCCCATAAAATAAATGTTTTGCTTCGGCCATGTTATTCTGACAATCAAAATAAAAAAAAAACGTTATTCGAAATAAATCGTATAAGAAATTCTGCTGGGGCTGAACACAAATTTAACAATAAATAAATAAACAGATAAATAGATAAACAAAACCCCCATCAACTAACCAACCAACCAACCAAACAAACAAACAAGCAAACAGAAGCAACAACAAAGGACTCTTCGAATTACTAGAAATTCTTCAGATAACCATCGTAAAATTATTCTTTATCCGTTTTCTTTTTATACTGAGCTCGGAAAATTCTTCGGGAATTGATAGGAGCCGAACGGAACCTTTATCAAGCTTAGCTGCGTTTATTTGAAGTTTTACAGCGAATGCTGAAGACGAATTTTGTGTTTTATACAGTCTGCTTAAACGATTCATTCCCGAATTTTCCGATTTATTTCAAATCTATCAAACTCTGTGGCGTGTAAGAAAATAATGAATATTTTTTCTGTAGCCATTTTTATTCGCATGGATTACACAAACTGTGTGCTGCGGCTGGAGAAAATGCCGACTGCGTCTCTGTCATGGGATAAAACTTTCCCAACGTGTAACGTGGGTATGATGTTAAATTGCATCCGTGGGTGAGGTTCCAGTCCTGGATCTTTAGGTGAATGTGAAGTCCACCTTCATTTCCATTACTCCCAGGTTCACTCTGATCCAAAGTGATTGTTCTTGTTAGGATCCCGACTATGGGTTAAATATAACAGTACAGTCATTTACTAAAGATATTATCATTAGCTATTTGAATTCTTACTGCTGTATGGAAATTATTTGCATTACATAGGAATACATTTTAAATTAATTTATTAGAGTTACAAGGAAATACTTGAAACCATACAATTAAGAGTAAACAACTCGTTTGAAAAAAAAAGTTGCCTACAAATTGATTACAAATTATATATATATATATATATATATATATATATATATATATATATATATCTGAGTATTCTTTGGTCCAGTTAAACCGGAGTTGGGAGTAATTCCATCAGGACTAGAAATTATTCATGAGTGAATATTTAAATTTTCCTGGTAAAGAGCTCAATGTAACAATAATGCAGAGCAATAAATTCTTTAAGAAAAACAACGAAACCGGTCACATAGGATTATAAATTCATTTCCCTCCTGTTAAGCATTTTTGAAATTTTCAAAAACACGAAAAAAATTGACAGGACTTCTTCAGATCTTTTATCTAAAAATCTGAAGAAGTCCTGTTAATTTTTTTTTGTGTTTTTGGAAATTTCAAAAATTCGTAACAGGATGGAAATAAATTTATAATCCTATGTGACCGGTTTTGTTATTTTTCTTAAAGTATATATATATATATATATATATATATATATATATATATATATATTATTATAAGAGTGTGAGTATGTATTGAACCTAGTGTAATATAATATGGAGAGTGTTCAATATCTAGGATAGAGCTATTATATAATAATAATAATAATAATAATAATAATATATTTATATATATATATATATATATTACATATATCTATATTATATATATATATATATATATATATATATTATCTATATCTATATATATATAATTCATGGAATATAGACTGCGACCCTGGGTTTCAAGGAGTTTTTTGCAAAGCAACAATCATCAGGCAGTTAGGAAGATGGATTCCATCTGATTAACTGCCTGATGATTGTTGTTTTGCAAAAAACTCCATGAAACCCAGGGTCGCAGTCTATATTCCATGAATTATATATATATAGATATATATATATTACACAAGAATACTGCGAGCAATATTGAACAAGTCCTGGCGGCAACATTCCACAAGGCACCAACTATAAGGCCACCTGCGTCCCATCACGAAAACTATCCAAGTTAGACGAACCAGACATGCAGGACACTGCTGGAGAAGAAGGGACGAGCTCACAAGTGATGTACTCTTGTGGACCCCCACATATGGCCGGGCAAAGGCGGACGACCGGCTCGAACATACATTCAGCAGCTATGTGAGGATATGGGACGTGGCCCTGAAGACCTACCAGAGGCGATGAACGATAGGGAGAAGTGGCGAGAGAGGGTCAGAGATATCCGTGCTAGCGGCACGACATGATGATGATGATGATGATGATATATATATATATATATATATATATTGTAAAACCTGCAAATATGAAGATCTTAAAACAAAGCAAGATAAAGAAGAGTATAGTGTGATTGGGAAACCTGTAGAAAACGGAGCAAGAGGATCTGCTGCGGGCAACCTGAACCAGTTTCTGACTCAAATCGGAATCAAAGGGCATGATAGAGTCTAATGTATAGGATAGCTCATAGAAGTAACTGAAAATAGTTCCATGTGGATATGGAGAAAATATCATGTGGAACAATTCAGAATAAAATTATTGAGTTATCACCAGCGTAACCAGACTCATGCAATATTCCCATAATGCGCGAAGGGTTTGTTTTTTTCTTTCAAATCACCCGTTAACATAATACTTTTGTGTCTGTCCAACGACATAAGGCCTCAGTGATACATATATTTATCTAATTTTTCAGTGAGTGGCATCGGTGTGCAAATTTTAGTTGAGTGGAAAGCCACGAAAGGGTGTACATTCTCTCCTGATGACCCTAATGATGAATTTATCATTATTTATTTAAAAAAATGGATAGAAAAAAACAATGTTTATTCGACGAAAAATGATGCATTCAAAATTCAGAATTATTCGCTTGGAATGATAATGGCGTGAGGCGCATCTTACCGTCCGTACATTTTCTGGCGAGTATCAATTACTTGTTAAGTTATTTCCACCTATAAAATTGATTCAGCACTGAATAACCCATAATAGTTGATATTCCATATATAACCAACCAACCAACCAACCAACAAAGACTTGCCCAGTCGGCTGGGACTGTAGAATACGCCGACTGCTTCTCTGTAGAGGGGTAAGACCCCACCAACGAGTGTCCTGTTTATGACTTTAAATAATTTGATGGTGAGGTTCCAGTAATGCAAGAGCATTGGAGAATGAAGAGCACCCCTTCATCGCCATAACTCCCAAGTTCACTCTGGCCCGGAGTGGTAGCACCTGATACGGGTCCTATCTATAGATCGAATTATACTTATACTCAACTGAATTGTTTGAATTAGAACTGTTTGACAAAACTGAATTGCTTGAAATAGAAATGTTTTAGACAATTAAACTGTGTACGTATGCTAAACTGAATTGTTTGAAATAGAACTGACTATTTGTATAAAAATCGATTTGGCGTTAAATAACCGAAAAAGGTTGATATGCCTAGTCAGTGATACAAATCTTGAACAAAGTGGACCTGGGAGTAATGGCAAGAAACGGGTATTTCACACTTCCAGGGTTCCCAGAAGTGGAATCTCAACATCAGATGCAGTTTAGTTTCATAGCCTAGACACACTCTTTTGGCGAGGGGAGTCTC
Organism: Sepioteuthis lessoniana; assembly: GCA_963585895.1. Lineage (NCBI taxonomy): Eukaryota > Metazoa > Mollusca > Cephalopoda > Myopsida > Loliginidae > Sepioteuthis > Sepioteuthis lessoniana. Next base: position 2,989,079 of record OY757942.1, read on the forward strand.
AACCCTCTGCAGAGTGTACAGTCATGGTATTCTACCCCCCGACAGGGATAATACATTTCTTAGTATCTTTTTATGTGGAAATAACAATCATACAGTTTTTCATTATTTTTGTTCATTAATTGCTTCAACATTACAAATAGATAGACGTACACAAACTGATTGCCCAGTCGGCTGGGGCTGTAGAATATACCGACTACTTCTCTGCAGAGGGGTAAGACCCCACCCAACGAGTGTCCTGGATATGACACTAAACAGTCTGATGGTGAGGTTCCAGCAATGCTGGAGCTTTGGGGAATGCGAAGTACCTCTTTATTGCACATCGCTCCCAGGTCCACTCTGGCCCAGAGTGGTAGCACCTGATAGGGGTCCTATCTATGGGTTAAATAGAACTAACGGCATACTAATGCTAAACTGAATTGTTTGATTAAACTGAATAGCTTGAAATAGAAATGTTTTTGACAATTAAGCCATACTTACATTTAAACTGCATTTTTGTGCTAAACTGAATTATTTGAAATGGAACTGTTTTTTGACAATGAAACTGTATTTACACTAAACTGAATTGTTTAATATAGAACTGTTTTGACATTTAACTGTGTGTAAACAAAATCTGTACTTATACTAAATTGAATTAGCTGAATTAGAACTGAATAGCACGAAAAAATGTTTTTCACACTCAAGCTGTACTTACATTTAAACTGCGTGCTTATGCTAAACTGAATTATTTGAAATAGAACTGTTTTTGTCATTGAAACTGTACTTTACTAAACTGCATTGTGACAAATAACTGCTTGAATAGTTTGAAATAGAAATGATTTCAACAATTAAACTGTGTACTCACGCTAAACTGAATAGTTTGAAATAGAACTGGTTATTCACATAAAAATGGATTTGGCGTTAAATAACTTACAAAGGTTGCTATGCCATAAAACCCGACAAACCAAACACAACACAGACTGAATTAGATAGCTAGCAAGATAGATAGATAGATAGATATGATCAGACCGAATTACATAGATAAATAGATATGAACAGACTGAACAAGATAGATAGATAGATAGATAGATGTACGTATAAGTCTATTTTGGCAACAGTTTTTCTCTTCGCTACATTTTATAGAAGATCACAGTGAAGGTTTTAGCAATTTTAAGTAATTTTCCCTCATCTGCATCGAAGATTATGCTATTTGGTTTCGGGTCCTGTAAGAATTGTCCGGAGAACTTTTATCCATCAATAGTCATTTTAAAGATTACAAATTGTGTTGTATTTATTTCAGATAAAATGAAATAGAATAAGATAAACTAAAAATACAAATACGCCACAGTATCTACTGAATTCAAAAAACAATAGCATCGTAATTTCTGCTTTTGATAAATAATGGTCCCATGTTCTCAGGAAGAATCTTCTGACCAATTTCATGAGATGGAACCAAGAATTCTGTGATTTTACACAAAACAAGATAAAAATAATAAATAATTATTGAATAAACCATTTGTCTGGTCTTCAATAATATATATATATATATATATATATATAAGGATACATGACACTAGACAATGACATTACATCCGTTTTTGGCACTAGCTTCTCGCCCATGTCTTTTTTGTTCGCTTTTTTTAAACGAGTAAGAGTCCATTATAACATTTTTTCTCCATTGTGTGATGGCTATCTGAAAAAGCTGTTTTATTTTATGGAGTAGCCGGCTGAAATAAATATATAATAGCCAAATGACAGTTTGATGAGTTTGTTCAATTATATGGAAATTTGCTCAGGAAAAAAAAATGTACTAATTATCATACTTTGAGCACTCCTGGAGATTTATAAGTAAACCTCTCATATATATTCTCAAATAGAATCATTCCCAAATCTTCTTCAGACATTATATATAAGTAAGTTGGCTGACCGTATTCGAAGGAGGTGTTTTCGTGGTCTGGACTGCGGAATCGTTGTAAGTGGGTTCGAAATCCAGTCGCGCTATTACAGTCACTTTCGGACAAATACTCTTGGGAAAGCTATGAACCCCCTTATCCTCCCAGCCATGGGTTAAATAGCATCACTGCTGTTCTTCTAGAAGGATGGCTTTGGCATTAAATAACCCATTAAGGTTGATATGCCATTAAAACAAAGAAACAAAACCAGACTGTAGTCGAGGGTGACTTTTTAAGGCTTCCTTTTCAACAGCTACTGCATTGAGGTGTTCGAGAGGCTGCTATTCATTTCCCTGAATTACTTCACTTACCCTGGATCCATACATTATAAAGCTGAGTGTTGAGCAAGAAAGCATCAAGTACGATTTTTTGAGTCTTTGGCATCACTTGACCAAGTAATAGGCATAATGGTTTGAGTGTTCCCCAATGCCCCGGGAAACCAAGAGAATGAATATATATATATATATCATCAAGTAAGACAGGCAATTAGTGTCTGCCTATTTTATCTTTAGTACGTTCAAGACTTCGAATAAATCATTTGGCTTGTGGATGGAATGAATTAACGAAGGCACCAAATTTTCCCAAGTACTTTCGGCCCCCAACTAGGAGTCATTTTTGTAGAAGCGAATAATAAAATGACAAAATGACGAATGATACAAGTATGTGTTTATGTAAAGAGCAAGAGGAAGAACAAGTGGAAGGGGAATATATATGGAAGAAAAGAATTTTACTTGAGTCAAAAAAGAAAGACTTGGCGGGAAAAGTGTTATAGGCATCTTATGATATGACTGCTATATTTTAAGTTGATTTTATTTCTGGAAGATTGTCAATTTTTAAACACAGAGCTTCAATAATTTGGATTTTTTGTTTATTTTTTCCTTGTGTAATATCGAGGTATTTCAGTAAGAATTTTCTGTATTTGGAGGAGAGGCACAAGTGTGTTTAGAGGTGTTCAGAGATGGAACTAGTCTCGATAAAGTTGTTGCGGCCAGACCCACGTAAGTGTTTGAAAAAATACGGTGCCTTCTCGAATTCATGATATGTAGAGGTCAAATGATTTATACAAAGACTCGAAGGGCTTTAAAGGTAGGCTAGGAAGACATGAATAGACGAACACTTATCGATCTACCAAATTTGGTTAACATTCATATACATTTTAACAATCATCAAGCCGACATCTCTCAAGATCCCTCCCAATAGCCATCGCCCTATGTCCTCTTGACGGCATCCAGTGTCCGCACAGACTTGATGAACGCAAGCTGTTGCTGGTCAGATAACTTTCATATGTCCATGTGTAGGAGTCCATTGGAGAATATCCCCATATGTTCAACATCTATTGCTCGTTTTATATAGACGGTTTGAAAGATGGGAAGTAAGTGGCCGAACAGTTGTTGTTTTGTAGTGTGCTGCTTCTGCTATTTATTCCAAAAAGCATCCTCGTGTAGTTCCCTAAGCGTTGTAATATAATGGCCAAGGGATATCGTTTTATATATCTTGCCTTTGGGTTTAGTTAGCCTGAGAAACTTTCGGCTCAGTACATGGGTTAGTTAGGTGCAAACTTGAGCACAGGTGTTCACGCGCGCGTGAGGAGGATGTATCGTTCACAGATATAAAAAAAATCCCAGAGAAAGGTTAACCAGTGGATGTGAATGATATCATGCACCGGTAGCACGCGCGGAGGATTTTGGGGATTTTGAAAAAGTCGTTGAGTTGAGAACTAGACACCGAACGAGAAGGGTCGACTTTTGGAGCTCGCAGAGGCCAGATGAATTTGTACACTACGGGCGCGAGAGGGGGTGGGCAGATGGAAAAGACAGAATAGAAAGTATGTGTATCTCTCTTTCTTATGTCGAAACCTTTAACTCAAAGGTAATAAAAGATTTCGTACCTGAAGTAAGAAGTCGGAAGTGTTTTTCGTATTTCGGGATTCCTATGTTCTATGTATATATGTTATGAACATTCTATGTACGTTTCACATATTCATGTATGGGTATGTTACAGCGTTTCGTTGGTGTAACCCTGCAGTAGTACCGACACGGCTACAGTTTGGTATGATTCCTAATTTATTTTATAACAGAGATCAGATTTCTATATGGTCGATAATCATCTCAATACGTGTATGTTAATATCGTTTTCAGTAGATGATATATTACTACCGAGGTATATGATCTAATTTCAGAGGTTTTGCATTTGATGAGGCACGCTTTTGATTAACCCATATGAAGTCTGTTTTATCTAAGTTTACGTAGAGACCAGTACCTATGGTTGTTTGCTCCAAGCTATACAGCAGATAATCAGATTGAGCAGATGTGTTACAAGAAGTGCTAGATCATCAGCGTAGAGGTAAAATCCTTTAGCATAGATTTCTATAATGAAACCATTTACGGTGCATTTTAAAGCAAAATCATACTTATTATATCTAATACCCATTTATTGCCAAATAATTTTAAAGATATCAAGACAGAACTTTTGGTTTGGTTCTATGGCATATCAACCATTGTTGGTTATAAAATGACAAATCCTGTTTTTACATATGTATTATTTTTTTTGTTTGTTTTGGTTTTATGGCATATCAACGTTTGTAGGTTATTTAACGCCAAATCCATTTTTATGCAATTAGTTCTATTTCAAAAAATTCAGTTTAGCATGTGTACGCAGTTTAATTATCAGGGATATCCGTGCCAGCGGCACGACATGATGATGATGATGATGATTAATCCTTAGTTTGCACACAGTGAACTGGTTTCAAGTATTGCTAATCAACATAAATAATTCTATTCGACACTATTTATTTTCTCACAGTTAAATGGTTCCAAGTGTTGCTATCTCGTACGAATACTTTCAGTTTGAAAAATTATTTGTATTCAATTGGACCGTGTGCACTCCCCATTAAAACAAACAAAGAAAAAACAACAACAAAAGAACAAAAAAAAAAAAAAACAAAACAAAAAAAAAAAAAAAACGTTACGAAATAACTACACGGCAATATGAATATGAAGGCATAAAATAACCCTGAACGTATTGACATGACGTAAAACTCAGTCGTCAGTTTAGCACGTTAGCGTTTCGCAATCTACATAACAAGACTCCATGTTTTAGCCAGAAAAAAAATACACCAGCTAGTACATACGTGGTGCCTTCAATAATTTTCCAGACTTTTTTTGCACAGGCATTTAAAATTGCCGTAGACTCTTAGAAAATTCAGTATCTTATAGCTATACATTTAATGAGATGACTGACCAATTTTTATGATTTCAGATTCAAATGAACAGCTACAGCAGCCATTGGAATACAACCTACTAAACCCTGATTGTCACAGCTGGTGAGCTTCAAAAATGCAATCTGGACGTGAGGACACTTTAGAAGAATGATATGCAATAAAATTCTGTTTTAAACTTGGAAAAAACGATGCCACAGAAACGTATGGAATGCTTCAGACTGCTTTTCGACCATCTTGCATGAATCGAGCATCAGTTTTTGAGTAGCATAAGAGATTCAAGGAAGGCAGGCAGTCTGTGAGGGATGATGAGATGTGTGGGAGGAGTAAGGAAGTCAATACACTAGAGTTGATTGGCCATAGGGTTAGGGTTAGGGTTTCTATGTTGAGGTTTTAAGGGAATTCAGGAAGAGATTCCGTTGGAAGACCCCATCACTCTTCGAATCGGGTCAGTGGCATTTCCACCATGACAATGCACCAGTCTACAATCCCATCCTTGTCACAGATTATTTGACCAAGATGAGTATCAAGACAGTTCATCACCGTCCCTATAGTCCAGACGTTGCTCCCTGTGACTTTTGGTTATTCCCTAAGCTCAGAGACGAAGGTCATTGACACGCTCACACAAGAGGACTTCCATGGGGCCTTGCAGAAGTTGTTGGAACGGTACAACAAGTGCATTGCGGCCGGAGGAGATTACTTCGAAGGGGACTAAAGTTTCATGTGTGTACTATCAATAAAAGTGCCCATACGAAAAAAAGTCTAGAAACTTATTTAATCATCCTGGTAATATTTGGATTCAGTATCACATGTCGTCCATGTTCAAGAATCACAAATAATCACTCCCAAGAAGAAAAGCCGATTTAAAATGCAAATAATGAGTTTGGTAATTCAAAATTTGTATTTTTCATCAAAACGAACCAATTTTCAAGAGTTAACAATGAATTCAAAACAGTCCGCTGAGCAAATTAATAAAAAAAAAACGAATAATTATTTTTCTCTTTAATTCTGAAAGATTGTCGGTTGAAAAATCAACCGCGAAAGGAATTAAAAGTCTTTTTAATCTAATCCAATTAAATCTTTTTCATTTCTTCACTAATAAGGCTAATTAATTAAAACATATTCCTTTGATCAATTTAAAAAAACGTCTTCAATTCATTTTTGTAACTAAATTCGCACATGAAAAAAATCCTTGTTATAATTCAAATTTCTGATTTCTAATTTTATTCGTTTATTTATATAAAGTAAAATTGGCGACGTTAGACGAGGTTGACCCGAAGGCTCCCTTTTCAATAGCTACTTCACCAAGGTGTAGAGGAGGGCGCTACTCCTTCTCTGGATTGCTCCACTTTACCCTTGATGCTTACCTTATAATGCTGAGTGTTGAGCAAGGCGGCATCAAGTACCATTTTGTGAGTCTTTAGTATGACTCGACCTTGGATTGAACCCCGGTCTAACGGACCATTGGCGAACACTCTACTCATTAGGCCAATCGCCACTTTACCTTTATATTTCAACATCTTTATATGTCATCGTACACCTCAGTCTAAGAACAGCAGTGATAATTTTTACCCCATAGCTCGAGGGTAAGGAGGTTCATACCTTTCCCAAGGGTATTAGGGCGAAAGGGAGCGTAATACTGTGACTGGAGTTCGAACACTTTTACTATGATGTTGCAGTCCAATGCGTTACCCATTACGCCACTGGTACTCCTTTCTTTTTATCAACTATATTTTGATTTTCGGAATCCACCGAAATCTCAAAGTATTATGTGCAACAACCTGTAAGGCTTAAAGATTAATTTTCATATTTTTAAATCACTTTATGTTTATGTAATAGGTGATTAGAAAATTTTTATCTAATTAGATAAAAATTTATTACCCAACAATTGAATAAACGTAATGAACAGTTATTTAAATGCCGCCATACAAATAAATATGAACTCACATGAAAAAGGTTAATAATAGGAAAAATTGATAATGTATATTGAATTGATATGGTATTAGTATTAATATTGGTAGTCTCGGCAAGACGACCAGATTTTATAATAATCAACAAAAAAAAAAAGAAAAAAAAAGAAAAGAACTTGCAAAATTAAAAGAAAGAGAAAAGAAGGACAAGGATCTGGACCTTACGAGAGAATTGAAGAGCCTGTGGAACATGAAAGTGACAATTATACCAATTGCGATTGGTGCTCTTAGTAGAGTCACTAAAGGATTTGTACAAGGATTGGAGTATTTGGAAATAACAAGACAAGTGGAGACCATCCAAACTACTACATTATTGAGATCAGCCAGAATACTGAGAAGAGTCCTGGAGACTTGAGGGGACTTGCTACATCTCAAAATTCAGTGAAAGATAATCAGCTAATGCTGATGTGAAAAACTCTCAAGGAGTAAAATAATAATAATAATAATGATAATAATAATGATAATAATAATAGCAAATGTAAGCTATGCGGTGGCAGAGATGAAACGATCAATCACATAATAAGCGAATGCAGCAAATTAGCGCAGAAAGAATATAAGACTAGAAATGCCACTGACCCGATTTGAAGAGTGCTCACCTCTTCCCAAGGAATCTCTTCCTGAACTCCCTTAAAACCTCAACATAGTAACCCTAACCCTAACCCTAAGCCTTTGGCCAATCAACTCTGGTGTATTGACTTCCTTACTCCTCGCACACCTCTCATCCCCCCTCACAGACTCCCTGCCTTTTTTGAATCTCTTATGCCACTCAAAAACCGATGCTCGATTCATGCAAGATGCTCAAAGAGAAGTCTGACGCATTCCATACGTTTTTTTCCAAGTTTAAAACAGAATTTTATTGCATATCGTTCTTCTAAAGTGTCAGATTGCATTTTTGAACTTCAGCAGCTGTGACAATCAGACTTTAGTAGGGTGTATTCCAATTGCTGTTGTCGCGGTTCATTTGAACCTGAACTCATAAAAATTGGTCAGTCATCTCATGCTTTCAAATTTAGTTGTCTGAATTTCTGAGACGAAGCTTGATGATTTTTATCATGAAGGGTTTTCGGACTATTGTCGTCATCTTTATTGTTATTTCCACAATGTTTCGGCCGATATGTCCTCCAGCGTTCTTCAGGTATTTGTAGAACTCGGGAACCTACACGGAATTTCGATCTACGTTCTTTATTGAATCCACGGGGTCGCCTGTTCTGATTCCGTTTGCCATAACCGGGTACAAGTGTTAAGTATTCCTATATTGTTACTCGCTTGTAGTCAGGATTGAACCTGCAACCTCCAGATGATTGTTTCCTTTGAAGCTTAGGGAACCAACGCCTATAACCGTTATGCTGCGTATATTCCTGCAATTCCACGATGAAAAAATTTTTCTGTGTGTTGCTCATCAGTTACCTACGTTCAAAGAATTGAAGCTTACCGAAAATTTTACGTACAAGTTAATCTGGCATTAAAGACGAGCTCAAGATTTTTAGCTCAAAATTCTAGGTAAGACTCATACATGCTATATATGTCGACCCCTCAACTTATAGTAGTTGGCCAGAACTTACCCAATAGGGATAAATGAGGATAGGCAAGGATAATTTATAAGCATTTAATAGATTTACTGGAATTTACCTTAATATATCTCTATAAAAATACTTTTGCAATTTCTGTGCCATATCTTAGAATCAATGTTTTAATCGACAATAAAATAACTTTCAATTTAGTTTTATTTAAAATGTTGTGCAATATAAGTGTAACATACCCATGATACAGACATGTGTAACGTACATAGAATGTTCGTAACATATATAACATAGAACATAGGAATCCCGAAACACGAAAAACACTTACGACTTCTTAGTTCAGGTACGAAACTTTTTATTACCTTTGAGTTAAGAGTTTTTTTTTTTCGACATATGGAGAGAGATACACATTCTTTCTATGCTGACTTTTCCATCTGCCCCAAACCACTTGCACACCTGGCTTCAGCATGCCCCGAAAGCCAACCGTCTTCTGCCGAGGCAGAACTCAACTCTATTGACTTTTTTCAAATCCCCCCTCCAAATCCTCCGCGCACGCTTCCGGTGCATGACGTCATTCACATACCCAAGTCCTATCTGGGATTTTTATTTTGACATCTCTGAATGACACATCCTCCCCGCACGCGCGTGAACACCTGATCTCATGTTGCACCTTACTAACCCATGCGCTAAGCGAAACGTTCTCAGCCTAACTAAACCGAAAGGCAAGATATATGAAGCGAAACCCTCGGCCATTTTATTACATAAGTACAGTAATAATCCTATGTGTGTATATTCAATAACTGACCTAAATTCCGACCCCTCTTCAACGTGGCAGGGCGGTGGCAACGGGTAGTGCCTGAGCTATACCGTCGGGAACTTCGGTTCCTGGTAGGGCCGCCCTAGGCGGTTTTAGGGCTGCAGCCCGGTTAAAGGGGCTCTGGTGAAAATCCAGGCGGTGTCTGTTTCCGGCAACTGGCGAACTCTGTCAATGCGTCTGTGGAAATCTGCGGCAAACAGGGCGTTTTTCCGAGTAGGACTTGGGACCCTTCCCTCAATTAAATCCAAAAGTATCTTCTTCGATGAGCAACATAAACAGCAATATTTAGATGCTGTACTTGTTCGGGAGGAAGCCGGTTCAACCCGACCAGGGCGAAAGCCGATACAAGTACAACTAAGAAAGTATATTCCATAAACTACCATTATGTCGTATTGATGTACTCTTATGGACCCCTGCACATGGCCGTGCAAAAGCAGGACGACCAGCACGAACATACATTCAGCAACTATGTGAGGATACGAGATGTTGTCCAGAAGACCTGCATGAGGCGATGAACGATAGGGAAAAGTGGCGAGAGAGGGTAAGGGATATCTGTGCTACCAGCACGACATGATGATGATGATGATGATGTCGTATTGAACAGTAATTTCTCTAGCTGTGTACGGGGTACATAATTTTTCTCTGAAATTAGAAGTAGATCAGCATTATAGGAAACATGAAAATCTTTCACGTTAGAAATTCACTTAAAATTTCATCAATCCACATTATACTGCGATATTATGAGGGATTGTCTTGTTTCGTTGATTTATCATATATATTAAAATACATCTACTTAATCGAATTTTGCAATTACGTTGTCGGGTTCGATAACCATATTTTCTTAACAATACTCAAGAAGTTGCATCTGATGTAATAGTTATTTGCGTTGAAAATGGGCTAGGCGATCCGAGTTCAAATCCTGGATGATGCAGTTGGCATTTCATATTGCACTAATACCCTTGGGAAAGGGATGAATGTTACATACCCAAATTACAGATATTTGCGAAATAGACATAGGGAAACTAAAAAACACGAAACATTACGAAATTGGTTCAGGTACGAAACTTTATAACCTTTGAGTTAAAGGTTATTTGATATGAGGAGAGAGAGAGAGAGAGACAGACAGACAGACAGACAGACACACACACACACACAATCTTTCTATGGTGACTGTTTTGACATCTTCAACTCTTAACCCAACCAACGTGCGGTGCCCGTAGCGCACAAATTCGTCTGGCCTCGCCCAGCTCTGAAATCAACCTTCTTCTTCCAACGCGGGAACTCAACTAACTGTTTTTTTTTTAAATCTCAGCCCACGCTTCCAGTGCGTGACGTCACCCAAATACCCTGGTCCCAACTTCTATCTGGGATTTTTATTTTGACATCTCTGAATGACACATCTTCTCCGCACGCGCGTAAACACCTGCGTTAATGTTGCACCTAACTAACCCATGCACTAAGCGAAAGGTTCTCAGCCTAACTAAACCGAAAGGCAAGATATATAAAACGAAATCCCTCGGCAATTATATTACATGAATCCGAATACTCTTCTTTATGTTATTGGTCAAGAGCAGGGCAGACTGTGCGCTTTAACCGTGGTACGGCAACCGATCTGGGAGAGGGAAAACTCTGAAGTTAAGACCAGTTGAACTCAGCTTAGAAATTGGCCTTGTGTCACACCCTGCTCGTGCCGAGATGTTGGTAAATACATTATTTTTCCACTTTATCATCTATTGAGTGTTTTAGTTAACCCTTGAGAGTTGAGGGGCGTGTCCTCGTGGTGTCATGGTTAAGCGATGGACTGCGGAATTGTAGTAAGCGAGTTCGTACTCCAGTCGCGCTATTACGTTCACTTTCGGGCAAATACCCTTGGGAAAAGTATGAATCCCCTTATCCTCCCAGCTTCTTTGAAAATGGCTTTGGCATTAAATAACCTACAAAGGTTGATATGCCATTAAACAAAGAAACCAAACCAAACCTTGAGAGTTGAATAGTTTTTCCTTGTTTTTATTGTTTTATTTGATAAGTCTTTGGGGAATTCATTCTTTTTGTTTGTGGTACGATAAACAACAACTATGGAAGGCAGTAATTACTGGGGATACGGTTACAAGACTCAGCATTCCTATCTGAGGTCGCGGTTAATCACCCGAAGAAGGCCAGAGGTAATATTTGGCCGAAACGTAGTGAAGAAAAAACAACACAAAAACTACCAAGATGACAAAAAGTTCGCAACAAATAAAAAATGAATTCTCAGATTAAGAAGCCTCATCTCAAAATGATTCCAATTAAAGACGAATTCATTCTCGATCATGAAGGGTCTCTGAATTGAGAGGATGATGTGGGTTTGATATTTTCAGTCCATGAAGAAGTATTCACTCTGGCACTCAACGTAGTCCAGTTTATTACCAAGACTAGTTTATTACCAAGCCCTCTGGGTTAAGTGTTGACGTCGTAGAACAATGAACACGTAAATTCGAGTTCAAATCCTGGACAAGAGTGTGTGTATTTAAAACTCCACTTAGAAATCGACCTTGTGTCGCCTCCTGTTCGTGCAGAAAGGTTCGGTTATATATATATATATATATATATATATATATATATATATATAATGCCTAAAAGAACCTGTAACTACCTACCAAGGTTTCACATAACGGATGTTCATGATAATTCTGCCTAAAGAGGGTTGGCCAAAACGACATTCAATTCGTGTTGAAAGGTTGGGTTATATATATATATATATATATAGGTTGGGTTATATATATATATATATATATAACCCAAACTTTCTGCACGAATGTAATGTCGTTTGGGCCAACCCTCTTTATTCAGAATTATCATGAACATCCGTTCTTTTATGCATTATATATATATATATATATATATATATATATATATATATATATATTAAAGTGGCCACTAGAAATAATTTAAAAAAAAACTAGCATATTAAACAAAAAAACTCCAAAAACAAAAAATGTAATATTTTCCCATTGCATTCAATATCGTTTTGAATTCATTATTTTCCTTCTCTAGTATTGGTTACCATACTATTTTATTAGGAGTAGAAATAGACCCATGCCTTTCCAGAGAACATTAGGGGTAGGTGAAAACAAACAATCACTGCTTGAATTTGGTTTCCGTTCACTGCACCTATTTTCTACATTGCTAACCATCTCACACATCAGTCAAGGTAATATACGAAAAACACACACACTAAATCCTGACATAATAATTGTTTATCGTGTTTTGAACGGTAAGTCTGACAATATAGATCGCAATGATACGAATATTAACAATCTGATTGTAAGGCGACATTGATAACATTCAACACAATAATTATATTGTCAGCATTTCAGAAACTTTTAACATTCAAGAAAGAGCTGATTGCAATATATATATATATATATACATATATATATATATATATATGTTCTTGATAAAAATGATGGTGATGATGATAATCATATCAATATCTCAACAAGAAATATAACTTGCATTTCGATGTCGGATTTCTCTTTAGATATTATTGGCAAGGTTACCCAGCATTGCCCAGAGTAAAAGACAAAATAATGAAGTGAAATAGTTCTGATATATATTTCAGCTAGAGGCCATCGGGGTTAAGCGTTGACTTTGTAGGACAATGAACACGTACATTCGAGTTCAAATCCTGGACGAGAGTGTTTGTATCTAAAATTCCACTTAGAAATTGACCTTGGGTCGCCTCCTGTTCGTGCAGAAAGTTCCGGTTATATATATATATATAATGCCTAAAAAAACCTGGCCCAAACGACATTCTATTATTCAAATGGCCACCAGAAAGAACAAAAAAAAAAAACTAGCATATTAAACAAACAAATATGTTCGTGGTGTTATGGTTATCGTCGCAGGAAATGGACACGGCGACACGAGTTCAAATCCTGAACGAGACTGATTGCATTTCACATAGCACTAATACCCTTGGGAAAGGTATGAATCCAATTATTCTCTCTCCAGTTATGGGTAAATAGTAGGGGAGACTAGTTTCTTAAGCCTTGGTGAGGCAACTAGTCTAGTGTTGTATATCGACCTACGACCCAGACGGGATGTCAAAATAGGAAATGCACCTTTGTAAATAACAGGTGCATCTGGTCGATCAGGACATTATAACCTTGACCGTGGATGCGTTGAATGAGTGTAATTTGTGACGCCCACAAGAAGGTGGATGTTGAACCATTATATAACTCGGTGAAGACAGGAAGTCAGTTAGTTTGGAGACCAGACCAGTTGGAGCTAAGATGCGGTAGAGAAAGCCAGCACCCAGCAGAGTGGGCCCTCAGGCCCCCAGTTGAGCAGCCCAAGAGAACGGGAAAGAAACGCGGTTATAGCCAATATGTTACAGTTCTGTTCGGTCTCTAACTCCTTCTCACACACAAACCTTTCAAATAAAGTGAGAGGTATATTTTTCTAAAAGACTGTGTCGCTCGTCTTTATTGTGTCGTCGTTATTGTGTTTATGCATGCATCTGCATCTAGGAGAAGGAAAACTCTGAATTCAAACCTGTTAAACTCCGCTTAAAAATGTGACCTCGTGTCATATCTTACCCGAGCGGAGGGGTTAGTAAATATGATATTAAACAAACAAAAAAACTCAAAAAAACAAAAAACAGACAAACCTTATTTGCCAAGAAACCAGGCTTTGTCACAAATTGCATTATTTCTTTTTCACACCGCCATTGTTATAGAAATGGCTAAATAAAAAATAAAAAATGAATATATATATATATATATATATATATAAGATATTATTCAATCCAGTAAGTCCAGAGTTGGGAACAATTCCAAAAAGGACCAATGGAATATTTAGAAATAGAATATTAAATTTAAGTAATCCCGGTCAAGAGCTCAATGTAAATAAAATCCACAGAACAAATAATATTCTCTTCAAAATGACCGAATGTTGGGTATCTTTGAAGAGAAAAAAATATATAAAGTAAGTTGGCTGACCGTGGTCGAGGGTGACCTGAAGGCTCCCTTTTCAATAGTTAATACACCGAGGTGTAGGGGGTGCTACTCCTTTCCCTTAAATGCTCCACTTACCCTTGGTCCATGCCTTATAATGCTGAGTGTTAAGCAAGCAGGCATCAATTATCCTTTTCTGAGTTTTTGGTATGAGTCGACCTAGGATTGAACTCCGATCTCCTGGGCCTGATCTTAATCGTTATGATTATCACAACATTTATACAAGTGTGCTTCAACTTATACAAGTGTGCTTCAATCGATTTATAATATCAATCCAAGATTTACGCTATAACAAACACAACGAGGACAATCTACCTATGTTTGGTTTGTTTTCCTCGTTTAATGGCATATCAATCTTTCTGGGGTAATTCAAGGTAAACGTCATCCATTTAGAAGCACAGCTGTGATTCTATTCAATCGATAGTTATCTTTGCCAAGATTATTCGTCCGAAAGTGTACGTAATAGTGTGTCTGGGGTTCGAACTCGCTTCCTTTGGGGCTGCAATCTAGCACTCCAGCTATTATACTACGGAGACACAGGGACCCCTCAGTCTATTAATGGGATTCGGTTCAAAATTGATTATATATATATATATATATATATAAAATTAACTTAAATCGCGAGTCGGAAATCTACTAAAGTTTCACCTTATAAGGTGAAACTTTAGTAGGAGATTTCTGACTCGCGATTTAAGTTAATTTTATAATTGGCTCCACTCGTGTTGAGCACTCTTGTAATTGTAGCATTGCAGGATTCGCGGAAGGTTTTTCGTTTTCTTTTGACCACTGACTGCGTATCCCTTGATTTTTTTCAAAGGGTCAGACGAGGTTGGCCTTTTCTTTCTTTTTGACTTATAATATTTTTTCTTTTCCCCCCGGACGGCGATTCAAGATACTCTTATCTCTTGTTCCAGGCGGGTTTTTTCTTCTTTTTTTCTGGTACCGTGAATGCTGGTAGATATTAGATTAGTAAATACATATAGTTGGTAAATCGTGTCTATTCTGTTTTATTTATCCATTGGATCTGAAGAAGTCCTGTTATATTTTTCTTCGTGTTTTTGGTTTACACCAGAAACTGAAAAACAGGATTGAAATAAATTTATAATCCTAAATTAACCGGTCTTTGGTTTTTTCTTAAATATATATATATATATATATATATATATATATATATATATATATATATATATATATATATATATATATATTTGTTTATTTTATCTTTTATTAGCCATGAATGTTTTGATAATGTCGTATTGTTGGAATATTTTCTTAAGAAATCTTTATGTCTATACTATGGCTTTTTCAAACTCATTTCAGTGGCACCTATGTATCACTTTTCATCAGAATTGTCATCATCTTCCTTTTTGACTATGGCATTGTCTGTTAAGCAATTACCTTTCAAAGGGCAACTAGTTATACCTCAGCAGTTACATCTGTCATTCTGGTCATTATCATTTTAGTATTCAAAAATATTGCTAAATTCTGCTAATAATAATAATTATAATAATTATATATATGTGTGTGTGTGTGTGTGTACATTTGATATACCATCGAATATATGTATTTAGCCAACCCCTCTCAACGAGCAAGATGCGACACATGGACAATTTTAAGCAGAGTTTGAATGGTTCGAATTCAATGTTTTCCTTCTCCTGGAACGGTTGCCATACTAAAGAGCCGGGTATATCCTACTAATCACTCACAGCTGGAAGGAGAATGGTTGAATGTATATCTTTCCAAGAAGTATGAGCGCTATGTTAAAATATAAACAGTCTCATTTGGGATTTGAACTTAGGTCACCATGTTTATAACCTATGACAATAACCACTGCACTATATATACTGTCACGTGATGGCTCACGTTGAACTAAAATTATCTAGCAGTCAAAAAGTGACCGTTATGAGAGAATGGGGGTCACACAGATGTTTGCACTTAAGTGACCTTGGGTCGCCGGACATCGGAAGGGGAAAGAAAAATGAAGCCAAATGATTGGCGGGAGCCTCAAACGGAAGTAGGGTTCCCTTCCCCTCAACGGAAGGAAAAGACAAAAAAAAACAGTTTTTGGACAAGTCTCGTGGCAGACGGACGATAGCCATTTCACTCCGGGCTAAAGACAAAAGACTGAGACATGAGAGACCTGAGTCTCTCAAGCCAGCATTAAAAACAGTACCAAGTCTATTAGCCCGTGAAAGAAGAGAAATTCTCCAGTGAACCCCGTCAAAAAAATAAGATAAGTAACTTTGGGACATTTTCCCTTTACACCCAAACTTTGTTTACCACTCTCTCTCAATTTGAAAAAGGATAAAAGCCAAGAAAAGACATTTATATTCATGGACTATCCTATTATATATTTTTGACACTTTGAACATATATATGTATATAACCGTAGTAAAGAACTTGTGTATTTTAATTTTACCATGTGGTCTATGTTATTATTCCATGCTTTCCTTTCAGCTTCTATTCGCCTTATATTATCTTGCTTAGAACTGTCCTATTAATTCCTAAAGTATCACACGGGAAACCGGAGTTGCCGACTGTAGCAATATTAATATTATTACAATTAAGACCTATAGGCTCACTTTCTTCCATTATCTCGGGGAAAGAAGAAAGCGACCTGGTGGGTGTGTGATAGTGTGAAATTTGGAACCCCTTGCCAGCGGCGGTCAGTCTGGCCTTACATTATTCCCTCACGTAATATGCCAGTTCTTATCTGCCTGAGAAAAGAACTCTGAACAGGACTTATTTCTGTAGGGGATCAAGTGCCAACCTGCCCCGTCTTCACACGTGCGAAAATAAAGTCCCGTTTTGGGATTTTAGACATTTGCCGTCACAGACCTAAAATGGGGGCTCATCCGGGATGATTATTATTAATAATATTTATTGCTAGTAGTCGTGTGACAATTCCTGCCGTTTAAACCTACCCTGGGAGACCGTGAAAGAAAAAAAGGAATACTGTTGAAACAGTCAAATTATTTGTTGATATCACTGTTTGGAAAAATTTTTTAAAAAATGAACAAAATAGAGAACTTTTTAAAAGAACCCTCCATGGAAAAGTTGGAGAGGCTGAGAAAAAGCGAGATAATAAAAATTGGCGAGAAGCTTGAGTTAAATGTTCAGAATTCTATGAGAAAGCATGAACTCGTGAGAGAAATAGCAAGGCACATGGTGGACGAAAATGTGTTCGAGGAAGCAGTATTAGAAGAGCTACCAACAGAAATGATAAGAATGACTCCAGAAGAAATTGAACTGGAGAAAATTAAAATACAAGCACAAATGGAACTACAGAGAAATAAAATGGAACTGGAGAAAATAAAAATTCAGCAAGAAACAAGGCTGCGAGAAGTCGACTTGGCAATAAGAGGACGCAAAGAAAGCCATGACAGTTTCGAAGTAACGAAGCAAGCGAGGCTAGTCCCAAAATTTGAAGAAGCCAACGTGGATGGATACTTCGCACATTTTGAGCGAACTGCGCTAAATCTTGGATGGCCGAAAGAATGCTGGTCGATGCTACTCCAAACTGTGCTGACAGGAAAAGCACAGAGAGCATATGCAACTCTGCCGACAGAAAATTGCGCCGACTATGATTTGGTGAAAGCAGCGGTTCTTAAAAGCTTCGAGTTGGTTCCAGAAGCTTATAGACAGAAATTCAGAACACAGAGAAAAACTGAAAACCAGTCTTATGTGGAATTTCTGAGAGAAAAGGAGAACGCGCTGGATAAGTGGTGTGACTCTAAGAGGATAGACGGAGACGCTGAGAAACTCCGGCAGCTAATATTAGCTGAAGAATTCTTAAACTGTGTGCCAGAAGAAGTCAGGGTTCACCTAAGTGAAAGGAAAACCGACGTGACTTATGAAATGGCTGCACTAGCAGACGAATACATCCTCACACACCGAAAGACAAAGGAAAAAACCTTCACGGGAAACAGAGTGAAATTCAAAGCTGAGTTAAGCCCTGAAGGAAGACCTAAGGAAGAAAATAGAAGGACCTTCCAAAGTAGCAGCAGAACAGTGGTCTGCTACAAATGCGGAAAGGCTGGACACATAGCCATAAGGTGTCAGCTTGGAAAAGGTCCTGAAAGAAACCA
The DNA here is from genome assembly GCA_963585895.1 of Sepioteuthis lessoniana. Taxonomy (NCBI): domain Eukaryota; kingdom Metazoa; phylum Mollusca; class Cephalopoda; order Myopsida; family Loliginidae; genus Sepioteuthis; species Sepioteuthis lessoniana. The sequence goes on from OY757942.1 coordinate 3,007,616, forward strand.
GACCCAGCCGAGAAAACCTCAAGGAGCTGTAACAACACCTAGAGGGAACCAGTCCTATCGACCCTGGACGAAAAAAGGGATGATAAAAGGCCCACACGGAGGACCAGTGGAAGTCTCAATTTTACGAGATACCGGAGCATCTCAGTCGTTACTTCTACGAAATAAATTACCTAAAAGGGTAATAGAAGCAACACGTGAGACTGTGATGATAGAGGGTATCGGCGGAAAGAGGGTAAAAATACCGCTATGTAAAATAACCCTTAAGTCCCAGTGGAAAAACGGACCAATTCGAGTTGGGGTGGTAGACAAACTACCTATGAAAGGAATTTCCCTTATACTGGGAAATGAAGTAAAAACTAAAAAGTGTCACCCGAAAAAGATGGCGAAAATAAGCGCCATAAATGAAGAAAGAAGGATGGCGAGGATGAACTCCAAACATGGAAAGAAGATGGCGAAAATGAGCGCCAAAAATGAAGAAGACAAGATGGCGGCTGAGCCACGTGGGCGGCACAAACGACATAGTCGCTCGCAAAGTGAGAAGGTGGAAAGAAAAGAAGTGAACCTTCCACACCTCAATAAACAAGATAAAAGGACCAGTCGGCAGAAAAAGGATGAAGGTCCAACGAATATTAGGAATAAATTCCCTAATACTTATCGAGAGGATAAGAGGAAAATAAGAGGACCCTCACAAGTGACTAAGAAGGAAGAATTTAAAAAGGGCGACGAAGTCCTGCTACTGTCATCAAATAAAGGACCCCACTGTGGTGGACGATATATAGGTCCCTACGTAATATCACAGAGAATAGACAAGAGGACATATAGAATTGATACCAACGAAGGAAAGAAGAAGACACAAGTGTGTCACACAAACAAATTGAAGAGGTATGTCCGTCAAGAAGGCCAACCTCGAAAAATTGAGAACTCGGCAATGCCGAATAAATTCGAGGAAAAATTAGGCCAATTGTCTGTTCCAGAGAGAGAGGGCTTAGAAAAATTAATAAAAAAGTACCCAAGTTTATTTCTCTAACGCCCCACGAAAATGTAGTAGCAGAATATTCTTTCGTAGTTGTTGAGAGAAAGAAAGAGAGAGAGAGAGAAACTAAAGAAAATGAGGAATTCTCGTCCCCAATGTTGAAATATGAGATGGACGAGAAAGTGGTTCGTCAACAAGTGACGAATAGGGGAAAGAGAGAAAAGAAAAGGAAGTTTTCTCCCCAAAGCTTGACAATTAAAATTATAAAGTCGTCAAAAGTGACGAAGAAAGAAAGAAGGACTTACCTCCTCAAGGTTTGGAATATGATACGGCCAAAAGCCGAGAGAGAAAAAGAAAGAAAGGAAAACGAGATTAAAGAAAAAGAAAAGGGAGAGAGAGAGAGAAAGAAAGAGAAGAGAAATTGTTTTCCCCTATAGTGAAAATTAGGAAGGACGAAAAAGAGGAAAAGGAAAGAATTCGTCAAAGCGTGAAGAAGAAAAGGGATGAAAGAAAAGTAAAGTGAGAAAAAAAAAAAAGTGAAAGAAAAGGAGAAAGAACAGTGAATTGATTTGCCTTTTTTTTTTCTATGGTATTTCTATTCATCTCCCTTTCTTCTCTTAAGCGGGGGAGGTGTCACGTGATGGCTCACGTTGAACTAAAATTATCTAGCAGTCAAAAAGTGACCGTTATGAGAGAATGGGGGTCACACAGATGTTTGCACTTAAGTGACCTTGGGTCGCCGGACATCGGAAGGGGAAAGAAAAATGAAGCCAAATGATTGGCGGGAGCCTCAAACGGAAGTAGGGTTCCCTTCCCCTCAACGGAAGGAAAAGACAAAAAAAAACAGTTTTTGGACAAGTCTCGTGGCAGACGGACGATAGCCATTTCACTCCGGGCTAAAGACAAAAGACTGAGACATGAGAGACCTGAGTCTCTCAAGCCAGCATTAAAAACAGTACCAAGTCTATTAGCCCGTGAAAGAAGAGAAATTCTCCAGTGAACCCCGTCAAAAAAATAAGATAAGTAACTTTGGGACATTTTCCCTTTACACCCAAACTTTGTTTACCACTCTCTCTCAATTTGAAAAAGGATAAAAGCCAAGAAAAGACATTTATATTCATGGACTATCCTATTATATATTTTTGACACTTTGAACATATATATGTATATAACCGTAGTAAAGAACTTGTGTATTTTAATTTTACCATGTGGTCTATGTTATTATTCCATGCTTTCCTTTCAGCTTCTATTCGCCTTATATTATCTTGCTTAGAACTGTCCTATTAATTCCTAAAGTATCACACGGGAAACCGGAGTTGCCGACTGTAGCAATATTAATATTATTACAATTAAGACCTATAGGCTCACTTTCTTCCATTATCTCGGGGAAAGAAGAAAGCGACCTGGTGGGTGTGTGATAGTGTGAAATTTGGAACCCCTTGCCAGCGGCGGTCAGTCTGGCCTTACATTATTCCCTCACGTAATATGCCAGTTCTTATCTGCCTGAGAAAAGAACTCTGAACAGGACTTATTTCTGTAGGGGATCAAGTGCCAACCTGCCCCGTCTTCACACGTGCGAAAATAAAGTCCCGTTTTGGGATTTTAGACATTTGCCGTCACAATACTCGTAGGGGAGTGTTCTCGTGGTGTAATGGTCAGAACGCTGGACAGCGGAATCGTAGTTAGCGAGTTCGAACTCCAGTTGTGCTATTACGATCACTTTCAGACAAACACTCTTGGGAAAGGCATGAACCCCCTTATCCTCCCAGCTATGGGTTAAATAGTACCCCAACTATTCTTCTAGCAGGCAGGATTTGGCATTAAATAACTCAAGAATGTTGATATGTCATTAAACAACAAAACCAAACCAAACCTTGCATGCAGTGTCTCATCAACGGAAGAGGACATCGACACATGGCTAACGAAGGCATGGACAGCTATCAATAGGCTATCGATCATATGGAAATGAACCCCCTTATCCTCCCAGCTATGGGTTAAATAGTACCCCAACTATTCTTCTAGAAGGCAGGATTTGGCATTAAATAACTCAAGAAGGTTGATATGTCATTAAACAACAAAACCAAACCAAACCTTGCATGCAGTGTCTCATCAACGGAAGAGGACATCGACACATGGCTAACGAAGGCATGGACAGCTATCAATAGGCTATCGATAATATGGAAATCAAACCTGACTGATAAAATGAAACGCAGTTTCTTCTAGGCAGCGGTCGTATCGATACTGCTGTATGGATGCACTACTTGGACGCTAACTAAACGGCCGGAGAAGAATCTAGACGGCAACTACACAAGAATGTTGCGAGCAATATTGAACAAGTCCTGGCGGCAACACCCCACAAGGAACCAACTATACGGCCACCTGCCTCCCATCACGAAAACTATCCAAGTTAGACGAACCAGACATGCAGGACACTGCTGGAGATGCAGGGACGAGCTTATAAGTGATGTACTCCTATGAACCCCCACATATGACCGGGCAAAAGCAGAAAGACCAGCTCGAACGTATATACAGCAGCTATGTGAGGATACGGGATGTAGCTCTGAAGACCTGCCAGAGGCGATGAACGATTAGGAGAAGTGGCGAGAGAGGGTTAGGGATATCAGTGCTAGCGGCAGATGATGATGATGATATGCCTGTGTATGTGTGTGATCGATTGATTGATTTTAACGCCATTTCAACTCGTCTAGGGTTATATTATACCCAGACGTTAGGGAATTGTGTTCATATTTACATTTTAGAGTGAATTAAAAACTCATGATAAAACTTTTTTACTTTTTTATATTGATATATTTGCTTTAGACATTTGGTATATTGTATTATGTTCATCGAATTTTATTTCTCTTAGGTGCGCCAAATTTTGGCAAGTTGTACAAAGAATTTTCCAACAGGATCAATCGAGGTCAAGTAAGGGCGGATAAATCAAACACTTCCTCCGTCCGACCACTTACAGCATCGGTGGATGCAGTGAGAAGACAATTTTTTCTATTGTTTTACTTTCTTTTTTTTTTTTTTTGATTGATCGTCTGTGGCAATTTCTGCCAGACATGAATACTTCCAGTCCAGTCTTTCTTCGACTCTCAAAAAGGAGGAAAACTTTGTCTAGACATAAAGTTGTTGAAATTATGATAAGTACAGAGGGATTTAAAAAAAAAATAAATAACTTTTTTTTTATTCAACGTGGAATCAGACTTTTTAAAAATCTATAAAGACAAAAGTTTGTGACATCAAAAAGTTAAAAAAAACAAACTATTTGTTGGAGGCAAGGAATATTATCCTCGTTAACTTACATCAAAACGCACTTGCCTAATGAGTAGAGTGTTCGCTGATGGTCCTGGAGACCTGTGTTCAATCTCAGGTAACGTCCTACCAAAGACTTTTAAAATGGTACTTGATACCTCCTTACTTATCTAGGATTAAGTGGAGCAATCCTGGGAAGGGAGTAGCTCCCTTCTCTTCATTTGGGTGTTGAAGCTATTGAAAAAGAGAGACTTCTGGTCGTCCTCAACTATGGTCGTCAACTTACTTGTATATATAGTGCAATTAGAAGAAAAAAACACAAACCTGGCTAAATTATCATTATAAATTTATTTCACTGGAGAATATCATTATACCCTCCGTCTCATCAGATGACTATATATGTTTGACTTGAGGTTGCAAAATAGTAAACGTGGATTACAGTCTATCTGTGTATGAAAAAAAATGGGGAAGACTTATATAAATTCTAAATTCTCAGGCAATGTCAAGGGGGAGTCAGAACAATAAGGTGTTAGAAAGATTAAGAAACCGGAACAGGTTGTTCCTGTAAATCGACCCATCCCAATCAAAGCAAATGCTAAATCTTCTTTAACATATATATATATATATATATATATATATATATATATATATATATATATATATACGTAGTGCTATCAATAAGTTTCCAGACTTTTTTGTACAGGCATTTAAAATTGTCGTAGACTCTTGAAAATTCAGTATCTTATTGCTATACATCTTATTAGATGACTGACCAATTTTTATGATTTCAGATTCAAATGAACAGCTACATCAGGAATTGGAATACACCCTACTAAAGCCTGATTGACACATCTGGTGAACTTCAAAAATGCAATCTGGACGCGAGGACACTTTAGAAGAATGATATGCAAAACAATTCTGCTTTAAACTTGGAAACAATGCTGCCACAGAAACGTATGGAATGCTTCAGACTGCGTTTCGACCATCTTGCATGAATCGAGCATCAGTTTTTGAGTGGCATAAGAGATTCAAAGAAGGCACGGAGTCTGTGAGGGATGATGATGGGTGTGGGAGGAGTAAGGAAGTCAATACACCATAACTGATTGGCCAAAGGTTTGGGTTAGGGTTTCTATGTTGAGGTTTTAAGGGAGTTCAGGAAGAGATTCCTTGGGAAGAGGCCTGCACTCTTCAAATCAGCTCAGTGGCATTTCCACCAGGACAATGCACCAGTCCACAACTGCATCCTTGTCACAGACTATCTAACCAAGATGGGCATCAAGTCAGTTCCTCACCGCCCGTACAGTCCAGACCTTTCTCCCTGTGACTTTTGCTCATTCCCTAAGCTCAGAGGCTGTCGTTATGAGAGAATTGAGGAGATGAAAGAGGCTGTAACGAAGGTCATGGACACGCTCACACAAGAGGACTTCCATGGATCCTTCCAGAAGTTATTGGAACGGTACAACAAGTGCATTGCATCCGGAGAAGATTACTCCGAAGGGGATTAGAGTTTCATGTGTGTACTATTAATAAAAATACCCATACGAAAAAAGTCTGGAAACTTATTTAATGATCCTCGTACATTTATATATATATATATATATAGTCAGTATTTTCTTTTTAACATGTTTGATGAACTATGAAAGACAATTCATTTTTACCTATTTTATAGTTAATGCGCTCAATTCGTAGTATAAGTCGTGGGTTTTATGGCATATCAACCATTGTAGTTTATTAAATGCCAAAAACTATATATATATATATATATATATATATATAAATGATTTGGTTTGATTTTGTTTTATTGCATGTCAACTATTGTAGGTCATTTAAAGCCAAACTCTCTTTATTCATATATATTAAATATATATGATTTGGTTTGGTTGGGTTTTATGACATATCAACCAGTGTAGGTTATTTAATTCCAAATCCTCTTTATACATATATATTAAATATGTATATGATTTTTAAAAACATTTTGTAGATAACATTTTAAAACTAGCCTGAACTCTTTTTGCACACAGTTAAATGGTTTCAAGTATTTCTACATGACAGTCACAATTTAACATCAGGTATTTGTTTGCACATAGTTTGTTCTATTTGACCCATTACTAGGACTCTATTAAGTGCTTCCACTCCGGGACAGAGTGGATCTGGGAGTAATGGCAATGAAGGTATATTCCCCATTCCCCAAGTCTCCCTATTTGGAGCCTCGCCATTAAATGGTTCAGTGTCATATCAGGACACTCTTTTTGGAGGCGAGTCTTACCCGTCGACAAAGTTGCAGTGGGTGTATTCTAAAGCACCCTCAGCCGACTTGACTGTCTCAATAAATAGCAAACCTCTGAAATTAGTTGACCATCCATTGGCTGGTCATCGACAATATGTAAATCTGATAAAATAAAACGAGAAGGCGTGTTAGTACTACTGTATGGTTGCACCACTTGGACTCTGACAAAAGGCTGGGAGAAGAAGCTCGATGAAAACTTCACAAGATTGCTGCTTAGTGTCTTAAATAAATCCTGGAAGCCAGGCTTGAAAAAACGGCATTTGTATGGCAATTTATTCTCCAACCAGCTCTTTTCAAGAGCTATTACACCGAAGTGTAGGGGAGGGTGTAACTACTTTCTCTGAATTGCTCCACTTTAACTTTGATACATACCTTATAATGTTGAGCGTTAAGCAATAAGACATCAAGTTCCATTTTTTTAGTCTTTGTTATGACTCGACCTGGTAGTGAACCCCCTTCTACAGGGGTATTGGTGAACCACTTGGAACAATCCCCATGTCGACGAGTCAAGTGGTGCACGGTTTGGTGGGTTTGGAGCGATAGGTTCTATCGGAAGTGATACTAGTTACGTCCTCTTCATCAGTTGAAAATCTGGTGAGGAGACGCTCGGTGGAGCTAGTAGAATCTGCGTGGCGGTCATCGTGCTGATTTGCATCGGAGTATGTTGACCAATGGACTGCATGATAGGGAGGTGTTTATCCATCTTCCCTCAAAAGTTAGGATTTAACAAAAGATTATTTTATTGCAGGGAGCCACGCACGAATCGATACTCAGGTATAGCTATCAAAAAAATACTTGATCTCCGCGGCATTCCCCATATTTTAAGCGCTAAACTTAAATCTGTCAAGCAGGCAAAGCTAAGTACCAGGATTGTTGGGACAAAGTGATCAATTAAATAACACCTATTCGTCGTAAATTGCAAATGGCTCCTTGGGTTTTTCGGTGGTGTGGGAAGTAATGTCATTAATGGACAGCGTGAAGGATGAAGTGAGGCAGATGTATAATATCAAGGTTTCATCAGTTCAACCACAATGCTTGGAACGAGCGCAGAGGTCGAGTACGAGTTCTTTTTGTCACATCTAAATAACCAGCAAGGGTACCTGGGAAACGGGAGATCCGTTAATAAATTGAGACTGTCCAAATAAAAACAGGGAGAAGAGTCCTGAAGAACTGAAGATATTTACCAAAATGTGATAACCGATAGGAACGGAGGGCAAGAGAGGGCTATATGAATCCGTGCTGTTTTCACGCCTTCATAATATATTTATCTATCTATCTATCTATATAAATATATATAAAGATTTTTTTTATTTAAGTTTTTATGATTGGATGCAAATAGAATTTATCCTTAAAGCATATTTGAAAACATCTTATGTTTTAATCTTCTCTCTTAAAGTTTCCCAACTTTTCTCCTGACGACTTCAAATACTTTGACGTTTTCTTTTCAGTAAGAACTCTCTTTTGTCGATTGAATTAATTGTATTGGCTTTGACATGACCAACTTTCATTTGGTAATGCTATATTCAAATATCGATTAGGAAAACGGACATTAACATGAGACAGATTGATTGATAGATACCACGAGAAATATATATATATATATATATATACATATATATATATATATATATATGTGTGTGTGTGTGTGTGCGTGTGTGTGTGTGTGTGTGTGTATTTTGGTTCCACTGTAATTCTTTTCTTGGTTAAACGACCGTTTCAGATCTAATCTAACATTTTAAATTTTATTACTTGTCGATTTTACTTACACACACACAAACACACACACACACACACACACACACACACACATATATATATATAAGATGGAATAATGATGGGACTGTCAGTGACGCAAACTATTATATCAGTCTCTTCATACACACACACGCATCCACACACACATATGTATGTACACACACACAAACATACATATATATATATATATATATATATATATATATATATGTATGTATATATATTATTTTGAATCTGAGTCATGCAAAAGTCTGAATTAAAATCAGTTAAACTCAGCTCGAAATCGAGGGGAGGGATTGGGTATACTGAGTGTTCACTAATGGCTCGTGAGACCGGTGTTCAATCCCACGTCAAATCATACCAAATACTTAACGACAGTACTTGATGTCTCCATGCTTAATACTTAGCATTATAAGGTACATATCAAGGGTAAGTGGAGCAATGCAGGGAAAGGAGTAGTGCCCTCCCCTACACTTCGGTGTAGTCGCTATTGAAAATGGAACTTTCGGTAGGCCAACTTTCATATATATATATATATATATATATATATATGAAACATTTTTAACATATATATATATATATATATGTTAAAATGTTTCATATCTTACACAATGAAAATGTGTTTTACAAATATTTTACACCATGAATATATGTTTTTTAGCGTATTAACTTTTCTCGTCAGTCCACACGGGAAATATTAATCAAATTGATCGAACATTTAGATCAGCATCCAGCTAATTTGTCTACGGGATTTTATGAGCAATTGTGTTTATTCTATATATATATATATATATATATATATATATATATAATGGACAAAAGAAAATATGTACTTATTCTATCCATTAACCAGTGCCATTTTAGCTTAACAAAAAAAAAAAAAATCAGATAATTGATAGTGAGCGTTATTAGCAAACGTTAAATATTGACAGTTTTGCCAAGACATTTTTCTTTCTTTTTCCTCGTCGCCATTGTACCTTTGGCAGAATCTTGTGATATGAATGTAAAACGACCACTAACAACAGCAACATTGAAAATACTGAAACGGGGACTTATTGTTCAATCTACTTTTTATCCAGATTCTTAATGGGCTGTCAAATCGAAATAATTACAACCCAGTTCAATCCGATATTATCCTCTTTTTCTAGAACAATCTTATTTTATTTTCCTTTTGTTATTAATTTGGTCTTTTAGATTTAATTTTTATTTTGCTGATTTTTTCAACCTTTTTCACTTCCGGTTTGGATTTCGTTTTTTTCTTCATTTAAATCCTTTCTTCATCTTTTTCATTTTTGTTTAAATCGTTTCTTCATCCTTTTTCTTTTCATTTAAATTCTTTCTTCATTCTTTTTTCTTTTCATTTAAATTCTTTCTTCATCTTTTTTTCCGTTTAAATTCTTTCTTCATCTTTTTTCTTTTTGTATAAATTCTTTCTTCATCTTTTTTTTTCTTTTCGTTCAAATTCTTTCTTCATCTTTTTTCTTTTCGTTCAAATTCTTTCTCCATCTTTTTTTCTTTTCATTCAATTTCTTTCTTTATATTTTTTCTTTTCGTTCAAATTCTTTCTTCATCTTTTTTCTTTTCGTTCAAATTCTTTCTTCACCTTTTTTTCTTTTCGTTCAAATTCTTTCTTCATATTTTTTCTTTTTGATCAAATTCTTTTTTCATCTTTTTTCTTTTCGTTCAAATTCTTTCTTTACCTTTTTTTCTTTTCGTTCAAATTCTTTCTTCATATTTTTCTGATTGTTAGAATTCTTTTTTCATCTTTTCTTTTTCAGTCTCATTATTTCTATATTTTCCTTCCTCAAATTACTTTCTTTCTTAAATCATTTTTCTTTTTTATCATACTTTTTTTTATTATTTTACTTTTCCAAGTTAATTTCTTTCTTTCTTTCTTTCTTTCTTTCTTTCTTTCTTTCTTTCTTATTCTTTCTTTCTTTTTTCGTATCTTTCTTTCTTTCTTTCTTCGTTCAAATTTTCCTTCCTTTCTCAATAGACAAATAAACAAATATATCTTCGTCTTCGCTTTTAACTTATTCGAGGGTCGATTTCATGAGATTTATATTTGACTTAGAAATAATGTCTACCATCACAATTTAGAGGAGGGAGGTAAAGGAACTGAGGAGGAAGAGGAAAACAAATTGTTTTAAATGGGTAAAACACAAAAGATAAAAACAAAAAATATCGGACTTTGCCATTTTCCACTTCCAGACAAAACATTTAACGCCATCGTCACCGACTTACGAAAGCAATCTGTGAGAACAAGTAAACTCAAATTCTTTAAGTAAATAACATTAGTTTTTTGTTTGTTTGTTTGTTTGTTTGTTTTCTTTTATTATCAATTGACTAACGTTGCAATCATTTCCTTTTTCATTCCACGTCTCTCCACATTTTGAGTTTTCGTTTGTTTTACCCTGTCAACGAGACTTAGAATATGCAGACAGTATCCCCTGTAGAGGATTAAGACTCCCCGTTCCGCTAAAAAGATGTGTATCCTGGGTATGACACTAAACTAAATAAGACGGTTCAAGGATAATCATTTCTTAAATATTAGTACTGACTTATCTAAGAAGCTCTTTATTACATGCGAGGGGTTGACAAACTTGCTTAATGTAACAGCCGTAAACGATAAAACTCAGATGTTTGAGACTGGCAGTATATCGACAAAATTTACATATTTTTATTCTTACGTGATGCCATCAACAATTTCCAGATTTTTTTGTACAGGCATTTAAAATTGTCGTAGACTCTTGAAAATTCAGTAAGTTATTGCTATACATCTTATGAGATGACTGACCAATTTCAGCTTCAAATGAACAGCTACAGCAGCAATTGGAATACACCCTACTAAAGCCTGATTGTCACAGCTGCTGAAGTTCAAAAATGCAATCTGGGCGTTAGGACACTTTAGAAGAACGATATGCTATGAAATTCTGTTTTAAACTTGGAAAAAATGCCACAGAAACGTATGAAATGCTTCAGACTGCTTTTGGAGCATCTTGCTCGAATCGAGCATCAGTTTTTGAGTGGCATGAGAGATTCTAGAAAGCCAGGGAGTCTGTGAGGGATGATGAGAGGTGTAGAAGGAGTAAGGAAGTCAATACACCAGAGTTGATTGGCCAAAGGGTTAGGGTTAGGGTTACTATGTTGAGGTTTTAAGGGAGTTCAGGAAGAGATTTCCTCGGAAGAGGCCAGCACTCTTCAAATCGGCTCAGTGGAATTTCCAGTAGGACAATACACCAGTCCACAACTCCATTCTTGTTACAGACTATTTGACCAAGATGGGCATCAAGACAGTTCCTCACCCTCCCTATAGTCCAGACCTTGCTCCCCGTGACTTTTGGTTATTCCCTAAGCTTAGAGGCTGTCGTTATGAGACAATTGAGGAGATGAAAGAGGCTGTGACGAAGGTCATTGACACACTCACACATCAGGACTTCCATGGGTCCGACCAGAAGTTGTTGGAACGGTTCAACAAGTGCATTGCAGCTGGAGGAAATTACTTTGAAGGAGACTAGAGTTTCATGTGTGTACTATCATTAAAAGTGCCCATTCGAAAAAAGTCTAGAAACTTATTTAATGATTCTCGTACATATGCATTTTAACTATAACCAAAATTTTATATAGATTTTATGGAATGCATTTTAGACGAAATATTATTTATTTATACTTGCCGTTTTTAAACTGGTTAGGTTGGGTTATTTGATTTAATTGTTGTATAGCTGTAAAGATCTCAATTATAACAGCAATACAAATACAAATACAGGCTGACTCAGTCGTTTCAGATACAAACGGGTTTATTAATTTCTTGTTTTGGACCTGGGCGATACGAGAGAGTGACACCATTCAAAAAAGGCTATGCTAACCATAATACGCTGACCCCACCCCAATGCGCAGCGCATCTTGTGGGGTTTAAGATCTTAGTTCATCTCTGCCGGACTTTGGCCTTGCAGTTAGAGTGTTCGCCAATGGCCCGGGAGACCTGGGCTCAATCCCAGGTCGAGTTATCCCAAAGACTCAAAAAATGGTACTTGATACCACCTTGCTTAACACTCAGCATTATAAGGTACGGATCAAGGGTAAAGTGGAGCAGTCCATGGAAATGAGTAGCGCCTTTCCCTACACCTTGGTGTAGTAGCTATCGAAAAGGGAGCCTTCGGGTCACCCTCGACTCTGGTCGCCAACTTTACTTATTTCATCTCTGCCGGTCGAGATACGAAAAACTCAATCACTACCATCCACGGTCAACTTCAACTACTGTCTTTTCAAAATCCTCAAATTCTCAGGACCATCTCTTCTGGCCATGACGTCATCCAAACTCCAGCCACATTTCCTGTCTGGGGTTTATTATGACTGATGATATTTGATATATCCTTTACGCACGGGCGTAAGACTGCACCATTTGACTATGCACCTGGACTAACAGACCCGATTAGTTCAAAGCCTTATAAATAAATAAATAAAATGTAATCAACAAAAAATGATTGATATAAAAATCATTACCTTAATTATATAACATAATGGCATATCAACCCTTGACGAGTATTCAATGCCAAATCCTGTTTACACATATATATGATTTTTAAACGAATAGTTTGTTGGTAACTTTGTTTTTCAAAGAGTAACATTTCATTTGTTTGCACACAGTCAAATGGTTTCAAGTATTGCTATCTCACACTAATAACTCTAACTGTTAAATGATTTCAAGTATTGCTATCTAATTCTCAGAATTCTATTCCTATGAGTTATTTGTTTGCACACAGTTAAATGCAATTTCACGTTAGTAATTTCGTTCACCAAATATTCCTATCAAGTATGAATAATTTGCTAACAACTGAATAGTTTCAGATAACAAATAATAATAATAATAATAATAATAATAATAATAATCCCGGCCAGAAGGCCAGACCTTATAATAATCAACAAAAAAAGAGAATTTGCAAAATTGTCGACTTTGCTGTCCTGGCGGACCACAGAATAAATCTGAAGGAATGTGAAAAGAAGGATAAGTACCTCGACCTTGCCGTGGAACATCAATGTAACGATTGTGCCAATTGTGATTGATGCGTTCGGCACAATAACTAAAGGATTATTAAAAGGCCTGGAAGACTTGGAAGTTGGCGGACGGGTAGAGACTATCCAAACGACAGCATTGCTGAGAACAGCCAGGATCCTGAGACGAGTCCAGGCTGCTGGAGGAGACTTGCTATCACTCAAACTCTAGAGAAAAACCATTAGCTAACACTGTTGTGAAAAACTCTCGAGGAGTGAATAATAATAATAATAATAATAATAATAATAATAATAATAATAATAATAATATGCGGCAACAGAGATGAAACGATCAATCAAATAATAAGCGAATGCAGCAAATTAGCGCAGAAGGAATATAAGACTAGATACGACTGGGTCGGCAAGGTGATCCACAGGGAGATGTGCAAGAAATTTAAATTTGACCATACAAACAAATGGTATATGTACAACCCAGCACCTGTCCTAGAAAATAACACACATAAACTCCTATGGGACTTTGACATACGCACGGATCACCTAATCTCGTCCAGAAGACAAGACCTAATAATAATCAACAAAAAAAAAAAAAAGAAAAAAGAGAACTTGCAAAATGGTCGACTTTGCTGTCCCGGCTGACCACAGAATAAAACTGAAAGAAAGTGAAAAGAAGGATAAGTACCTCGTCCTTGCTAGGGAATTGAAAAAACTATGGAACTTGCAGGTGACAATTATACAAATGGTAATTGGTGCGTTTGGAACAGTAACTAAAGGATTATTAAAGGGACTGGAGGACTTGGAAGTTGGCGGACAAGTGGAGACCATCCAAAAGACAGTATTATTGAGAACGGCCAGAATACTAAGAAGAGTCCTGGAGACTTGAGGAGACTTCCTGTCACTCAAACTCCAGTAAATGATAATAATCCTTTGAAAAGAATTGAACCGTTCTACTTGACCTACTGATGGAATTCTAACATTCATTAAAATTTCGCTTCAGAATGAACCCAAGAGTAATAGTCATCATCATCATGTCGTGCCGCTAGCACGGATATCCCTGACCCTCTCTCGCCACTTTTCCCTATCATTCATCGCCTCTGGCAGGTCTTCAGGGCTACATCCCGTATCCTCACATAGCTGCTGTATGTATGTTCTAGCTGGTCGTCCTGCTTTTGCTCGGCCATATGTAGGGGTCAACAGGAGTACATCACTTATGAGCTCGTCTTTGCTTCTCCAGCAGTTTCCTGTATGTCTGGTTTGTCTAACTTGGATAGTTTTCGTGATGGGAGGCAGGTGGCCGTATAGTTGGTGCCTTGTAGGGTGTTGCCGCCAGGTTCAATATTGCTCGCAACATTCTTGTGTAATTGCCGTCTAGCTTCTTCTCCAGCCGTTTTGAAGGTGAAGTCTGCATTCTCTAAACTCCAGGACTATAGCCTCACCATCAGGTCCAGTTTAATCTCATACCCTAGACATTTGAATTATACTATCTATATTAGTTTCAGTAATCCCAAAGACACAAATATCTTGAATATTCCATCTGCAATATAACAGCCGAGGGATTTCGTTTTACGCATGGAAATCAGACCTAACCGATAAAATGAAACGCAGCTTCTTCCAGGCAGCGGTCACATCGATACTGCTATATGGATGCACTACATGGACGCTAACAAAACGACTGGAGAAGAAACTGGATGGCAATTACACAAGAATGCTGCGTGCAATCCTGAACAAGTCCTGGCAGCAGCACCCCACAAGACACCAACTGTACGGCCACCTGCCTCCTATCACGAAAACTATTCAAGTTAGACGAACCAGACATGCAGGACACTGCTGGAGAAGCAGAGATGAACTCATAAGAGATGTACTCTTATGGATCCCCACACATGGCCGCGCAAAAGCAGGACGACCAGCTCGAACGTACATTCAGCAGCTATGTGAGGATACAGGCTGTTGTCCTGAAGACCTACCTAGGGCGATGAACAATAGGGAGGAGTGGCGAGAGAGGGTCAGGGATATCCGTGCTACCAGCGCGATATATGATGATATCTTGCCTTTGGGTTTAGTAAGGCTTTCAGCTCAGCACATGTGTTAATTTGGTGCAAACTTAAGGGCAGGTCTTAACGCACGCACAGAGAGGATGTGTCGTTCACAGATGTCAAAATAAAAATCCCAGATAGAAAATTGTGACTTGGGGATGTGAATGACGTCACGCACCGGGAGCGCGCGGAGGATTTGGGGGATTTTGAAGAAAGTCAGTTAATTGAGTCTTGCGGTCCGAAGAAGAAGGGTGACTTTCGCGAGCTCGCAGTGGCCTTGTGGCGAGTGCCACACGTGTTGCGGGGGGCAGATGGAAAAGCCAGCATAGAAAGATTGCGCCTCTCTCTCCATATGTCGAAAAACCTTTAAACTCAAAGGTAATAAAAAGTTTCGTACCTGAACTAAGAAGTCGTAAGTGTTTTCGTGTTTCGGGATTCCTATGTTCTATGTATATTTGTTATGAACATTCTATGTACGTTTCACATATTCATGTATGGGTATGTTACACATAGGCAGTAGATTAAAGTGTTTCATATTGACATTTATCGGTCAGTGAGAATAGCAGTCAAGTCAGATTCGGAGAATAGCCAGCGAGTGCCCAGAGGCGGGCAGGCGGCCCCTGGCTGAGTGTAATATAATAGCCGAGGGGTTTCGGTTAATGCCTTTGAGTTAGTTAGGCTGAGAACCTTTCGGCTCAGCACATGGATTAGTTGGGTGCAACATTGAGGCAGGTGTTAACGCGGGGGCGCACGGGCGGATGGAGGTGTCACTCAGATGTTACAATACTCCGAGACAAAACGGGTGACGGAGTGCGAGTGACGTCACGCACCGGAAGCGCGCAGAGGTTTGTGGAGATTTGAAGAAAGTTAGAGAGTTGGGTACTAGACGCCAAACGAGAAGGATCGACTTTTGCAGCTCGCAGACGCGAGGCGAACTTGCGCCCTATGGGGGGGGGGCGCTCGAGTTGGGGGCCAAATGAATAAGACAGCATAGAAGATTGTGTCTCTCCTCCTTACGTCGAGACCTTTAACTCAAAGTTAATAAAAAGGTTTCGTACCTGAACAAGAAGTCGTTACGTGTTTTCGAATTCCGAGATTCCTATGTTCTATCGTTATGAACATTATATGTCCATTTCGCACATAGCGTTAATTGTGAATATGGTACATATGAACCTACCATCAAAGAAGCAAAGATGTAAGTTCCCCCTGAATATAGATTCGCAAAGTGGTTTAGAAGAGTATCAGTATAGCAGTCTTCCATTATCCTTAGTTTGACTAATGTGACCGAGAACTTCGTCTCTGTCTCTGTCTCAGTCTCTTTCTCACACTTACATCCAATTTCGTCCCTTTCAAGTGACAAAGAAGAGAGAGTTATATTTTTATAAACAAAAACCTTATTGCCTCTTCATTATGTCACAAAATAACAAAACATAAGAAAGCCACGTATGACTTGCAAACTATGACTTAGTCACCCGTTATATGCTGTTAAAATGTGGATATATACCCAATAAAAAAACAACAAACCATTCCACCAATTTATACACAAATTCTTGAAATATGAGTTGACAAGTTTCTTGATCTGACAACAAATGCTTTGAATATTTTTGATGAGATCATTTTTTAGAATTCTCTAAAAAAGCAAAAAAAAGAATAATTATGGCATCAGATACCATATCATGTATTCTTAGACTTCAATGGTTGGCAAATGATTTTTACTTGGAACGGTGGGTAATTCTAATATTATAAGGACATTCGATAAAAGAGTGCTGCATGTGACTTACAAATTCTGGTTAGCCATATCTGTTATATCAGACGCTCAGTTGGGGACACGTCACAATTTACATTTAAAAATAATTTAATATTCAGTTGCGTTACGTTTTTATCACACATCGTATATATATATATATATATATATAGTCATTCGCCGAATGACTGTTTCGTTAAATTACAACTCTTCAGTATGGCTACACTCGAGAGATAGCTTCAAGTATGGGATCGAAACACGGCTGACTTTACGTCAGTTGGACATCTTACCCCAACACCATAATCATACTCAGCTTAAGCGAAGGAATTTTTTACGTATATTTTGCTACATATACGTTATCGGCTACCTTTATATATATATATGACGGCTGCCAGATCTTGCCAGATGATGATGATCACAGCCGTCCTTACAACCAAAATTACAGCTCAAACATCCTGATTAAAACCTAATTTAACTTGTGAAAATTATACAAAGTGCATAAAATAATAAACTAATAAGACATAGGATTATAATAATATAGGCTTGTGAGTTACTTATTCTACTCTGAGGGTCGACATAACTAAAGCCCAAGTGGCAATCACAGCAAGATAACTTGTGACTATTTAAGCTACAGGTTTGTTTTATTTCAGAGTACCTTCTCTAAAACTTTCCTGTCAGAGGGTATCTAAAGGTCAGCAGGTTTGATGTTGGAACTATCTTCTCCAGTTTTGATTTTGGAGTTAAGTTCTAGAAAAATTGCCTACACCACGGCTTGTTCATTAGACTAGAACTTCTATCAATTCAGACAATCGTTCTTTATCTTAAGACAATTTTAAATTGATAATTCGCTTTATATATATATATATATATATATATATATATATATATATATATATATATATATATATTAAATATGCTTACTAGAATCATTAGTCCTCAGCAATTAGGTTTGTATCATGTTGATGGTTTATTATATATCCCAAATAGTAATGGCCCTCTTAGCTCTAGCATACAAAAGAGGATTATAAGGGCCTTTAAGTTTTTGGGATTTAGGATAGAAATCTCATCTAATATTAAAATAGTCAATTTCTTGGATGTGACTTTAGATCTATCAAATAATTCTTATAAACCTTTCATAAAGACCAACCAGATTCCATCGTACATTAATGTTAATTCAAATCACCCTAAAAACATAATTAAGAAAATCCCAAAAGCAGTAAATTTAAGAATAGGTAAGCTATCTGCAAATGAAAAGATTTTCAAAGAGAGTAGTAAGAGATATATAGATGCCCTTAAAAATAGTGGTTTTAAGGAGGATTTTAGGTATTTAAAAGAAGATATAACAAATGAAATTACTAAAGAAAATAATAATTACGATTAAAAAAATAAAAATAGAAAAAGGAAAAATATATGGTTTAACCCCCCTTTTTGTAAATTAGCAAATATAGATGTAGGTAAATATTTTTTGAGACTAATAGATAAACATTTTCAACAAGATAATATATTACATAAAATATTTAATAGGAAAACCTTGAAAATAAGTTATTCTTGCACTAAAAATATGTCTCAAATAATGAATAGTCATCATCATCATCATATCGCGCTGGTAGCATGGATATCCCTGACCCTCTCTCGCCACTCCTCCCTATCGTTCATCGCCCTAGGTAGGTCTTCAGGACAACAGCCTGTATCCTCACATAGCTGCTGAATGTACGTTCGAGCTGGTCGTCCTGCTTTTGCGCGGCCATGTGTGGGGATCCATAAGAGTACATCTCTTATGAGTTCATCTCTGCTTCCAGACATGCAGGACACTGCTGGAGATGAATAGTCATAATAATGAATTAATTAATAAATTTCATAACCGAGTAAATAATAATAATGTTAATAGTAGAAAAATAGAATGTAATTGTAAATCTCGAAGTAATTGTCCAATGAATGGTTTGTGTAATTTAGATAATTTAGTATATCAAGCTATTATTAATCCAAAAGAGGACATAAGTGATAAGAAATATTATAGTGGCGTTTCGTCTACTAGTTGGAAAATTAGATATGGAAATCATAAATTTTCCTTCTCCCATGAGCATAAAAAAAAATCAAACTGCTCCATCAAAACATTATTAGGGATTAAAAGATAAAGGGTTAATCCCTGACATACAGTGGTCCATATTGAAAAGATCTAGTACCCCAAAATCTTTCGATAGTAGGTGCAACCTGTGTCTTGAAGAAAAAATCCACATTTTGGCTTTTCCTAAGCCAAAAAAAATTATTAAATAAGAGAAATGAACTAATAGCTAGGTGTAGACATAGGGCTAAATTTAAACTATAAATATTTAACCAAAACTTTTTTTATAAAAACATAGAGTTATTTTTGAGAATTAGAGTTAATTTTGAGAATAAATAAAATAAATTGTTAGAAAGAAAATTGTGAAAAAGCATATAATACACACGTGCTACATATAAAAAGTGGAACTGATTAATGCTTTCTAAATAGTTTTGAAATGTTAAAATATAGTAAATAAATTAAATATTTGTTTTTGTTTTTAGTTTTAATATATCTATTACTGTATCTTTACGTGAGGTTATTATTTAAAGTTTAAATCTAATTCAATAAAAAATCTGTAATTTAGGTCTAAATGTAATTAAAAAATTATTAATTAAAGAAAATTTAAAAAGAAATAGTTTGACTACATTGCTAACCGAAATTTAAATTTAAAACGGAAGTGGGCTTAATGAAGAGATAACTCTTCACCCCACTTCTATCCCCTCCCATTCTTATGTATCTATTCTAGTTTTTTTTTTATCAAAAAGATCTGAAGAAGTCCTGTTAATTTTTTTTCGTGTTTTTGGAAATTTCAAAAATGCGTAACAGGATTGAAATAAATTTATAATCCTATGTGACCGGTTTCGTTGTTTTTTCTTAAAGAAAGTATATATATATATATATATATATATAAGTAAAATTTGGCGACCGTAGTCGAGGGCGACCAGAAGGCTCCCTTTTTCAATAGATACTACACCGAGGTGTAGAAGAGGGCGCTACTCCTTTCCCTGAATTGTTCCACTTTACCCTTGATACGTACTTTATATCGCTGAGTATTAAGCAAGGAGTTTTCAAGTACCATTTTTTATATATTCAATTAGGAACAAACGAGCGATGCAGTACTTTGGTTGGTATAGTAAGTGAGTTGGTGATCTTAGTCGAGGGTGACCCGAAGGTTCACTTTTCAATTGCTCCACTTACCCTTGATCAATACCTTATAATCATGAGTATTAAGGAAGGTGGTATCAAGTACTTTTTTGGGGTCTTTGGTATATATATATATATATATATATATATTATGTCTATAGTAGAGGAAATCAGTGCTATAAAAATCCAGAATTCCTCATTTTTTTCTATTTTATAATTCTTATATTTACATGGAAACTACGCAGAAACACGACTTTAAAACAGGTCAGTTTTGCAACTCTTCACCGATTACCGATCTGTCTCCCAACTTCAAAGAGGTTCGATGCCAGAAACTCACGGCTGCCCGAGAGAGACACCGCAGAGCAGCCTGGGTAGTGATCACAACAATTGACTTCCAGTGCCCCCACTTGTTCAAGACCCTAAGCCTCTGGGCTGGGGCTGCGGAGAAACCTCCGTGTTCATGAGTTGTAGAATGCAAACGTCATCATCGGATCCGATTGATATCTACCACTATATTGCCCAGTCAGCTGGGGGGGCTGTAGAATACACCGACTGCTTCTCTGCAGAAGGGTAAGACCCCCCCAACGAGTGTCCTGGATATATCACACTAAACAATCGGATGGTGAGGTTCCAGCAATGCAGGAGCTTTGGGGAATACGGAGTACCCCTTCATTGCCATCGCTCCCAGTTCCACTCTGGTCCGGAGTGGTAGCACCTGATAGGGCCCTATCTATGGGTTAAATAGAACTAACAGCATTCTTATGCTAAACTGAATTGTTTGAGTAAACTGAATAGCTTGAAATAGAAATGTTTTTGATAATTAAACCGTACTTACATTTAAACTGCGTGCTTATGCTTAACTGAATTATTTGAAATAGAACTGTTTTTCGACATTAAAATTGTATTTACACTTAACCGAATGTTACATATAACTTCTTGAATAGTTTGAAATCGAAATGTTTTTGACAATTAAACTGTGTACTTATGCTAAACTGAATTGTTTTCAATAGAACAGATTATTTACATAAAGATGGATTTGGCGTTAAATAACCTACAAAGGTTGATATGGCATAAAACCCACCAAACCAAACCAAACCATCTACCACTATATATATATATATATATATATATATAAACGCTTTATATATAAAGTTGTGAATTAATGACTTGACGTATTGAATATATAAAGTATATTGATATTGGCATACCAATATTACAGTTTTTTTTCACTTCGATGATAAATTGCGTTTATAATTGGATGTTTTATCGATACAAGGGAGCATGCTTCTGTAGATGCACAAATAAAATTTCAAATATGCAGACCTATTAATTGTAGCTTTTCTGAATATCTAAATGCGTGTAAGTAAAAAAAGATATTGAAATAGCAAACCTTGGAAACAGTCTCGCACATAATTCTGAATTGACTGAAAACATTCACATACCTGAAAAATAAAAAAAAAGAAGTCTTATTATCCAAAATTAAAATCGGTTTTTAGATTCTGGTCGAAATTTAAATGACATTTCTGTAATTATTTTAACGAGATATGAATATAGCAGCTACATTTCATAGGATTTCTTATAATGTTTCTTTTAAACGGGAATTCTTCCGAACTATAGCCGTGTCAGTACTGCCGTATGGTTGAAATATTGTAGTTAAACGAAACGCTTTGATAAAAACAGAAGAAAAACTCGTTGGGATTTACACAAGGATATTGCATGCAGTTTTAAACAAATCCTGGAAGCAGCACCCCACAAAACAACAACTGAACGGCCACTTCGCTTTTGCAAAGCGTTCCTTGGACACACCAGGGTTGGTCGTCGGGCAAAAACTTACATTCATCCTCTCTGTGAGGTCTTATTAAGAGCGATGCCTGATAGGGACGGATGTCGAGAGCGAGAGAGAGCGAGAGAGAGAGAGAGAGAGAGAGAGAGAGAGAGAGTAAAAGGAATCCCAGCTGTCAATGATGATGATATTCTATATTATTTTTAATTTATATATGTGTTTTTTTTTTGTTGGTTTGTTTGACCGCTATATCAGATAGAATATCTTTTTTTGTACCTTTGGGGGAAAATATAAAAGGAAATTAAAGACTTTACCAATCAAATTCATCTGGGGTCGGTAAAGTCACTCTATCGGACTTTGTATGAGAACTTTGCAGAAATCAAATTTTTGTTTCGTTCCAGAAATACGAAGCCATTAGATGACAATAATTTTGGTGTAATTAACATTAAGTATAATTCTTTTAAAGATTTAAAAAATAAATGAAAAAAAAATATATTAATTTCATGCGGTCGTGTCGGTGCTGCTGTATGGATGCACTACTTGGACGCTGACTAAACGGTTGAAGAAGAAGATAGACGGCAATTATACAAGAATGTTGCGAGCGATATTAAACAAGTCCTGGCAGCAACATCCAACAAGGCGCCAACTGTACGGCCACCTACCACCTATCACGAAAACTATACAAGCTACACGAACCAGACATGCAGGACACTGCTGGAGAAGCAACGACGAGATCGTAAGTGATGTGCTCCTGTGGACCCCCGCATATGGCCAATCAAAAGCAGGACGACCAGCTCGAACATACATACAGCAGCTATGTGATGATACGGGATGTAACCTTGAAGACCTGCCGGAGGCGATGAATGATAGGGAGACGTGGAGAGAGAGGGTCAGGGATATCCGTGCTGGCCGCACGACATGATGATGATGATTGATAAGGAAGATTTTTATTCGATTCATTTGCACAAACTGGGCCATTGGCATAATGGTTAGAGTGTTCGCGAAAGGTCCGGGAGACCGGGCTTGATGCCACCTTGCTTTACACTTAGCATTATAAGGTAAGGATCAAAGGTAAAGTGGAGCAATCCAGGGAATGGTGTAGCACCATCCCCTACACCTCGGTGTAGTAGCTATTGAAAAGAGAGCCTTTGGGTCACCCTTGACTAAAGGGAGACAACTTTACTTACTTATTTACGCAATTTTTTTTTTTTTTGTAGAACAAAATATTTATTTTCAAAAATCTTTCCCTTCGTAAAAAAATGCTGGCATTACGGTTCCATTGTCTCTTGTAAAGAGAACCTTTTTATAAATCTTTTTATAAAGCGTTTGGGAGATTTTTATAAATAGAACCATTTTATAAATCTTTTTATAAAGCGTTCGGGGGATTTTAAAAGAAAATTTTCTTAAAATTAATTTAATTTAAAAAATAATCTAATCATCTTTTAAATTTAACTAATTTTTTAATTTAAAATAAGATTCGCAATAACATCTAACTTTTATAATTTATTTATCAAATCGATTAATTTTTCTCGGAGTACAAAAAAAAAAAAAAAAAATTTTTATAGTCCAGATTAAAAGTGTGCTAAAAGTAATCAGTAGTCGAACTTTTTTTAGACCTTATTTTTCTGATGTAGGTATCATTGGGGAACGAGGAAAGTTTTGGCAAAAGGTCCAAAGCTGTTGGGTTTATGATGTATGCGCAGTTTTACTCGATGAAAAACGCCGAACTTTTTTAGATCTTTCTTGGTGTAGGATGAGGTTATATATATATATATATATATATACATGCAATTTTCATTAAACATAATAGACATTTTATGCCTACATATTTTCTTCTGGATCCGTTCGAATTCCCGTATTACTTTTATCGTATTCGGGGGTAATTGATTTAAGTATTGTCCATAGTTGTATGAATCCCTAGTACTTTCTGCCCGACTTTGGGCCATCATCAGGGAAGAATCTATTACAAAAGTGATGTAACTTTTGTTTTAGCAAATTACTACTGTGTAAGGACGTCTTTGCCGTTGAAGATTATGGCGTTTGCTTTTAAATGTAATTCTGTAAATAGTGCCAGTAGCTAAAGACATTTAAGTACATTAGCACTGGTTTGAAAATTAATTCTATTAAGTGCTGGTTGCAGGTTTCTAATATATAATGCTTCGAGAATCTGAAGTTTTTGTTTATTATTTTGATGTTCGAGTATTGTTGTGTTGTCGGTGAGAATTTTTCGTAGTTGTGTTGTTGGGCATGAATGTTTTTTTAAATGCTGAGCTATTGAACTTGTGTCAGAAAGGTGCATTGTAAGTCTCCTCGACAGGGTAATTGAGGTTAACCAACATATATATTATTATTATCAGAGATACAATCTCCTAGGGGACATTTAAATTTATATATAACGTTGGTTTTTTGCAACACCCCAATCGAGGGAGAGGAGTTATTTCTAATGACCAAATTCGAGGTTTTAAACTTATTATAGTATATAATAAGTTTTATTTTTTTATTAGGATTAGTGGGGAGTATGTTTTTGTGAATCAATGTTTTCATTATTTTTTCATCGGATTTATAATTGTAGTGCATTTGGTTACGATAAAAAAGTTTGATATATGTTTGTTGAATGGATGGAGTAGTACACTGCTTATTTTGTTGGTTAACATTTTTGATCACACGTTTAATTTGTTCATCAACAATATAGTTAGGAAACCCATTATTGATGAGAGCCTGTTTTATGTTTTCTACTTCTTTATAAAATATTGTTTTGGAGGAGGAGATTAGTTTGGCACGGGATATTAGATTACGAATAATTGCTTTTTTATATCTGAAGGGGCATTCACTTTTAAAGTTGAGGGTACAGGAGTTATTACTAGAGGGTTTTTTGTAGGTGGAGGTAGTGAAGTTATTATTGTTGTTAGTATCAATGAGAACATCTAAAAAGGAAATTTTATTGTTTTTGTTTAGTTCATGAGTAAAGTTAAGAACTGAATTGTTTTGGAAGGTATCTTGTAGTATGTTGATTTCGTTAATATTATTAGTAAGAATAAGTCGGGCAGAAAGTACTAGGGATACATACAACTATGGACAATACCTAAATCAATTCCCCCCCCCGAATACGATAAAAGTAATACGGGAATTCGAACGGATCCAGAAGAAAATATGTAGGCATAAAATGTCTATTATGTTTAATGAAATTTGCATTAACGAAGAAATGCTGGCTAAATATACACACATATATATATATATATATATATATATATATATATATATATATATATAATAAAATGAATAGGCCCAAAGAGGGATTTATTCTTAAGTTATCTTTTTCTTTTCAACACATGTTTCTAGTGTTTTACACTATCTTCAGGGAGGGATAATGATTTATGATGGTGTTGCCTTTGATTTATATAGGGTCAACCGTTTCGATAAGGTTGTGCTTCTTTTTAATTCTGGCATTTGTGTCTGAGAATTTTCAGATCAAGTTAATTGTCCGTAATAAACTTTCGTTTCGGCAGGTATTGTTCCTTTCTTTCTCTTTTTTCTCTACTTTTTCTTTTTGCTAGAGTGTGTTCAGTGCCTTTGTGTGCCTGCGTGACGCTTGTAATATATATATATATATATATATATATATATATATATATATATATATATATATATATATATATATAAGCACAGTATATGGTTGTCACTATCTCACTTGGTGGGCTAGTGGCCGATCAAATTTGGAGGGTGCTCAATATGTGTGATAGAGCTATTATACAACATAATAATAAATAAACACATATTAATTCTTATATACAGTAGCGTCCAAAACTAAGGGACAAAATTTTAAAACCTAATATTTGTTAGAAATAACAACTGTGAAAAGCTGAAATTTTGACAACTGGTAGTCGTTATCATCCATAATAACATACTAAAATTTGAATCACAGAAAGAGTGTACAGAGTCCTATATTTCAGAATCATTTTGATTACATCCATATATTTCATTTTTAACATAATTCAGATGATACAAACTCACTTATTAACATAGCTTTGATGATGGTTTGGTATAAAAAAAAAAGACGAAACGTTAACATTGTCAGAATATTCAAGTATGAATGAACTTATTTTATGAATGCCATGTTTATACACACACACACACACACACACACACGCGCGCGCGCGCATGCGCACACACACAGAGACACACAGAGACAGACACACACAGAGACACACACACATAGACACACACACACACACACACACACACACACATGTATTAAACGTCCGTATCGTATTTTACATCAACGTGATTGAATTAAAACTGCATCTGCATTTAAGTTAATAATAACTGTTCAAAGTGCATCACACGAATATTTGACGTGAAATTTATTTTCTGTGTGCATATAACTTGCTGATGCAAAAATTTGATTGGTTTGCAGACGTGAACAAATATGAACAAAACGCTGAAAGCAGACATGAAGACGTTCTTTTGAGCAGCCTTTAACGTTTTAAAAACAAAGAACAAATATAATTAAACTATTTCACCATCGCATGAACCAAATGATTAAAATGAAAAGAAAATCAACTAAAGAATAAATTTAGTCCTGGTTTCTTGAAAATTTGATCTGTTCATCTGATGAACCAACTAATGATTTGAAGACACTTACGAGGTGCATACGATAAGTTTCCAGACTTTTTTCGTATGGGCACTTTTATTGATAGTACACACATGAAACTCTAGTCCCTTTCGAAGTAATCTCCTCCAGCTGCAATGCACTTGTTGTACCGTTCCAACAAATTCTTGCAGGCGCCATAGAAGTCCTCTTGTGTGAGCGTGTCAATGACTTTCGTCACAGCCTCTTTAATCTCCTCAATTGTCTCATAACGACAGCCTCTGAGCTGAGTGAATAACCAAAAGTCTGGACTATATGGAGGGTGGGGAACTGTCTTGATGCCCATGTTGGTCAAATAGTCTGTGACAAGGATAGAGTTGTGGACTGGTTCATTGTCCTGGTCGAAATGCCACTGACCCGTTTTGAAGAGTGCTAGGAATCTCTCCCTGAACTCCCTTAAAACCTCAACATAGTTACCCTAACCCTTTGGCCCATCAACTCTGGTGTATTGACTTCCTTACTCCTCCTACACCTCTCATCATCCCTCACAGACTCCCTGGCTTCCTTGAATCTCTTATGCCGCTCAAAAACTGATGCTCGATTTATGCAAGATGGTCAAAAAGCATTCTGAAACATTCCATACGTTTCTGTGTCTTTTTTTCCACGTTTAAAACAGAATTTTATTGCATATCGTTCTTCTAAAGTGTCATATTGCATTTTTGAACTTCAGCAGCTGTGACAATCAGGCTTTAGTAGGGTGTATTCCAATTGTTGCTGTAACTGTTTATTTTAACCTGAAATCATAAAAATTAGCCAGTCATCTCATTCGATGTATAGCAATAAGATACTGAAATTTCAAGAGTCTACGACAATTTTAAATGCCCATACGAAAAAGGTCTGGAAACTTATTGGATGCACCTCTTATCACACCAAAACTGCCAACAACATTTTTTTTGTCCATAGAAAAAAAATGAAAAAAAGAAGCGTTCTTAATTATATGTGATAATCCATGGCTAATGTTTGATAAACGCCATCAAGAAGAAATGAAAATAAGTTTGGTTGGGTTTTATGGCATATCAACCATTGTAGGTTATTTAAAGCGAAATCCTCTTTATACATATATATTAAATATATATGATTTGGTTGGGTTGGGTTTTATGGCATATCAACCCTTGTAGGTTATTTAAAGCGAAATCCTCTTTATACATATATATTAAATATATATGATTTGGTTGGGTTTTATCGCATATCAACCATTGTAGGTTATTTAATGCCAAATCCTCTTTATGCATATATATGAAATATATAGGATTTGGTTTGGTTGTGTTTTATGGCATATCAACTATTATAGGTTATTTAATGCCAAATACTCTTTATACATATATATGAAATATATATGATTTGGTTGGGTTTTATGGCATCTCAACCCTTGTAGGTTATTTAATACCAAATCCAGGTTTTTAAATATATTGAATATATATAAAAATACTTTATTGTTAACATTTTCAAACAAGCCAGATATCATTTCCTTGCTCACAGTCAAATGGCTTCAAGCCCTGCAATGTAACATTAACATCTTAATTGAACATGTTGTATAGCCACATACATATATATGCGGAAACATAGTTAAACATAATTTACGAACTTCAATGAACGAACGAACACACTTCTTTATAAAAAATATATCTCTCACACTTTATTCTCGAAAGGGTTAATGTTTCTGTCGTGTGTGAGAGATGGGTGGATAGACATATACTCAGAGTGAGGACTTCTTCCCATATCTTCTTCCAGTAGCTAGGGGGTGCCAACGCTTGCACTCCTTTGCAAGCTCGTCAGAGACGCTTCTGATCGGCCGCGTGTCCCTCGTTCGACTGCGATTCTCTGCACTTTGTCTAAATCTCACCGCGTGGTTCTCATCACATGATCTCTTTCTGGTTACACACCTGTTCGACCTAAGTGCCCTGATCGTGCAGTCCTGTCTTGTGTCCTGTGACAGCTTGCCAAGCACATGGGATCACTAGGAACGAACCGAAAATCCATGGCATATGTTATATAACAAACATCCGTTATTTGTTTGCTCATAGTTAAACGGTTAAAGAGTTCCATTTAACCCATGGTTAAAACCCTATCAGGTAATACCAGTTCGGGTCAGAATAAGGAGCTCTGCACATTACACAAAGGTCAAGAACTCGAACCTTAATATCTAGTTGTTTATCATATTTACCCAACCCCTCCGCTCGGGCAGGATATGACACAAGGTCAATTTTTTAAGCGGAGTTAAACAGGTCTGAATTCAGAGTTTTCCTTCTCCTAGACTAGTTGCCTTACCAAGGCTGAAGAACCTAGTCTGTCCTACTATTTACCCATAGCTGGCGGGAGAATAATTGGATTCATATCTTTCCCAAGGGTATTTGTGCTATGTGAAATGCAATCAGTCCAGGATTTGAACTCGTGTCACCGTGTCCATTTCCTACGACGATAACCATTACACCACGGGCACCTCTATGATTTTTTCCACCCCCACCGCTCGGGCAGGATATGACACAAGGTCAATTCTTTAAGCGGAGTTTAACAGGTTTGAATTCAAAGTTTTCCTTTTCCTAGACTAGTTGCCTCACCAAGGCTGAAGAACCTAGTCTGCCCTACTATTTACCCATAGCTGGCGGGAGAATAATTGGATTCATACCTTTCCCAAGGGTATTAGTGCTATGTGAAATGTGATCAGCCTCGTCGAGGATTTGAAGTCGTTGGTTATTGTCATTGTTTAGGAGAGGCTCTTACTCCAATGCAGTTATACAATCAGTATTCTACAGCCCCGACCGGCTGAGTGAAGGAAAATATTGTATTATATAATTTTGAATGGAGGAATTGATATATTATGTTAGAAATTACCATGACAAGAAAATCCGGCACACACCTACATATGATATACGGAGCACTGAACAGCTGTTTCGACCTTAATAGGTCTCATCAGCAGTGCACACAGTGATCTCCACCACTGGTGATCGAACCAACAACCACAGTATGCAGAAGCCAAAATTCTACCACTGAGCCACTGGTTCATGCCGCATATAAGTGATGCCGGGGCGCCTCGTCTAGCGTAATGGTTAGCAAGTTAGACTAGCAAACCTACACGAGTGAGTTCGAGTCTCATTGGGTGCCCCATTCATATGGCTTTTTGCCACATCTAAGCAAAAAGCTTAGTAAATTACCACATATAAGTGATGCCGGATTAATAAGTCATGATAAATTGCGCGACGTAGCCCCGGACGTGTCCGTGTCTGCTGTAGTGAATACGTATCTTTAAAAAAAGACACATTAACAGGGCTTAAAATTGGCAGGGCTTAAAATATCATGAGTATATCCCCTCCATAAAGGTAAGATTCCACCAAAAAAAAAAAAAAGAAAAGAAAAAATTAGTGTCCTGGCTACGTATATTTATCCACCCCATCACGGGAGCTGAATGCGATACAAGGAGAATTTCTAAGTAGAATTTAACACATTTTAATTCAGAGTTTTTATTCTTCTAGACTAGTTGTAATCAGCATCGTACCGGACTTGAACTCTGGTCGCCGTGTCTGTTTCCTACGACGGTAACCATTTCACTACTGTCTTTGACACTAATCAGCATTTAATGGTGAGTGTTCAGTTTTGTAGATCTGGGGAGTGTGGAGTTCCCCTTTATTGCCATTACTCCCAGATCCACTCTGATCCGGTGATGTAGTACCTGTTATCACTGGTTCCATTAGATCTGTTTGAAACTTCAATAGGACCGCTAGCAAAAATAAAAACAAAAACTCTCGAAAAATAAGTACAAAAAAAAAATGTAAATATGAATTACAATGTACGTCATCCCCAAACCTCTAGGCATGAAATAACCCCAGACGGGTTGGAATATTCAAAAAAAAAAAAGAAAAAAAAAAGGACATTTTATTTTGAAAACGTACTAACTTGAATGAATAAATGAATTATTGGAGAGACGATTTATTTTGGTTTCTTTGTTTAATGGCCTATCAACGTTCGTGGGTTATTTAATGCCAAAGCCCCCCTCCCCAGTTTTCCTCCTGCAGAGGATAGAATCGGCATACGCCAAGACTTCTCCATCTCCGAACAGAGCGTGATTACCAAGATCATTACGTACAAAGATTATTTAAATCTAGATACAGGGACATGAGAGAGAGAGGGACGAAGAGGGAGAGAGAGGGGGGGAGGAAGAGAGAGGAAGGAAGAGAGAGGAAGGAAGAGAGAGAGAGTGGAAAGAAAGACGGCTACAAAAAGAAAGACACGAAGGAAGGAAGGAAGGAAGGAAGGAGAGAGAGGTAGTGAGAGAAAGAGAGAGGGAGGAAGAGAGAGAGTGGAAAGAAAGACAGCCACAAAAAGAAAGACACGAAGGAAGGAAGGAAGGAAGGGGAGAGAGAGAAAGAGAGAGGGAGGAAAAGAGAGTGGAAAGAAAGACAGCCACAAAAGAGGAAGACACAAAGGAAGGAAGGAAGAAAGGAAGGAGAGAGAGAGAGAAAAAGACAGAGAGGAAGAGAGAGAGTGGAAAGAAAGACAGCCACAACAAAGAAAGACACAAAGGAAGGAAGGAAGAAAGGAAAGAGAGAGAGAGAAAGAGAGAGAGAAAGAGAGAGAGAGGAAGAGAGAGAGTGGAAAGAAAGTCAGCCACAAAAAAAAGAAGACACAAAGAAAGGAAGGAAGAAAGGAAGGAGAGAGAGAGAGAGAAAGAGAGAGGGAGGAAGAGAGAGAGTGGTAAGAAAGACAGCCACAAAAAAGAAGACACAAAGGAAGGAAGGAAGAAAGGAAGGAGACAGAGAGAAAGAGAGAGGGAGGAAGAGAGAGAGTGGAAAGAAAGACAGCCACAAAAAAAGAAGACACAAAGGAAGGAAGGAAGAAAGGAAGGAGAGAGAGAGAAAGAGAGAGGGAGGAAGAGAGAGAGTGGAAAGAAAGACAGCCACAAAAAAAGAAGACACAAAGGAAGGAAGGAAGAAAGGAAGGAAGTGGAGAAAGAGAGTGAGAGAGTGAGGGAAGAAAAATAACCGCAAAGAAGAAAGGAAGAACCAAGGAGAGAAGGAACGATTGTATGAATGAAGGAAGGAAGAAAAGAGAGAAAGAGAAAGAGAAAATTATAGAGAAAGAGAGAGAGGGCGGTAAGAATACAGACACAGAGGAAAAAAAAGGAAGAAACGAAGGAAAGAGAGATAAAGAGAGAGCGCGGAAGAGAGGGAGAAGGAGAGAGAGAGAAATTGGAAAGAAAGACGGGTACAAAGAAGAAAGGAAGAAACGAAGGAAGAGAGAGAGAGAGAGAGAGAGAGAGAGAGAGAGCAAAAGAGAGGGGGGAGTGAAGATTGTCTGCCACAAAGAAGAAAGAAAGAAACGAAAGGAGGGAGAGAGGGAGAGAGGGAGAGCGAAAGAGAGGGGGGAGTGAAGATTGTCTGCCACAAAGAAGAAAGAAAGAAACGAAAGGAAGGAGAGAGAGAGAGAGAGGGGGGAGTGAAGATTTCTGCCACAAAGAAGAAAGAAAGAAACGAAAGGAAGGAGAGAGAGAGAGAGAGAGAGAGAGAGAGAGAGAGAGAGAGAAATGATAGATAGATAGATAGAGGGGAGGGGGTCTTATCTATTAAGAAAGATCTAATGAAAATTATATTTACATCCATAAGTTTCAAAAGTGACTTCCCTGATCTAGTTTTTTTTCCTGGAGAATTAGATTTTTTTTTTCAATCGAGTGTTATATATGTCTGGGCTTTTACAGCCATCGTAGTACCTATCAGACTTGAATAAGTAAAGCCGCTCAAAGATATACGGCATGGCTTCTTGCAGGAATTAAAAAAAACAAGACCGATATTTTATTTGCGATCGATTAAATTCTGCTGAAGGAAGAAAAAAAAAGACTAATTCATTTGATGAATATCTTAATTGGTGTCTGCAAAACTAAAATATATTTCATTTCTCTTCTTTTTTATTCTTCAAATGACTGGATTAGTATCGATCAGGTTACAATAACACTCAATGTTAGTTCACACTAGCAATATCTACATATTTTATTGATCTTCAGGTAATAAGACTAATTAGAATTCATTCATTGATACCTGTACTCTCTCTTGTGTACTAGGGCGCCATCATAAAAGTTAAAAAATACCTAACTTTTTTTCGTTTTATAAAAAACGGTTCTTTTGTCTCTCTCGGTAAACAGGAATCAATTTTACAATTATTTTTACCATTATTTCACTTCTTTCAAGTTTATGAAACCAGCGTTAGCCTATGGTCTTTCAGTGGAATCTGAGTGACAGCATGTCTCCTCAAGCCACCAGGACTTTTCTCAGTATTCAGGCTGATCCTAACATTACAGTAATTTGGAAGTTCTCGATTTGTCCTCTGATTTCTAACACTTCCAGCCCCGCTACCTAGCATTTGGCGACCGTTCCAAGGGCTCCATTTACAAATAAAATCACCGTCATCTTTATGTTTCACAGCTTTCTTAGTTCTCCGGCAAGGTCGAAATGCTTGTCTTTCTTTTAGTTTTCTTTGATTTTCATTCTGTGGTCTGCTGGGTCGGCAAAGTCCATTATATTATAAACTGTTTTTCTTTTTTATTAATCATTAATAGGTCTGGTCTTCTTGCTGGGATTAGATTATCTCTTTGTATCTCAAAATCCCAGAGAACTTTATGCGTCTCATTCTCCAAGCTTGATTCTTTTTTGTCCATGTACCATTTGTTCGTATTTCAATTGATTGTACAATTCCCAGTGGATCACTTTTCCCACCCAGTCGTGTCTAATTTGATACTCGGTTTGCGCAAGTTTGCTACATTCACTTATTATTATTATAATTATTTACTCCTTGAGAGTTTTTCACATCAGTTTAAGCTGATGGTTTTTCACTGGAGTTTGAGTGACAGCAAGTCTCCTCAAGTCTCCAGGATTCTTCTAAGTTCTTAATAATGCAGTCGTTTGGATGGTCTCCACTCGTCCTCCTACCTCCAAGTTCTTCAGTCCCTTTAATAATCTTTTGATGACTGTACCAAAAGCACTAATTTACGATTGATATAATTCATGTTACATAGTTTTTTCAATTCTCAAGCAAAGTCGAGGTACTTTTCCTTCTTTTCACTTAATTATTATTTACTCATTAGTTTTTCACATCAACGTTAACTGATGGTCATTCACTGCCGATTGAGTGACAGCAAGTCACCTCAAGTCTCCAGGACTCTTCTCAGTATTCTGGCCGTTTTCAAAATGCTGTTGCTTGGATGGTCTCCAATCGGTCGCCAACTTCCAAATCCTCCAGGCCCCTTAATAATCCTTTAGTTACCGTGCCAAAAGCACCAATCACAATTGGTATTATTGTCACCTTCATGTTCCATAGTTTTTTTCAATTCTCTAGCAAGGTCCAGGTACTTATCCTTCTTTTCGCATTCTTTCAGTTTTATTCTGTGGTCAGCCGGGACACCAACGTCGACAATTATTATTATTATTATTATTATTATTATTATTATTATTATTATTATTATTATTATTATTATTCAGTTTAATCAAACAATTCAGTTTAGCATAAGTATGCCGTTAGTTCTATTTAACCCATAGATAGGGCCGTTATCAGGTGCTACCACCCCGGGTCAGAGTGTACCTGGGAGCAATGGCATTAAAGGGGTACTCCGCATTCCCCAAAGCTCCAACATTGCTAGATCCTCACCATCAGATTGTTTAGTGTCATATCCAGGACACTCGTTGCGGTGGGTAGGGGTCTTACCCCTCTGCAAAGGTGCAGTCAGTGTATTCTACAGCCCCAGCCGACTGGGCAATTTTTCCTGAAGGAGAAACCACATGGGTTGATGTAAGTTAATCACCTGATTCCTGGGCGACCTTTCCTCGTAGAGCTAAGTTTATCGCCTGAGGCGCCCCAAAATGGGAGTACCGAAGCGATCAAGCTTTTTATTGTGATAGCCATGAATGAGTCTCGATTTCTACGAGGCTCCCGATTATAAAATGACCTTAACCTGACTTGATGTGAAGTCGGATAAATCTTATGCTTTTTTTTATGATCAGCACCCCAAAAAGCAATACCCAGATGATCAAGCTTTTTTTCGTAACAGCCATGCATGAATCTCGATTCGTGTGTGATCCCGAACAATAAAATTTCATTTAAAATCACAAATTAACGACCCCCGCGCATAGACGAGTGTGTTTGTGTGTGTATTGGTTGGTTGCTTTTGTGCTATGGCAAATCAACGTATATATATATATATATATATATACATGGTCGTATATATGACCCTGGGTTTCATGCTTTCCGCATTCGTCGGACAGATTGAGGGTTTTCAAAATAGACCGATTAATATTAATCAGTCTTTTTGTTGAAAACCTTCACTCTGTTTGACGAACGCGTATAGCATGAAACCCAGGGTCTCAGACACGAACATGTAATATCCATATATATATATATATATATATATATATATATATAATTTAAACAGTGTTGGTTGTCACTAAATTACTTTGTGGGTTTGTGGCGAACCACGTGCAATATAATATGTAGAGTGCTCAATATCTAGGATAGAGCTATCATATAATAATAAGAAATGTATATATATATATATATATATATATATATATATATATATATAATCCTTAAATGAATAGTTTGTTGGTAACATTATTTTTAAATGAGCCAGAGTTCATTTATTTGCACAGAGTTAAACGATTTCAAGCACTTTCATCAAACATTAATAGTTTTATTTGCACACAGTTACACAGTTTCTAGCATTTCTATCTAATACTAAATATTCAACTTATCATTAATCATTTGTTTGCACACACTCTACAGGTTTAAATTATAGTTAATGGTTGAAGCTTTATTTGATCTGTAGATTAGACTTCACAGATAATAACACATCCTGACAAAGTGGACCTGGGAATAATAGCGATGAAGAGGTACTACATATTCCTCCAAAGCTCCAGGAATGGAACCTTGACATCCGATGATTTAGTCTTATATCCAAGACACTAGGTAGGGGGGTCTTATCCTTATGCAGCGGTACAGTTGGTGTTTTTCAAACAGCACCGGTCGACTGGGCTTGTGTGTGTGTGTGTGTGTGTAAGAAAGAGTACTGCATCGTAGTTTTCGAAATAAATGAGTATTGAATATTACTTTACTGATCAATTATAATATTATGACCTTATAAGGCAGTGTTCGATTTTTTTGTCAGATTAAATGTAATATGAGAAAAGCGCGGTAAGAATCAAAACTGTCTAATATGCACGGCTGCAGTTGAATCGTCTGAAAGGTTTGCACTTAACAGGAATAAATTGGATGCATAATGTAATTGATGGCTATTTGCCTCGGTTTGGATTATTAAACAAATACATTTGATCAGAAATACTTCATGATTAACTTTTCTTTAGGGAAGGAAAAAAAGTGATGAAATTTGCTGATTAGATAATAATCTCAAAAATTTCGGATTTATGCTAACATAATTCCTTTGATAAATTAGCCGATTTACGTTCAAGTTTCGCAGAAAGTACAAGTCACTAAATTCACTAAGTCATTAAACTGACCAGGTTATAAAATTCAATCAACTCCGCTTAAAATTTGACCTTGTGTCATATCCTGCCTGAGCGGAGGGGAGAAAAGGAAGTGCCCGTGGTGTAATAGTTATCGTCGCAGGATATGGACACGACGACACGAGTTCAAATCCTGGACGAGCCTGATTACATTTCACATAGCACTAATACCCTTGAGAAAGGTATGAATCCAATTATTCTACCTCCAGCTATGGGTAAATAGTAGGGCAAACTAGGTTCTTCAGCTTTGGTGAGGCAACTAGTCTAGGAGAAGGAAAACTCTGAATTCAAACCAGTTAAACTCCGCTTAAAAATTGACCTTCTGTCATATCCTGCCCGAGCGGAGGGTTTGGTAAATATGATAAATTCAATCAACGATATGGAATTATTTTAACGGCACTTTAATCTGTCAAAGGTTACTTTGGCCTAGAGGTTAGGGAATCACTTTCATTGTCTGGTCATATTTACGTTTTCTTAAAGAGGTTTCTTAAGAGTTTTTTTTTTTTGCACACAGTTATATGATACCATGTATTCCTACTAAATCTCAACAATGCTGCTGTCTGGATGGTATCGATTTGTCTTCCAATTTCGAACTCAACCAGAATTCTTACGAATCCTTTTGGGACCGTTCTAAGTGCGCCAATTACAATTGGTATCACCGTCAGCCTCATGTTCCACAACATTCTTACTTCTCTAGCAAGGTCCTAATACTTGTCTCTCTTTTCCTTTTCTTTGGTTTTCTTTCTGTGGTCCGTAGTGACGGTAAAATTAATGGTACGGCAAGATGGTTGTTTTTTTTTTGTTTCACAACGTATTAACCCTTTTCAGGTAATTTAATGCCGAATTAAATTTCAAACAATTCAGTTCAGTATAAAAATAGTTTTTGTTTACAAACAGTCAAACAGTCCTATTTCCAGCAATTCAGTTTAGCATAAGTACACATTTTAGTTCTATTTAACCCATAAATGGGACCCTATCAGGTGCTACCACCCCGGGCCAGAGTGAACCTGGGAGCGATGGCAACAGAGAGGTACTCTTCATTCCTGGAGGTGCCCGTGGTGTAATGGTTATCGTCGTTGGAAATGGACCTGGCGATTCTAGTTCAAATCCTGGACGAGACTGAATGCATTTCACATAGCACAAATACCCTTGGGAAAGGTATGAATCCAATTATTCTCCCTCCAGCAATGGGTAAATAGTAGGACAGACTGGGTTCTTCAGCCTTGGTGAGGCAACTAGTCTAGGAGAAGGAAAACTTTGAATTCAAACCTGTTAAACTCTGCTTAAGAACTGACCTTGTGTCATATCCTGCCCGAGCATAGGGGTTGGTAAATATGGTACTCTGAGTTCCTCAAAGCTCCGACATAACTGGAACTTCTCCATCAGATTGTTTAGTGTCATATCAAGGAAACTTTTTTGGGGGGTGGGGTTTTTCTCCTGTGCAGAGAAGAAGTCGGTGTATTCTATAACCACAGCGGACTGGGCAAGATACGGCAAGTTCTCTTTTAATATCATTGTTAGCAGTAGTTGTAGTTGTTGTTGTTGTAGTCGTTGTATAAACAGTAGTTGCTGTTGCGGTGGTCATAGATATTTCTGTACAAATGAAATCTACGACTAAATCTTTTTTTCCTTTCTCATTCGTTTTGCAAGTTCCGGCTGAAGACTAAAAGCTACAGACTTCATCAAAGACATTTAATCACTTTATCCAACTATAAATAGACACACACACATACACACACACACACACACATATATATATATATATATATATATATATATATATATATATATATATATATATATATATATATATATATCTTGGCGACAACTTCTTTCTTTTTGTTCGCGATATTTCGATTTCTGTTAATGGCAATCTCGTTCTGTTTGGCTTTTATCTTGAAGTTAATGCCACGAACCGAGAAGCATCTTATTCCACACAACTTCTTGCTTTTTCAAAGAAAAGGATTCTTTAAGGTTTACGTTAGGTTATTTTTTTTGGAGGTGCCCGTGGTGTAATGGTTATCGTCGTAGGAAATGAACACGGCGACACGAGTTCAAATCCTGGACGAGACTGGTTGCATTTCACATAGCGCTAATACCCTTGGGAAAGGTATGAATCTAATTATTCTCCCGCCAGCTATGGGTAAATAGAAGGACAGACTAGGTTCTTCAGCCTTGGCAAGGCAACTAGTCTAGGAGAAGGAAAACTCTGAATTCAAACCAGTTAAACTCCGCTTAAAAATTGACCTTGTGTCATATCCTGCCCGAGCGGAGGGGTTGATAAATATTGTTAGGTTATTTATTTTAATGGCATATCAACTATTGTGGGCTATATATATTTATATATATACGATTTGGAACTAAATAGTTTGGTAACTTTATTTTTAATCGAGTTAAAGCACGTTTGTTAGCACTCAGTTAAATGGTTTCAAGTATTCCTATCTAACATTAATAATTCTATTTAGTATCAGTGTTTTATTTACTTGCCTTGTCGGCTAGGGTGGTAGAATGCACCAACTGCTTCTCTGCAGAGGGGTAAGACCCCTCTCTCAACCAGTGTCCTGGTATGACACTAAACAATCTGAGGGTGAGGTTCCTGTAATGTTTGAGCTTTGGGGAATGCGGAGTACCCTTAGTTGCCATCGCTCCCAAGTTTACTCTGGTAGAACCTGATAAGTTCCTACCTATGAGTCAAGTAGAACTAAACGGCGTACATATACTAAACTGAATTGCTTGAAGTAGAAATGTTTTGACATTTAACCGAACTGTTTTGACATTTAACTATATGTAAACAAAAACTATACTCATACTAAACTGAATTCTTTAAAATTTAATTCGGCGTTAAATGACCCAAAAAGGGTTGTTACGCCGTAAAACAAAACAACTAACAAACCAACAATTTGTTTGCACACAGTTAAATGGTTTCAAGTATAGTAAATGATCGAATACCTCTATTTGATCCATAGATGCGGCACTTTCAGGATTGACCCGGATGCAACAGCAATACAAGGGTTGTATAGTTTAGTGTCATAAACAGGACATTCGTTGGGAAAATATTACTCGACTGCCGAATATTCCACTGTCCCAGCAGACAGTGTGATTATTAAAATCATTTTCTTTCCAAAATATTCTTTTAAAATTAACTACTTGGAATTATATTCCTTCACGTAAAAAAAGAAATGAAAAATACCATGTTTAACTGCATATAAGCCGCATTTTTTACTAAAAATATCTTTTCAAATTCTCCTGCGTCTTGTATGCCATATGTAGGTTTAAAATTCGCGATAGACAACCGAAATTATCTACCTGGCAACTCCTATTAGCTTAGACTTTAGAGTAACTTTCATATATCTATTGTAATTATCTAAAAGGCTACTATGCAGATTAAAAGTGTTATCATTGATTATATTCATTATATTAATTTCATTACGTTTAATATTAATTCTTTGTTTTTTTTCTTGATTTGCTCAGTTGAAATTGGGGCGCGTCTTATACACCCATGCGTCTTATATGCCGTCAAATATGACAAATTAAAATCATCTCAAGAGATTACATTACACTCTTATTCCTGTGTATGATGCAACATGGCCTGTCAACCCGTCTTGGGGTATTTTATGCCAAGAAGTCAGGGTGTCGCGTTCATTGTACGTTACATTTTTTGTGTTGGTATTTTTTTTAGTTTTTCGCACGAAATAATGTTGTATCAATGACAATGATTAACTGATTGATTTTAATGACATGTCAACCCGTCTAGCGTTATCTAATGCCCAGTAGTTCGGGAATCACCTTTATTTTATGTTCATATTTACATTTTTGGGCAGTTTTTTTCTCACGAGCTATACAAATAAGTAAAGTTGGGGTGACCTTTTCAATAGCTACTATAACAAGGTGTAGGGGGGCGCTGCTCCATTCTCTGGATTACTCCACTTTACCCTTGATCCTTACTTTATAATGCTGTGTGTTAAGCAAGGAGGCATCAAGTACTATTTTTCGAGTCTTTGGTATGTCTCGACTCGGGATTGAACCCTGGTCTCCGGAACCATTGGCAAACACTCAACTCATTAGGCAAATGACTCGCTATACAAATAAGACGATCAAAACACTCTGGAAACAGCTGGGGGAAGTAAGATGACAATATTAGGGACCTTCTTCAATAGACACATGGACACATTAGTGTCTGCTCTATGTTGACACTGTACGCCGTCTAGAGAACCTAACAAAAGATAGAGGCTGACGCGAACCTAACTGGTTCTATAATACCGGGTCAGAGAGGAACTTGGAGTAATGACAATAAAAGAGTACTCCTCGCTCTTCAGATCTGAACTGGAGTCCTTCCATGATATGTACTTTATTCTCATATCCAGGACACACCAATTTTTCTCCTTTGGAAAGGGCTGTTATGTTTTGACCTTCGACCCGGCCCAAAAAAATGCTATTCCAAGGTGATGCACCGGAAGAAAGTGACACATTCCAATGGCCAGTAATCGAAAGAGATCGCGTGGGCGGATTAAGGCTAATAATATTGGACAAGGTGCACGTCCCACTGTGCCAATACAGACTGATGCACCGGAAGAGAGTGACCTCTGAACTGCATGACAGTTATTTCCGCTTGATGACGATTAAACATTCGATTTCAAAGATCCAGTGGGCGATCGTGTGGGCGTTGAATTATTATTTAACTCAGTTGAGTTCGAGTTCAAGAAGCAGTTGCCAGTAGAATTCCAGACAGCTAGAGACCAGATGTGGTAGGGAAAGCCACACCCGACCGAGGGGGCCCTCGGAAACTCCGATGGAGTTTGGGGTCCTGAGAAGATGCTGATAAGATGCAATAAAGAAAGCCAGCATCCAGCAGTGGGCCCTAGGCCTTCGGTTGAACAGCACTAAAGAACAAGAAAGACACAACGTGACGGTCATAACAGTGGGGTCAAGAAATTACAGTTTATGTTCGGTCTCCAGCTCCCTCTCACATGCAACCCTTTCGAAACCTTACAAATAAAGTGAGAGGAAAATATTTGTGTAAAGAAGTCCTTCATGCGTCGTTTATTCCTGCGTCCTTATCATTGCGTCAGTGACGACATAACAGGGCCCCTCTCGACTGAGGATACAGTCAGAGTACTAGATCCGGATGGAAAATATGGAATAATTTCTAAACCGTTTTCTTTTGTCTGATTAGTTCAATTTTTGACAAAGGGGTGAATCGAAATTTTCTTGATTAGCCCTATTATTAAATCACTTTTTTTATATTAAGATTCAGCCTAATATATATATCTATATATATATATATATATTGAGAGAGAGAGAGAGAGAGAGAGAGAGAGAGAGAGGAAACGACAAAGAATCTATGATTTGCTTAACGCCGAAACTAAGCCAAAGTTTCTTTCTCTTCCTTATACAAAGCAACGAAAATTTTTCTACAGTAAAAGAGCTTTTTAAGGAAAAGGGAGAGTAGAGGATTGAATAAAAAAAACCGAAAAGAAAGCTTTTTAACTGCTCTTGCGACGTCGATTAAAAAGGACCCCACAATGTCAATAAGAAAGCACGCTAATGAATTGCAAGTCCACGAGAAAACTTTGAGGTCAGCAATTAAACAAGATTTGAGCCCAGACCTTAGCCCCCTTGATTATGTTATATGGGATGTTTTCGAAAAACAAAACAAATCCAACTTCCCATCCAAATATTGGTTCGCTTAAGATTTCTATTGAGGAGGAATTGAATAAAACGTCTGAAGAATTTATTTTAAAGGAATACATATCGTTTCAAAGGCGTGTTGATACAATAATTGAAAAAGAAAAAAAAATGGTGGCCATATTGAGTAAATTTATTGTTTTGTGTCTATCTTCTTATTTTGTTGTTTATTTCTTTAAATTGAAATAATCTTGTTTTTTAATAGAGTTGTTTATTATTATGAGAGAATATTCTTAGTTTTGCCTCGGCGTCCTATACATTGGTCCCTAACAGGTACTACCACTAAGAATGGATCTGGGACTAATGGCAATGAAGGGGTGCTCTACACACCCCAGATTTCCAGAACTGGAGAACCATCATCATATTTAATTTACCGTCCAACCTAAGACACGTATTTTTGGGTAGGGGGCTTAGCCCCCGGTTGGGGATTCAGTCAGCGTATTCTAAACACCACCGACCGTATTGTTGATATATTTGAAGAGAAAAAATTACTTTATTTCGTCATAAGTGATATTATTCTCTCTGGTCTAAAATTTCTTAAGTATCGTACTAGTGATCTGATTCAGCAATCAACCAAGGTTTATATATATATATATATATTACTACCTTTACATCGTCTAACGCAATTTGTAGATAACAGAGACATTTCTTCCTTCTAATAACGCATAATTTGTATCAAGCATTACCGCCATCTTTAATGATTCTTAACATAGAAACAAACGCTTTCCAGCTTCCGATCCGATATCTTTCATAACCTTCTGCGCAGAATTACCACTGATTTCATAATAAACCGCATTCTCACAAGTGATCAAAGTTTATGTCGTACCCTCAAGCAAGTCTGATTTCTTAAATAGGTTTTCTGGTTACTTAAGACCATAGAATTGTTTTCTGAATGATTCTATTACCCGATATTTTATGTGTATGGAATACTTCCGGTTGGCCATAACTCAAAATGACGGAATTGTTCTTCTATACACAGAACGTTCTGTCACCGAAGTGAAGAAGCGACGATATTTTTAAATATATACTCATTTAGACTCATTTAAGTTGAAAAGCCAAAGGCACAACTCTACCTAAACAGAAGCTTATAGCTTTATACACAGAACAGATTCTTAGCAATCATTTCAACAGATGTTGCTTTTGATGATAGTTGTAACATCTAGGAAATCAATAAGAGAAGTTGTGGATAAGTCCGAGTGTCATAGTGGTTAAAGGACTGGCGTGTAGCAAAGTCAGCAAGTTTGAATTCCAGTCGTTATCCTTCGGAAACGCGTTAAACTGTATTCAAACAAATGATTAATAATAATTAGACACGGCGACACGAGTTCAAATCCTGGACGAGACTGATTGCATTTCACATAGCACTAATACCCTTGGGAAAGGTATGAATCCAAATATTCTCCCTCCAGCTATGGGTAAATAGTAGGGCAGACTAGGTTCTTCAGTCTTGGCGAGGCAACTAGTCAAGGAGAAGGAAAACTCTGAATTCAAACCTGTTAAACTCCGCTTAAAAATTGACCTTGTATCATATCCTGCTCGAGCAGAGGGGTTGGGTAAATATGATTAATAATAATTAGAATTATTAGTGTTATATAAGAATACGAGGTGCATACAATAAGTTTCCAGACTTTTTTCGTATAGGGTCTTCTATTGATATTACACACAGGAAACTCTAGTCCCCTTCGAGGTAATCTCCTCCAGCTGCAATGCACTTGTTGTGCCGATCCAACAACTTCTGGAAGACCCCATGGAAGTCCTCTTGTGTGAGCGTGTTAATGGCCTTCGTCACAGCCTCTTTCATCTCTTCAATTGTCTCATAACGACAGCCTCTGAGCTTAGGGAATAACCAAAAGTCACAGGTAGCAAGGTCTGGACTAGAGGGAGGGTTAGGAACTGTCTTGATGCCCATCTTGATTAAATAGTTTGTGACAACGATGGAGTTGTGGACTGGTGTATTGTCCTAGTGGAAATGCCACTGACACGATTTAAAGAATGTTGGCCTCTTCCCAGCGAACCTCTTCCTGAACTCCTTTAAAACCTCAAAATAGTAACCCCAACCCTAACCCTAGCCCTTTGGCCTATCAACTCTGATGTATTGACTTCTTTACTCCTCCCACACCTCCCAACATCCCTCACAGACTCCCTGCCTTCCTTGAATCTCTTATGCCGCTCAAAAACTGATACTCAATTCATGCAAGATGCTCCAAAAGCAGTCTGAAGCATTCAATACGTTTCTGTGGCATTTTTTCCAAGTTTAAAACACAATTTTATTGCATATCGTTCTTGTAATGTGTCCTCACGTCCAGATTGGATTTTTGAAGTTCACCAGCTGTGACAATCAGGTTTTAGTAGGGCGTATTCCAATTGCTGCTGTAGCTGAACCTGAACCTGAAATCATAAGATGTATAGCAATAACACACTGAATTTTCAAGAGTCTAAGACAATTTCCAATGCCCATACGAAAAAAGTCTGCAAACTTATCGTGTGCATCTCGTACTTTAAACCATTTAGTTCTGTGCAAACAAACGAGCTCTTTATTTGTCTAATTTTTTTTAGATAAAGTTGGATCATTTTTATAAGTAAGCTCCCGAGTTAGGCATGAAACACAACGAATGCGATTCCCTAAGCTCTAGACGTAAAATAACCCGAGACGGGTCGACATGATTTTAAACATTCTGCGTATTTCAAAATGCGCTAAGCCTACCGATAAATAGATTTATTGTCAATTTAACAAGATATGATCCAGGTCTTGCTTTCTCCCTCACAGAAGACGGGTACGTCAACTCGTGTAAATATAACCATTATCTAGTGTCTTGGTTTTTCATAAAGTATCGATATTTGGACATTTTGAATATAAATATATCTACCAGTTCATATATCCATGAATTTACGTTCATAGGGGTATAAAGCATAATATTACTCTCTCTCTCTCTCTATATATATATATATATATATATATGTTTATATATACACCATCATGTATTAATAACAGGGAGTCCCTCGACTTTCTCTTTTAACGGTCTCCTCGGTCATCGCTCCCGGCAAGTTCTCGAGATGATATTTAGTGTCTGGACAGAGCTGATTTATGTCGGTTTTTGCTAG
The DNA here is from genome assembly GCA_963585895.1 of Sepioteuthis lessoniana. Taxonomy (NCBI): domain Eukaryota; kingdom Metazoa; phylum Mollusca; class Cephalopoda; order Myopsida; family Loliginidae; genus Sepioteuthis; species Sepioteuthis lessoniana. The sequence goes on from OY757942.1 coordinate 3,052,578, forward strand.
TCAGTCAAGAGTGGTGTATCCATATGTAGGAGTCCATAGGACAATACGACTTATCAATTTCCCAACACTGACCAGTATGTCTAGCTCGTCTTACTTGGATAGTTTATGAAATAGTTGGTAAGTGGCAGTACAACTGCTGTTTTGTAGGATGCTGCTTCCTGGATTTGTTGAAAACAGCATGCAACATTGTTGTGTAGATCTCATTTCATTTTTTCTCCAGGTGTTTCGTTAGAGTCCCAGTGGTGCAACTATGCAGTAGTATTGACACGACCACAGTTATGTTTTATCAGAGAGACCATATTTGCAAATAGACGTTAACCAGTAAATAGTAATCGTCGCTTTACTTATGTGTATGCTGACATTGGTTTCAGTAGATGAGATATTGCTGTTGAGGTATGCGAATTGTTCAACAGAAGATGAATTTTGCCAAAGAGTCCTTAGGAGGAAGCTGTGTTGATAGATGCACTTTTTTCGAGGTAATCAATTGTGATAAGTCTAGAAGCGAGACCTTTTCCTTTACCGGAGAGGTAGTATTTTTGCCTGGGCCTCGTAGATAGATAGATAGATAGATAGATAGATTCCCCATCACTGAATGAGCCTTGTATATATATATATATATATATATATATATATATATATTGATAGATAGATCCCCCTTTACTGAATGAGCCTCGTATATATATATATATATATATATATATATATATATATATATATACATATTGATAGATAGATTCCCCTTATTCATTGAATGAGCCTCGTAGATAGATAGATAGATAGATAGATATGAACAGACTGAGATAGATAGATAGATAGATATGAACAGAATGAATTATTTATAGACACATACACACACACACAGATAGATAGATAGATAGATAGATAGATAGATAGAATCAGAATGAGATAGATAGATAGATAGATTCCTTTTCATTGAGTGATCCTCATATATATATATATATATATATATATATATATATATATATATATATTGATAGATAGAGTCCCCTTATTCTTTGAATGAGCATTGTAGATAGACAGGCAGACATATATATATATATATATATATATATATATATGTATGTATATTTACCAACCCTTCTGCACGAGCCTCATATATATATATATATATATATATACTGATAGATAGAGTTCCTTTATTCATTGAATAAGCCTTGTAGATAGATAGATAGATAGATAGATATAATTCCCCTTATTTGTTGAATGACCCTCGTATCTATGAAGTTAAGTTCACATAATATAAGAAATTATTTTACTTTTAGTGTACCTACCTAAAAAAACAAACTTTCTAGCCACAATGTACACGCATGCGCATATCTATGTCTATTGATAGATCCTAGAATATAAATATGTTAAATATAACATACATTCTTCCTTGCGTGAGAAAGTTTTCTCTAACAATGAAACTTTTCGTTGTTACTTGTGATTTTCGTTCGTGTATTTTTTTCTCTTTCGTCTACTGAGACAGAAATGAAGCATTCACTCCCCCTCTCCACAAAAAAAGAAAGAAAAACCTAGACATCTTTTTTTATTGCAACAGTAAAAAAATTGATGGTATTTATTCCACAGATAACACGAAAGAGTTCTTAGAAATTGTACTGACGAAACATCTAAGTCACTTGCTTATTCAACTTAGTTAGGATACCCCTTTTCTTTGAGGGTGTAAGTCTTACCCCTTAGCAGAGGATACAATGAATGTTATCTAAGCCCCGACAAAAGTCGGTTATTTTATGCCGACACGTTAGAGAATCACCTTCATTGTGTGTTCGTATTCATATAACTTTTGTGTCTGTAGTTATTTTTTTAGCAGGTTTCTTTTGTATGTGGTTATATGGTATGAAATGTTACGATTTATCGAGCCAGAGATGGGACCTAAATAAATACAACGACCCCTAGTCAAAGTGAACCTGGGATTAATGCTAATGAAGGCCTACTCTACAATCACCAGATCTCTGGAACTGGAGCCTCACCATCAGTTGCAGTTTAGAGTCATAGCCAGGATACATCTTTTGTGTGTGTGGGGGTTTACCGCTCAGCTTGTGGGGGATACAGTCAATATATTCTTAACCCCTCAAACAGGGTTTTAAATGAGTAAAATATATCGTTACATGATTTCAATTGGCTTCCGCACTACCTTCATAAAAGATAGAATGTGTCTTTGGATTCTATAAAGCCTGTAATATTCATAAAAGGTAACATAAAAGCCATAATGGCTCCTATTTACGTTAGAACATCACAGCATAGTAAACCTCATAGGATGGTGAGGCTCCAGTTCCGAAGATCTGGGTAGTATGGAGTACGCCTTCGTTGCTAGATAAAGTGTAAAAAACTGTGATTCAAATCAAAGAAAAAGATTTTTAGGAGACACCTCTCAGCCCATTCTTTTATCCCCGCAGATGATAGACTCCCTCATCCAAAAGGGGGCGTCCTGGATATCAAACTAAACTTCATCTGAAGGTAAGGTTCTTGTTTCGGAAATTTTGGCTGTATGAAGTACTCCCACGTTCTTTCTGATTCGGATAGGTTGTCCATATTAGGGTCCAATCTATGGGTCAAATATAGCTATTCAATTAATCAGTTGATTGGTTTGTTTAATGGCAGGTAAAACCTGTCTCTGGTTATTTTATGCAGAGCAGTGAGGGAATCACATTCACTACACGTTCATTTACATTTCTTGTGTAATTTCGTTTTGAATTTTTGTTTAATAGTATATAAAGCCTAGTGGGTTATTTAATGCCAAAGCCACCCTAGTACAAGAACAGTACTCATCATTCATCTTGTGCCATCAGCACGGATATCCCTGACCCTCTCTCGCCACTCCTCCCTATCGTTCATCGCTTCTGGCAGGTCTTCCGGGCTACATCCCGTATCCACAAAGAGCTGCTGTATGCATGTTCGAGTTGGTCGTCCTGCTTTTGCTCGGCCATGTGAAGGGGTCCATAGGAGTACGTCACTTATGAGCTCATCCCCGCTTCTCCAACAGTGTCCTGCGTGTCTGGTTCGTATAACTTTGATAGTTTTCGTGATGGAAGGTAGGTGGCCGTATAGCTGCTGCTTTGTGGGGTGTTGCCTCCCGGACTTGTTCAAAATTGCTCGCAGCATTCTTGAGTAGTTGCCGTCATGCTTTTTCTCCATCCGTTTAGTTAGCGTCCATGTAGTGCATCCATATAGCAGTAAAAGCAGCGGTCGTGTCGATAGAACAGTGCTGGGTTTATTTAATTCATAGCTGGGAGGGGTTCATACCTTTTCTAAAAGTATTAGTCCGAAAATGAATGTAATTGTACCATTGAAGTTCGAACTCACAGCGATGTCAAGGTCAAATACTTTAATCACTGCGCCACAGGGGACTCACCTCTTTTGTGTGGAATACACCGACTGCATCTCTGTATACTGAAGGTGATACAAAATAGTCTGATTGAGAGGCTCCAGTTCTGCAACCTTGGGGAATATAGAGTACCCCTTTATTACCATTACTCTCAGATCCACTCAGACCCGGAATGGTAGTACCTGTTTTAGTACTATCTATGAGTCAAATATAAGTGTTTTTATAATTTACTTTACTTAAAACGATTTAATTATGTACTAACAATAGAAATACTTTAAGCCATTTTACTGTGCGCAAATATAGGCAATCATCATCATCATCATCATGTCGCACCGCCAGCACGGATATCCCTGACCCTCTCTCGCCACTTCTCCCAATCACTCATCGCCTCTGGCAGGTCTTCAGGGTTACATCCTGTGTCCTCACATAGCTGCTGTATGTAAGTTCGAGCTGGTCGTCCTGCTTTTGCTTGGCCATATGTGGGGGTCCATAAGAGTACATCACTTATGAGCTCATCCTTGCTTCTCCAGCAGTGTCCTGCGTGTCTGGTTCGTCTAACTTGTATAGTTTTCGTGATGGGAGGCAGGTGGCCGTATAGTTGGTGTCTCGTGGGGTGTTGTCGCCAGGACTTGTTCAGTATTGCTCTCAACATTCTTGTGTAATTGCCGTCTAGTTTCTTCTCCAGCCGTTTAGTTAGCGTCCATGTAGTGCATCCATATAGCAGTATCGATACAACCGCTGCCTGGAAGAAACTGCGTTTCATTTTATCGGCCAGGTCTACTAGAAGTTATTTAACGGTGTGCAAACAAATGAGGTTTGATTCGTTTGAAAAATGTTTCCTACAGAACTATTCGTTTAAAAATCATGTATAAACAGTATTTGACATTAAATAACCCACAATATGCCATAAAACACAATCAACTAATGTTTGTATAATTGTTTCTTAAGAGGTTTTTTATTCTATTTTTGCGCACGGTCCTATTAAATAACAAATTTTTTGGAACGCATATATTATTCAAGAACTGCAGCATCACCATCAGATGCCGTTTAGTGACATGCCCGGGAATCCTCTTGGCGATAACTAGTGAAGGGCCACGTTTTTGATTGGCCATAATATAACAGCAAGTACTGAAAGCAACTAAAATATGTGTGCTTGACTGATTTAAGCTTAGTAGATCAAAATACCATCTCACATCGGGTTATGGATTGGCAGTAAAGGTAGCACATAGTTAGGGGCCCCCGCGGACTTTCCCGAAACCTACGTATGGCACTAGACTTTGTTGTCTAGTTCAAGCCATATCCCGGCATACGTGCCCGGACCCACTGCTTGTGCTTCGTGAAACTGCTTGCCTCATCAGGCTCACATTGCACCAAGTGAGCTGATGAGCAGCATAGACCAGCAGGGTTCGAGTCTCGGCTCGTTCCCGACCTTGCCCTCCCCTTTATTCCCACTTTAATCGCCTTCGGGCTTTTGACCATGTGTCAAGTCGTGTCTGGTGGGAGGCAGCGACAAATAAACAAAGCCAGCATATAGTTCTGGAGAGTTTTTCTCATTGAGAGCTCCGTACTTCATACCTTGTTTTAAATTACGCAAATCCTATAAGATAAGAAAGACGAGCCGACCGAATTCAAAAATCTCACACCGTGTGCTAGCTTTAAGATGATAGACTTAGTCTAGATCTTTTGGATCAGGTCACCAGGTCTATGGTGACAGTGCTGGCTATGTCACTCATCCGAGACGAAAGCGAGGTGTTCAGAGAACCTCTGTATATTTATCGGGTTCAGTTATAAATAAATCACCTTTTTCTGAAGCAAATTGTAACAACACTTTTCAAACTTCCAATGTTTTAAACACAACCGGGAATTATCTGATTAATTAGTGACTTCATCAGTCATTCTTATTTCAGTGCTGAAAGGGTGCACATAATTTTTTAATCTATGTCATGTACCTAGGAAGCAGCGTCGAATCAACCGAAAAGGACATCGAAACGAAGCTAACGAAAGCATGGACAGCTATCAATAGGCTATCGATTATATGGAAATCAGACCTAACCGATAAAATGAAACGCAGTTTCTTCCAGGCAGCGGTCACATCGATACTGCTATATGGATGCACTACATGGACGCTAACAAAACGGCTGGAGAAGAAACTGGATGGCAATTACACAAGAATGCTGCGTGCAATCCTGAAAAAGTCCTGGCAGCAGCACCCCACAAGACACCAACTGTACGGGCACCTGCCCCCTATCACGAAAACTATTCAAGTTAGACGAACCAGACATGCAGGACATTGCTGGAGAAGCAGAGATGAACTCATAAGAGATGTACTCTTATGGATCCCCACACATGGCCGCGCAAAAGCAGGACGACCAGCTCGAACGTATATTCAGCAGCTATGTGAGGATACAGGCTGTTGTCCTGAAGACCTACCTAGGGCGATGAACGATAGGGAGGAGTGGCGAGAGAGGGTCAGGGATATCCGTGCTACCAGCGCGATATGATGATGATGATGATATAGGCCTCTAAAATGGACGAGCTGAAAGTGCATATTCGACATATAATATTGTAGATGTCTTGTAAGAATAACAAAAACAATAGAAAAATATCTAAGAAAATCTGCAGTGTTTATAGCCAATGTGTCATAATGGACCATTAAACTCGAAATTGTTTTTTTAGAATTTCGTTCTGGTAATACATCATTGAAAGATGAACCCAGGCCAGGACGCTCATCAGACCTCAATCAAGATGCTTTAAAAATGTCTGGAATGAGATCCACGAAAAAGCACTCAAGAATTAGCACTTGACTTGAACATATCCCAATCCACTATCTGCCGCCACTTGAAAAAGGTAGAAATAACGAATTAGTTGAGCGTTTGGCTTCTTCATATATTTTTAGTGGGAAGAATAAGGAAGATTACATATCCATAGTGACAAGTCATCTTCCAAGGCAGAGAAATGACAAGTTTCACGAGAATATCATAATAAGAGATAAAAATGGATCTTGGAGGTGCCCGTGGTATAATGGTTATCGTCCTAGGAAATGGACACGGCGACACGAGTTCAAATCCTGGACGAGACTGATTGCATTTCACATAGCACTAATACCCTTGGGAAAGGTATGAATCCAAATATTCTCCCTCCAGCTATGGGTAAATAGTAGGACAGACTATTTCTTCGGCCTTGGTGAGGCAACTAGTCTAGGAGAAGGAAAACTCTGAATTCAAACCTGTTAAACTCCGCTTAAAAAAATTTGACCTTGTGTCATATCCTGCCCGACCGGAGAGGTTGGTAAATACGATAAAAATGGATCTTATGACAATGTTCAACGCAAAATGCTGTGGATTGACAAGTGGAGCTTCATGGAAGAAAAGCTATGCAGTGTGTATAGTGGAATCACCATGATATTATTCATTTTGAATTTGTAAGCCACAATCAGACACTCAATACAGATGTATACTCTCAAAACCTGCCACGTGTGCATGAAAATATCCAAAGAAAACGCCCATGACTAGTTTGTTTTACTTTATCCACAATATTCACTTAACCTGACACCAATTGATTTCCATCTGTTTTACTTTCTAGAAATGTGCTCTGAATGATAATTTTTCTCCCAATTATCTGGTGAAAACGTTTGCAGAAAACCTTTTTGAGCGCAAAACCAGCCGAATTTTATTTGAGAGGAATCACCAAGTTACCCGATGAATGGCTGGTGGGGATTCAAAATAATGGCCAATATGCAATTGATTGAAATTTATCTATTGTTAAATTATTTAATAATATGCATTATATTTTACTAAAACAGTAATATTTTATGATTTAATGTTGCATACCCACAACAATAACATTAATTTACGAACTTCAATGAACGAATGAAACACTTCTTTATAAAAAAATATATTTCTCACACTTTATTCTCGAAAGAGTTGATGTTTCTGTGGTGTGTGAGAGATGGGTGGAGAGACATATACTCAGAGAGGGGAATTCTTCTCATATCTTCTTCCGGGAGCCAGGGGGTGTCAACGCTTGCACCCTCTTGCAAGCCGGAACACCTCTGATCGGCTGCGTGTCCCTTGCTCGATTGTGATTCACTGCACTCTGTCTAAATCTGACCACCTAGTTCTAATCATATGGTCTCCTTCCGGCTACACACCTGTTGTACCCGAGTGTCCTGATCGCGCTGATCTATGTATTAATCACAACGTGACAGCTTGTCAAAGCACACGGGGTCACTAGGAACGAACCGAAAATCCATTAACTCAATACATCACGGACTTTATGGTTCGTCTTTTTTTTTCTTTTGTTGGTGAGGAAACAAGCGTTCACTGCGAATGTTTGGGAGAAACAAAGATAAGAGAAGGGTCCTGTTCCAGGCACAAAGAAAATGGTAACATGTGCTGTCTGCTGTCCATTTCTTCCGGTTTCCATGGCCTCAGAGACTGAACGAGTGGATAAAACAATAAAAGGTTTTAACACAAAATGTCATGTATTTTTGTCTCTACAGCCAATGAATAACTATAAAAAGAATATCGCAGCTGTCTTTTGCAACACAGTAATGGCACCTGATTCAATGAAGTTATTAATAAGAACAAATTTACTGTAAACAGCTTGCAGTAAGAGATTTTGAGCATTTATTCGCGATATATACTATATTCGGATACACAATCCCGACAGGCTAAAGGGCAGATTCGAAATTGACAACTACAGTTGTTTTATCCTTTTTTTTACGGGTGACTTTTTCACAGATGATATAGTTATATGTAACGACGGCGAACAATTTGAAATCGACTGAATGAATGGGTTAATTTTTTCTTCATTAATAACATCAAATGTCATTTGAATCAAAGTAAAATTTCTTATTCACAGAATGAGAGACTAAATAAAAGATGATGATAGAGTGATTGGAACTGGAGGAATTGAATCGAAGAGGATTTGGAATGAAGAATTAAGAAAAAGGTGTGACGCGAAAATATAAAGAGGAAAGAAAGGATGAAAGAAAAAAAAGGTGATTGGCTACGGAAGGGACAGAAAAGTGATTGTATGTGTGTGTGTGTGTGTGAGAGAGAGATAGAGAGAGAGAGAGAGAGATAAAGAGAGACGGAGGGAGAAAGATATATTTAAATTTAGCGAGAGACAGATATATAGATAGATTTAGAGAGATTTAGAGAGAGAGAGAGAGATACAGATAGATAGATTTAGAGAGAGAGAGAGAGAGAGAGAGAGAGAGAGACGGAGGGAGAATGAGAGAGAGAGATTTAGCGAGAGATAGATATATAGATTTAGAGATGGGGAGATATATATATATATATATATGTATATATATATAAAGAGATATACAGATAGATAGATTTAGAGAGAGAGAGAGAGAGAGACAGGGGGAGAAATAGAGAGATAGATTCAGCGAGAGATAGATAGATATATAGATAGATTTAGAGATGGGGAGAGAGAGAGAAAGATAAAGAGATATACAGATAGATAGATTTAGAGGGAGAGAGAGAGAGAGAGACGGAGGGAGAAAGAGAGAGATAGATTTAGCGAGAGATACATAGATATATAGATAGATTTAGAGATGGGGAGAGAGAGAGATAGAGAGAGAAGGTTGAGACAGTGAGATTGTACGAGGAACAAAGGAAGAGGCGAAGACAGGATGGTTATGAAAAATTAGAATGACGAAGCTCAACATTAAATCCCTAAATATCCAATATATATTCATCGATTTATTTCCGGATGAACACACAGATATATATATATATATATATATATATATATATATATATATATATATATATTTCCAACTCCTCCAGTCCCTTTAGTAATACTTTTGCTACTGTTCCAAACGCACCAATTACAATTGGTAGAATTGTCACCTGCATGTTCCATAAGTTTTTCAAATCTCTAGCAAAGTTGAGGTACTTATCCTTCTTTTCACATTCTTTCAGTTTTATTATTATTATTATTATTATTATTATTATTATTCATTAGAGTTTTTCACAACAGCGTTAGCTGATGGTTTTTCACTGGAGTTTGAGTGACAGCAAGTCTCCTCAAGTCTCTAGGACTCTTCTCAGTATTCTGGCCGTTCTCATTAATGCTGTCGTTTGGATGGTCTCCACTCGTCAGCCAATTTCCATGTCCTCCAGTCTCTTTAATAATCCTTTGGTGACTGTACCAAAATCACCAATTACAATTGGTATAATTGTCACATTCATGTTCCATAGTTTTTTTCAATTCCCTAGCAAAATCGAGGTACTTATTCTTCTTTTCACATTCTTTCAATTTTATTCTGTAGTCAGCCGGAATAGCAAAGTCGGCAATTTGGCAAGTTCTCTTTTTTTTTTGTTGATTATTATAAGGTTTGGTCTTCTGGCCGAGATTAGGTGATCCGTGTGTATGTCAAAGTCCCATAGGAGTTTATGTGTGTCATTTTCATGGACAGATGCTGGATTGCGCATTATTATTATTATTATTATTATTATTATTATTATTATTATTATTTATCGTTTGCATTTCCCATTCATTGCCTAATTTTCAAGAATCGTTGTTCGAAGAGATCGGGAATCTAGGACAATTTTATTGCTTTACACTTCACTAACTCCGTACAACTTCAAAAAGATTCCAGTAGACCTAAATTCCATTGCAGACAAAAGTTGCATCTCAACAGGAAAATGATCCTCTTTCTTTTCCTCGTCCTCTGTTTTTCTTTCTTGACGCTTTCCAAATTCTGTTTCACTTGATTGCACTTTGGCATTTCTTTGCTTGCGTTCTGCGATGGAGTGACAAAGAAGTAGAGTGCCACTCAAAAACAATTCTCAGGAAAGGTTCAGTGTGTACTTTTTGCTCCAGAATCTATCTAACTATGGTATTCTGTTTTATGTGTTCCTATCTATCTCTCTGAATATGTATGTATGAACATTATCTATCTATCTATCTATCTATCTATCTATCTCATTCTGTGCTTTCTCGATCTGTCTTTGTATATATGAACACTATCTATCTATCTATCTATCTATCTATCTATCTTATTCTGTGTTATATCTATCTGTCTTTGTATATATGAACATTATCTATCTATCTATCTATCTATCTATCTTATTCTGTGTTATATCTATCTGTCTTTGTATATATGAACATTATCTATCTATCTATCTATCTATCTTATTCTGTGTTATATCTATCTGTCTTTGTATATATGAACATTATCTATCTATCTATCTATCTTATTCTGTGTTATATCTATCTGTCTTTGTATATATGAACATTATCTATCTATCTATCTATCTATCTTATTCTGTGTTATATCTATCTGTCTTTGTATATATGAACATTATCTATCTATCTATCTATGCCACGATATTGTCATTAAGTGAAAAATCAAACGAAAGAGTCCTGTATTCTCTCTGCAATGCTATTATGCAAACAGAACTCTCTCAACGATGTGCGGTTATTTTTGTGTTATGATGACTGATACAAAAGCTGGATCGTTATGGTAGAGTATGTTGTTGTTATTATTGTAATATCCCAAAGAAAGAAAAAAAAAAAACAAACAAAAAAGTAAAAAAACAAAAAAAAACAAAACAAAACAAAAAACAAAACAAAACAAAAAACGAAACAGTCCTTATTAGTAATAAAACAACACTCATTATCAGTATTTTTCTAAACAAGTGAATCATATATGAAGATAAAGAAACTCGATGGAAGATCTATTTTTAACACAATCAGGAATCTGCCAAATTATCTCATCAAAGACTTTCAGGAAAGACAGGCATTTATGACAGCTTCTCAATAGATACATCCTGACGAGAACACCGTGTCTGTCAAGACGTCGGTCTGTCTGTTTATTCGCGGATTCAGTTTGCTTTCCTTTCAACAAAATGATCTATTCTGCGACTAAGGCGTAGTCCTATGGTTAGCGTATTGGGCAAAGAAAAAGAAAGGACCCGACCTGTCAATTATACGAGCGCAATAATGGTTGACCATTCCGTATGTTCATATTTATGCGTCATTTTTGTCGTATATCATTAAGAGGCGCCTAATGCAATGGTTATCGACTCAGGATATGTAATCGGCGAAACGAGTTCGAATCCTAGATGAAGCTTTCTGCTTTTCATTTCGTGCTAATCATCATCATCATGTCGTGCCGCTAGCACAGATATACCTGATCCTCTCTCACCACCTCTCCCTATTATTCTGCCTACGCGATTTCTTTCGATTACTGGCCATTGGGATGTGTCACTTCCTTCCGGTGCATCACTTTGGAATGGCATATTTGGCCGGGTTGAAGGTCAAAATACAACACATAGGAGTACATCACTTATGAGCTCGTCCCTGCTTCTCCAGCAGTGTTCTACATGTCTGGTTCGTCTAACTTGAATAGTTTTTTATGGGAGGTAGATGGCCGTATAGTTGGTGCTTTGTGGGGTGTTGTTTCCAGGACTTGTTCTATATTGCTCGTAACATTCTTGTGTAATTGCCGTCTAGCTTTTTCTCCAGCCGTTTAGTTAGCATCCAAGTGGTGCATCCATATAGCACTATCGATACGACCGCTGCCTAGAAGAAACTGCGTTTCATTTTATCGGAAAAAAAAATAACAATAAATGATTATATAAAAGTAAGTAAAGTTAGCGACCATAGTCGAGGGTGACCCGAAGGCTCCCTTTTCGATAGCTACTACACCAAGGTGTAGGGGAGGGCGCTACTCCATTCCCAGGATTGCTCCACTTTACCCTTGAACCGTACCTTATAATGCTGAGTGTTAAGCAAGGTGGTTTCAAGTTCCATTTTTAAAGTCTTTGGTATGACTCGACCTGGGATTGAACCCAGGTCTCCCGGGCCATTGGCGAACATTCTAACCGCTGGGCCAACCATGGAAGTTTGTCTGCAACCTTAGGTTTCATGAAGTTTTACAAACAACAATCATCAGACAGATATCGAAATGAAACAAAGAAATCGAAAAAATAAAAAAATACAGTTAAAAACCGTTGGAATTGTGTACAAGTCTATGCGCTTGAGAGTGTGTGTGTGTGCGTGCGTGTGCGTGTGTGTGCGTACTATTTTTGTTTGGATGTGTAAGTAGGATTTAGTGTACCTGTGTGTGAAGATACCTACACTGGGGTTGTGTACCGGATTGGGGGATGTAGTTGTAGCAAACTTTGCAACAGTAGAACCAAGAAAATTATTTATTTCTATATGTGGAGGTGATTATAACTAAGGAACAAAATAGCATCATTGCATTTCAAAGAAAACCAAATAAAGTTATAATTTGTAAGCGTAAATAGGCGAGTGTAGTATGGTAGGCCAAATTCACTGTATATATCATGGTGAAGGATATGTTGTAGTGTAATATACTATGGAATATTGTACAATAATAATTATTTCAAACTTACTCAAATCTCACCCCAACGAATTATGTAAACATAAAAGGACTTATGTAGATAGATTGGTCGATCGATCGATCGATCGATAGATAGATATGAACAGAATGAAACACATACTAGATATGCATATATATGAACATTATATTATATTATATTTTCATGCTGATATTTTAATGGTATTTTTTTCGTATTTCTATACTTGTCTCTCTTATTTCGACAAAATTTCTCATGTTCTTCGTTATTAGTTAAGATTCACAGAGACACAAGCCTCCCCCACTATTCAAGAAAGATATAACCTAATTTTTATTTTATTGAAAAGAGATAATGATGACATCGGGGTAGAAAAGAAACCATTGTTGGGTTTTTCTATTTGTTTTTGTTGTTGTTGTTGTTACGTTTTGTTTTTTTACAGTGTTTTGTCGGTAACTTTTTCTTCTTTTTCGCTTGCTTAAGGTCTAATGTAAAGCTACCCACAGAAACACTGACAGACACAAATACACACACACGTAAACACACACGCACATGCACGTAAACACACACACAGACACACAAACACATACACACATGCAAACACACGCAAACAAACGCATATACACACATACAAACAAACACGCTCACGCACGCAAACACACACGCACACACACACACACAGGCAAAAAAAAAACACACACACATACGGACGCACACACATACATACATACATACCCACGCATACGGACACACACACATGCAGCACATACACCCACAGGCAAACACACATGCAAAAAGCACACACGCACGCACACACGTACGTATACACCCATCCACACACACAGACGCAGCACATACACACCCACACAAACCCACATGCAAAAACACATACACACGTGTGTACACACATACATACACACCCACCCACACACACGCAAACTAGACATGACAAATACTATTCATAAGATATTAATACGCGATGTATGGACTATTTCGTCGGCGTAAATATATTGTGATCCTCATTGGCAAATTAACATAATTACGGAAATATTTTTTAGCGAAAGGAAAAATTATTCAAAAGATCTGAAGGTTTATTTTGTCAGCAGATCAATACTAAAAAAATGCAATACCGTCGTTTCTATTGTCTGAGAATTATTATTATTTTTTTTTTTTTGGCGCAGCGGATAGAGGCGTTGAGTCTCTACGGTTCCAGGTGAGCAGTGTCAGAAGATAGCGGTTTCAAATCCTACCCAAGCCGGCCAGAGGTTTACTTGGTCAAAAACGTGGTGCGATAGACAACAACTATGGAAGGCAGTAATTACTGGGGATACGGTTACAAGACTCAGCATTCCTGTCCGAGGTCGCAGTAAATCACCTGAAGAAGGCTAGAGGTGAAATTTGGCCGAAACGTAGTGAAAGAAGAAACAACATCATTTTGTAGTCTCATTAGATGACCAATCGAAATGATCTGAAATTTTAACAGCATATGTAGAAACAAATCACAATTCTGTGTTTGCTATTTAAATGCTTTTTTTTATTTTTCATCTCCCAGTAAATGGAATTTCTAAACCAGATATAACAAAATAAACATAAAAACGTAAAATTGTGATTTATTTCTACACTTGCCATTAAAATGTGAGAACATTTCAACGAGAATTGGTCAAGTTATTCGATTAAAAAATCATATCAATTTTTTACTTAAACACCCTGTACAGGTCAAATGATATCAAATGTTTTTAAACAACCTGTATAATAAAGTAATGATCTCTAGGTGATGAGATAAAGTTTAAGAGACCTATCTTTTATAGTGAATCGTACTTTTATAGCTGAAAAGAGATTTAAACATTAAATTATACAATTTCAAGTTATTTTACACAAACTGTAAAAATTTGAGATCATTTTAAAGAGAATTGATAAAGTTTTTTGATTACGAAATCATAACAATTTTTTTCTGAATTACCCTGAATATATTAAATTTTATCAAATATTTTGAAATACCCAGTATAAAAAAAAGTAATAATCTCTAGGTGATTAGATAAAGTTTAAACGACTTTTCTTTTATAGTGAATTGCACTTCTTTACCTGAAACTTCATCTTAACATTAAACATAGAATTTCAAGTTATTTCTACACAAGTTGTGAAAATTTTAGATAATTCTAAAGAGAACAATTATATAACCAGGTGCCACAGACGGCTTGAGTCAGTTGGTGTTCGAGGCAGGTAGAGTTCAGTTCGAGTTGCTGTCACAGTTCGAGTTCCAGTCGTAGTTGGGGACAAGACGCCGTAGTGAGAGCCAGCGCCAGACAGAGGGATTGGGCCCTCAGGACCCCGGTTGAGCAGCCCAGCAGAATGAGTAAGAAGTGCTGCTATGGTCAGAGGAACTTAGGGTCAATATGTTGCAGTCTGTCCTCGTCTCCAACTCACCTCTCATACATAACCAATACCAACCCTTTCGCAACCCTTTCGGGAATAAAGTGTGAGGGGTATATTTCTAAAGACCTGTGTTCGTTCCTCATTATTGTTGATTATGTTTCCGCGTGTATATGTATACGAATAGTTGTATTATGGTTTTACAACATTATGACACTTAGCTGCATCTGATAGTGAGGCTACAGTCCTGAAGATCTGAGGAGTGTGACGTACTCTCACATTGCCATTACTCCCATGTCTACTCTGATCCGAGAAGGTAGTAACTGTTAAGGTCCCATTTATGGGCCATATATATCCGTTTAATGATGAATGGAAAAAAAACTTACAATGTTGATACGAATATACAAAGAATGCGATTCCGTAACCTCAACGCTGGATGGGTTAACATAGCATTAACATCAATCAATCAATAAAAAAGGGTGATGGTCTTTTTTGACGAATCCAATCTAGATTATCATAAGTATACAACTTACCAAAGATCTAGAGGAGAATCCAAAGACCCAGTGGCAGTGCCCAGAACAACCCGAAGAAAAATAGGGATAAGGCGCATAATGAGGAATTCGGAGGGATTTTAGCATATATATATATATATATATATATATATATATATATATTCTGTGGTATATGCAAAATATTAGAATAGTCTTAAGTAGATTGAGCCCACATAAGTTCTAGAAAAGGATCCTTTTTTCGATCGCGTTTCGTCAGAGAACACTGTAACAAAACAAATCTGATCGTCGAATGTTCTTTTTCTTTTATTTTTATTGACTACCTATCAGGTCCCTCTATATATGTATATATAAATATATATATGACCGTTCGGAGAAGTCCAACCGGATCTGTCAGTTAGCCATGTCTGGCCAGAACATGTATATGATTGTCTTGACCATAGTCATCAAATGTATCGACCGTAGGCAAATATATAACCATTTCTATCTAAACAATTTAAAAAAAATGGTGGGTCAAATGTGCTGTGGTAACAATACTTGCAACCATTTAACTGTGTGCAAACAAATGATTAATATTAAATAGAATTATTAGTGTTGGATAACAATACTTGAAACCATTTAACTGTGTGCAAACAAATGATTAATATTAAATAGAATTATTAGTGTTGGATAACAATACTTGAAACCATTTAACTGTGTGCAAACAAATGATTAATATTAAATAGAATTATTAGTGTTGGATAACAATATTTGAAACCATTTAACTGTGTGCAAACAAATGATTAATATTAAATAGAATTATTAGTGTTGGATAACAATATTTGAAACCATTTAACTGTTTGCAAGCAAATGATTGATATTAAATTGAATTATTAGTGTTTGATTAGCAATACTTAAAACCATTTGTCTTCAAACAAATGATTAATATCAGATAGAATTATTAGTATTAGATAAGAATACTTGAAACCATTTAACTGTGTGCAAGCAAATGATTGATATTAAATTGAATTATTAGTGTTTGATTTGCAATACTTAAAATTATTTGTGTTCAAACAAATGATTAATATCAGATAGAATTATTAGTGTTAGATAACAATACTAGGAACTATTTAACTGTGTGCAAACAAATGATTAATATTAAATCCTGGATGAAGCTGTTTGCATTTCGCATAGTGCTAATACCCTTTAGAAAGGTATGAATGCAACTATTCTCCCTCTAGCTATTACTAAATAGTAGGGCAGACTGGGCTCTTTAGCTTCGGCATGGCAACTTGTCTTGGAGAAAGAAAAGTTTTTAATTCAAACGAGTTAAACGCCACTTAAAACTTGACCTTTGCGTCGCATCTTGCTTCGACGGAGGGGTTGGGTAAATACATTTGTTTCTCTTGAAATGAAAATTTAAACCATCCAAACAATCATTCCATTTGCCTTCGATACAACGGACAAAGTGATTGACAGCTTTAAGTATATCATCAGAGCCAACTCCTAGATTACATCTCTTGTTTGCTTTTTTCCATTTCCTGGTAGCTCAATTTATATTCAACATTATTGTTTTTGGAGCCAATATTTAGTACTTTACATTTTTATATATATCAAGTCTTAATTTCTAAATATCATACCAATGTGACATTTTAAATAGTTTAAATCTATCCATGTTGGTTTTTTTTTATAATGGTCTAAAAAGTCATTTGATATCATTGGCAGTTTTATACATATTTACCAACACCCCCGCTCTGGTAAGACATGATACAGACACAAGGTCAAATATTAAGCTGAGTTTAACAGGTTTGAATTCATAGTTTTCCTTCTCCTAGAGTAGTTGCCTCACCAAGGCTGAAGAACCAAGTCTTCCCTACTATTTACCCATAAGAATAATTGGAGGAAGAATAATTGGATTCATACCTCTCCCAAGAGTATTAGTGATATGTGAAATAGCAATCAGTCTCATCCAGGATTTGAACTCGTGACTCCGGGTCCATTTTCTACGACGATAACCATTACACCACAGGCACCTCTAAACAGTTTTATAATAGATTTTATATCACTAAGTAAATTATTCATGACATGAAAGTCACCAATTCAGCAGATCATACATCGAACCTCTGTAGTCATAATTCTATTCTATTAGCATTGGGCTACATCGGCAAATATTATTTGTTCTGATGTTAACTCGTAATTGAACAGAGAAAATAGATGGGCTTACAAAAGACTTGAGAGTATCAGAGCGATGAATTGGACACTTCTGCTATGGTGGGCATTTTGTTTGTTTAAAAAGAAACCCTCTTCGGGCGGGGGTGGCGTTTGGGAAGGAGAGGATTATCTGAAGATTTTCTTTACTGCATTCTTTTTGCAGGGGTCTTCCTACCCCCCCCCCACCCCAGGTACCCTCGAGCGCGGGGCAGAGCAAGTCAGTTGTGACTTTGATGGAGAAACGCTTGGAAAGATTTGAAAAACTACTAAAGGCAAAAAAAAAACCTAACAGAAAAAAAGGAGCCACAAAGCTGTGGGAAACAAGGTGTGTGCACGTGTGCGTGTGTGTGTGTATGTGAAAGAGAGAGAGAGTGAGAAAAAAGAGAGAGAGAGAGGGGGAACAATAAAAGAGAAATATTAGTTCGTGTGTGTGTGTGTGTATGTGTGAAAGAGAGAGAGAGAGAGAGAGAGAGAGAGAGAGAGAGAGAGATTGAGATAGAGAGAGAGAAGAACAATAAAAGAGAAATATTAGTTCATGTGTGTGGGTGTGTGTGTGTGTTTGTGTGTGGGGGGGGAGAGAGAGAAGACGAAGAATAAAAGAGAAATATTAGTTCGTGTGTGCGTGAAAGAGACCAAAGAAGAGAAAGAATTAATGAAGCTGTTGAAAGAAAGAGTAAAGAAAATAGAAAGAAAGAAAGAAAGAAAGAAGAGAAAACCAAAACGAAGAAAATAATTAAAGAAAGAAAGAAAGAAAAAACCAAAATAAATAAATAAAGAAAGAAAGAAAGAAAGAAAGAAAGAAAGAAAGAATAGAAAACCAAAACGAAGAAAATAATTAAAGAAAGAAAGAAAGAAAGAAAGAACCAAAATAAATAAATGAATCAATAAATAAATAAATAAAGAAAGAAAGAAAGGAAAAGTGAAGACCTCAGTGAAGACAAAGAAAGAAGTAAAACTTAAGTGAAGAAAGAAAGAAAGAAAGAAAGAAAGAAAGAAGTGGTAACAAAAGTTAAAAAGTTTTTTTAAAAAAATAAAGTAAAAAATAAAAACAAAAGAAAGAGAGATAAAGGGAAAAAATAAATCTGAAAACCAAATTTAAGAAGATAATTAAGAAAAGTACAAAAAAAAAAAGGGAAAAAAACATGAACCAACAAAATCAACCAACCAACCAACCAATCAACCGACCAAACAAATAAACAAACAATATGGTTAGAGAGAAATATAAAAGAGAAAAATAAATCGAGAGGAAGAGAGGATGAAAATAGAAAAGAAAACAGAAGTCAAAATTTTTTATTTAAGTTCAGGATGGAAAAAAAAGCACAAAATGTGTGTGTGTGTGTGTGTGTGTGTGTGTGTGTATGTGTGTGTGTGTGTGTGTGTTTGTGCACGCGCGTGCGTGTGTGTATGTGTGTGTGTGTGAGGGTTTGTGCGTGTGCATGTGTGTACGTGTATGTGTGTGTGCGCGCGCGCGTGTGTGTGTATGTGTGTGCGTGTGTTTGTGCGTGTGTATGTGTGTGTGTGTGAGTATGTATGTGTGTGTGTGTGTTTGTGCGTGCGTGTGTATGTGTTTGTGTGTGTGTGCGTGTGTGTGTGTGTGTGTTTGTGCGTGTGTATGTGTGTGTGTGTTTGTGTGTGTGAGTATGTATGTGTGTGTGCGTGTGTGTGTGTGTGTGTGTGTGTGTGTGTGACATTAATGCAAAGAGAATAAGTGATTGAAAGAAAGAAAGAAAGAAAGAAAAAAACAGCTAAAAAAAAAGAAAAGAAAAGAAGGAAATAAACGGCAAGCAAGAAGAAAGAAAGAAGAAAAACGAAAATAAAGCAAAGTTCCGCTGAAAAATAATTAACCCTTATAGATTTAAAAAAAAAAAAAAAGAAAAAAAAAGAACTTCACAGCAAAACAAAAAACAAACAAACAATAAACCAACAAAAACAAAAACAAAACCGATAATCTTGATAAAGATTAGAAAATAGAAAATGAGGATAATTTCTCTCTTGCTAAAAAAAAAAAAAAAAGAAAAGATTATAATTGCCTTCCTTTTATTCAGGATTTATTTGTTTTCTATTGTATTGGATATTTTTGTGTTGAAAGATTTTTATTTACTTATTTTATTAACTTATTTTAATACTGTGGAAATAATGGCTGCTGTTTTAACCTATCATCAAACAGAAACGCCTCTATTACAGCTGCATAAACACCGCAGGTTTCTTGCACTTTGACATTTACTTAAAAGAACGGCAACCGCTGCTATTACTATATAGGGGGCGCTGTGTAGTAGAAAAAACGATTCAACAACAACAAAACAACGACCTTCTTTGAATATGAACGCTTGCCAATTTCTTTATAATTATCATTATTAATCATTTTTATCTGTATTATCCTAATTTGGATTGGCCTTTGGACTGTTAGTTTACAATTCATACTCTCATCGCCGTGGAAAAGCTGGAATAAAGAAGCAGGCCTTACCAAGCCTGAAGAGGATGTGAGTTCGAGCTTTACTGGAGGTTTATTCTTTATTCCTTTTCCAATGCACGCTGTCGTAAAAATGACGACCCGAGTGAAATGCGATGAAAAGCAATTAGATTCAAGAAGATGAAAGGAAATATTCTTAAAACTTATTGATTATAATAATGAGTGGCATAGCTTTTATCTAAAACTTAGACAAAAGAAACTTTTGTGGTATATTCTTTTTCAAATTTAAACTTTTTCTCTTAAAACTTGTTTCTCACACAGTTATATAATTGCAGAAGGATTTTTTTATATTATCATTTTTCGGCTAATAGAAAGGAAAAGAAAAAAAGCAAATTATATCTTTTTTCGGTTTAGATAGGCTTAGGACCTTTCGGCTTAGTGCATGGGTTAGTTAGGTGCACACATTGAGTGCAGGTGTTCACAGGCGTGCGGGGAGGATGTGACAATCACAGATGTCACAATAAAAACCCCAGATAGGAAATAAGACTGGGGATGTGAATGACGTCATGCCCGAAAGCGATGGACTGGGATTCTTAGTGATTTTGAATAAAAGCAGTGAGTTGAGATTTGGACTTAGACGAAGCGAGTTGATTTTTCGGACCTGGGCGACGCCAGTGTGTTTGTGGACTGCGGGGTGTGCGCATGCGCGTTGGTTGAATCAGTGAGTTGAGAGCTGACGATGGACGAACAGTCAGCATAGAAGAATTGTGTCTCTCTCTCCTCGTGTCGAAAACCTCAACTTAGAGAAGGTAATAAATGTTTCGTACCTGTACCAAGAGAGTCGTCAGGGTTTCGTGTTTTTCGGATTCCTCTGCGAACGTTTTATACATCCGAATATTTTAGTCATATCACCTACTAAATCTACAAGCCTTTATATTTGGTTTATTGATTTAATAGCACATCAACCATCACGGGTTATTTAATGCCATAGCCATTCTTGTTGAATTGAAGTAATAATATTTAAACTATAGCTAGGGAATAAGTGTTGTATATTGACCTTCGACCCGGCCAGACATGCCATTCCAAAGACGCGGAAGTTGCATATTCCATTGGCGTAGGCGGGCTTGGCCTGACAATATGGGACAAGGTAATATCCCACGGTACAGTCAGACTGATGCACCGGAAGAGAGTGACCTGTGAACTGCATGACAGTTATTTCCGCTCTAACATGCCATTACAAAGACGGCAAAAGTGACACATTCCGATGGCCAGTTATGGGGAGATATTGAGAGGGCAATTGAACTATTAAATAACTCGGTGAGGACAGGAAGTCAGTTAGTTTTGGAGATCAGACGCGTTGGTGACAAGATGCGGTAGAAGAAGCCAGTATCCAGCAGAGTGGGCCCCCGGCCCTTCGGTTGAGCAGCATCAGGAGAACGGGAAAGAAACACTGATGGCCATAAGAGTGGAAGTCAATATGTTGCAGTTCTGTTCGGTCTCCAACTCCCTCTCACAGTAAAACCTTGAGTAACCCTTTCGAACCCTTTCAAATAAAGTGAGAGGTATATTTTTCTAAGAACTGTGTCGCTCGTCTATATTATTGTGTCGTCGTTATGACTCTGCATGCATATGAGTATACAACATAAGGAGGTTCATGCCTTCCACAAAGGTATCAATTCAAAATTGAACGTAATAGACATTACACCACGGGGACCCCATCACATATTTACATAGCCTTGTGCCACATTTTTCTGCAACATTATTCAGTTGACTGAAGAAATTTCTGAGGATGATTTATATTTAAATATTCCGATCGACTCATTTTAACAGTTTGTAAATCCATCATGGGTTATTTTATGCATTGAGGTTAGAGAATTGCATTCATCGTTTTTTTTTGTACCCAGCCCAATCGGATACAGATAATTTTATTCAGATCTATTTGACACATAGAAGGGATCCTAACATTTACGTCCACGTGGGGGCAGAGTGGACCCGGGTGTAATGGCAATGAAGGGATACTCCACACTTCCCAGATATCCAGAAAAAGAGCATCACAATCGGCTGCAGTGTACCCAGAACAATCATTTTTAGGTGAAGTGGTTTTAATCCTCTTCAGGGGATCCAGTCTCAATATTTGGGCAATCTTCCGAAAGAAGCTCAAAGAGCTGCAATTTTTTTCCATTATTCTCATCATTTCCATATCTAAACTTTGTCTGTTTGCCTGTTTCCTAATTTACTAACCCCTCCACTCGGGCAGGATATGACACAAGGTCAATGTTTAAGTGGAGTTTAACAGGTTTGAATTCCGAGCTTTTCTTCTCCTTGGGGGGAGTCTTACCCCTCTGCAGAGAAGCAGTCAGCGTATTCTCCAGCAAGGAAAAATAACATCAACGAGAAAGGAAAAGTATCACCTAAATGGGGCAGCAAATGATATATATTCATAGAATACATATTATCTCAACCTTTGTAGTTTTTGCGTTAATCATATTTACCAACACCTCTGCTCGCGCAGGATATGACACAAGGTCAAATTAACAGGTTTGAATTCAGTGTTTTCCTTCTCCTAGACTAGTTGCCTCACCAAGGCTGAAGAACCCAGTTTGCCCTACTATTTACCCATAGCTGGAGGGAGAATAATTGGATTCATACCTCTCCCAAGGGTATTAGTGCTATGTGTGTTTCTGTGTGATACTTATTATCTTTATTCTTATTTGATTTATTTCATTCTGCTGGGGTGGGTGGTTGAAGATTGACAGGTGAACGAAATTTTAGATAATTTCGACAAAAAGATGCTTGGGCTTATTACTGTTTCTCGTTATTCAGAACAGGAAGCTCAAGTCTAGTTCCGGCTATCCATACCCTTAGGTTGTACGTTCTCATTGCACCTAACAGGGTACGGATTAAAGTTAAAATCTGACGCCCGGGGCGCCTTCAAAAGGGAAATGACGACTAGGGCATAAACAGTTACATTTACTGTCCACTCGAAGCACGTGACTCCCGACTCTAATTGCGGTCTCCATATTTAAACCCGTTCTCATGTGCAGGAGAAGTCGTAGTAGAATTCGTAGTAGGAGGAGGAGGAGAAGGAGGAGGATGAGGATGAGGATGAGGAGGAGATGATTATTATACATGTTGGTTCAAAAATTTTATATCATTTGGCAATGACTAAATATTATATTACACAACATAAGACCTGATTAGTTTGCCCTAGTCAAATAAGAAAAAAGCCAACGATATCCCGCAGAAACTATAACAGATGCAGACAACACAAATGATTTAGCGCTTCTTTAAAATACACTTGCACAAGTCAAATTTCTGCTACCTACCCTGGAGTAAGTGTTACGTGATATGGTAAGTATTAAAGAAAACGCAAGACTAATTTCTAAGGAAGGAGAGAGAGAAGAAAAATAAGAAGGAAAAAACCCAGACATGGGAGCAGGTAGTTGACCTTTCAGTGACTTAGGCTCGGGAATTTGTAGGTCAGCCGGTCACAGGTGAATGACTACGTTATTTGAGGATGACTAAAGAAAACTGGACGTCCCAAGATCTCGTACGCATGTGTGGAGCCAGGGGAAGTGGATGTTCCTTCCGTCGACGTCAGGCGGAAAGGAGGAGAGTTGCGCGAGACGTGATGAGGTGAAGACACGGAGTTGAACACAAGTCGCAAATATGTGAGGAAGCGAAAGTTTACAGGCCCTATTTTAGGGGGTGCGCTCCAAAGGAGGCCTTAGAAAAGACGTGACCTAAAGGACAAGCATGTCTGCATTACAACAGAAAACCAAGAAGAAAATTCAAGGTTTTTTGTCTGCTCTCTCTTACTCATTATGACAAGTTTCTCTTTACCCAGCTAACGCAGTCAACTCCACTTTCATCGTCTCTAACTTTCTCCTAGCGACTACCAACGAATTGTAGTTGTATTTAAACTGAGTCAACATTTTACCTTGGCGGGGTCACAACGGGGATCTGGAGGTACGAATGGCTATTTGGTAGAGTTATGTACAAATGTCAAGTCGGTGCCGTTATGGTGCATACTGTCCCTTATAGTACCATAATGGTACACAAGCAACAAGAGACACACAAACGCGCACACACACATAAACAAAAGGAAAGTAATACACACATGTTAAATTCCCTAGCTTGCGTTGGGGCAACTGATAGCAGTGAGATTACCTTATCAGTCTTACGTAAAGTTTGCCGGGTTTCGATCCGAGCTTGAAGCAGCTCGCGTGTCTAGCCACACTGATGAGTTGTGATCCACAGACAAACTGTTTTGTTGTATCACAACTCATCAGTGTGGCTAGACAGGCGAGGTGCTTCAAGCTGGGATCGAAACTCGGCAAACTTTACCTGGATATATATATATATATATATATATATATATATTCCTTTTCTGTAGCGGAGCCTCGTGGTGTTGAGGTCAATGTGCTAGACTGCCACACCGTAGAGAACAAGTTCGAAGTCATATTATTACGTTCACTGATACCTTTGGGAAAGGTATGATAACTCTTATCTCTCTGTGGGTTAAATTGTACCATTATTATTCTTTTACAGGGATGGTTTTGGCATAAAATGACCCACAAAGGTTGATGCATCATTATACAAAGAAAGTGAAACTAAACCAGTTTTCTGAAGATTTCGCTGAAGAGTGTTTTGCTTAAAATTCTGTCTTGTTCCTGATCTATTAATATGGGCATAAATAACGAAACGTCAGAATCTTCTGGAGCAGCAAACACAACTGGCCTGTGTTTGCTAATTAAATTAAGTGATAATGAGTAGCGGTCACCCCAACAGCAGAGCCACTTTCACATCCACGTGACCCCCCCCTCAACCGTCTTAATAGCAGCGTCAGGTTTTTGGCAGTAGATGTTTCAAGAGCAGAACTTTCAAAATCAATAGATGGACTGACAAAGCCATTCAGCCGAGTGGAATCCCATTATCTTTGCAAATTCTCTAAGCGAAAGAATAGTGCTGCCAAAAAAAAAAAAAAAGTCGAGAAGCGCTAATAATTCGACTAACAAAGTCATAGATTTGCAAACAACGTAAAGTTGCAGAAAGAAAGAAAGAAAGAAAGAAAGAAAGAACACGTCCAATTAAATGCTTGAGAAGTCAGTCGAAAGAGATTATAAGCCAGTTTCAAACCCAGCAAGTTTCCAATCAAACTATTCGGGTAGAAGCCATAACATACATTTGAATCACCAATGATATTCGTCGCTATGTTGAGCGTTTCTATATATCAGTAAGTCTCGCATCGAAGAAGGATGCGTTCACTTGTAGGGAGTAAAAATGGAGACAAGGCAGCAAATAGTTATTAAGTCCGATTGACTTAGCATCATTATGTATCAATGTTTGACTAAATTTATTTCATCTACAAAAAAATTTATAGCAGTCTTCTATTTCTCCTACTAGTTCTTCTTTGTCATTTTCTTCTTCTTATTATTATTATTGATCAGTTATTTTGTTTTACGGTGTCTCGACCCTTTTCGGGTCATTTAACACAAAATTAAATTTAAAACAATTCAGTTTAGTCTAAGTATACTTTTTGCTTACAAACAGTTAAATGTCAAAACAGTTGTATTTCAACTACTCAGTTTAGCACAAGTACATAGTTTAGTTCTATTGGATCTATAGATAGGACCCTATCAGGTGCTACCACTCCGGGCCAGAGTGGACCTAGGAGCAAAGGCAATGATGGGGTATTCTGCACTCCCCATAGCTCTACCATTACTGGAACCTCACCATCAGATTGTTTAGTGTCATATACGGGACACTCGTAAGGAGAAGTCTTACTCCTCCGCAGAGGTGCAATCGGTGTATTTTACAACCCCAGCCGATTGGAAAAATAATAATAATAATAATAATTATTATTGTTATTATTATTATTCATCTTGCAAGTCTTTCGTACCAGCGTTAGCTAATGGTCCTTCACTAGAGTCTGAGTGACAACAAACCTCCTCAAGTCTCCAGGACTCTTCTAAGTATTCTAACCAATCTCAACAATACTGTAGTCTGGATGGTCTCGATTCGTTCTGTTATTTCTGATTCTTCTAGTCCCTTTTCCAACTTTTGGGGACATTTTCAAGTATACCAATTACAGTTGGTATCACCGTCAGCCTCATATTTAACAGCTTTATTAGCTTAGGTCTAAGTACTTGTCTCTCTTTTCGTTTTCTTTAATTCTCAGTGGACCACTTGGATGGCAAAATTCATTAAACGGTAAATTCTTCTTTTTCTGTTAATAATCACCAGGTCTAATCTTCCCGCTGGTATTAAAGGATCCGTTTGTATCACATAGTCTAGAGAATTTTTAACGTCTCATTTTTTAAGTAGCAAGTTTTTCACTCTAGCGTAAGCTGATGCTTTTAACCAGGAGTCTGAATGACAGCAAGTCTCATTAGGTCTCCAGAACTCTTCTCAGTATTCTAGTCGATCTCAAAAAGGCTTTAGTCTGGCTCGTCTCAATTACTATAATTATCATTATTGTTTGTTTGTTTGTTTGTTTCCTTAGTAATACCTGCCTTTTACTGTTCTATAACCACAATTAACGCCATGTGCGAAATAGACATATAATGTTCATAACAATAGAACATATAAAGAACATAGGAATTTCGAAATTCGAAAACACGTAACGACTTCTTGTTCAGGTACGAAACCTTTTTATTAATTTTGACTTAAAGGTTTCGACATAAGGAGGAGAGACACAATCTTCTATGCTGTCTTATTCATTTGGCCCCCATCTCGAGCGGCCCCCATAGGGTGCAAGTTCGCCTCGCTTCTGCGAGCTCCAAAAGTCGATCCTCCTCGTTTGGCGTCTGGTACTCAACTCTCTTTACTTTCTTCAGATCTCCCACAATCCTCCGCGCGCTTCCGGTGCGTGACGTCATTCGCACTCCGTCACCCGTTTCGTCTCGGACTATTGTGACATCTCTGAGTGACACGTCCACCCGCGAGCACGTTAACACCTCCATCAAGTTTGCACCTAACTAACCCATGTGCTGAGCCGAAAGGTTCTCAGCCCAACTAAACCCAAAGGCATGAACCGAAATCCCCCGGCCATTACGTTACATGACTATCATTTCACATTAACTTTAAGAAAAGAATTTGTCTACATAACATATTCTATCAATACAATATTTATCCACCGAACAAATTTTCTTAATATATCCAATAGTTTCCAAAAAAGGCCTCTTCAATTCTTTTTCTAACCATTTTTTTTCTGGAACCATAAATTTTATCTTTAAACTTTCGGCTTTTGATCTGGTTAGGCCATTAGTTACAAAAATATATTCCTCTATAAGCAAAAAAATTAAATTGGCAAGCAGACTTAGTTTTTGAAATCTATCTTGACAGTCAATTTCCAGTTTGAGGAGAAATATTGAAAAAAATGGCTACTATAATTCAAAATTATATCAATTATTTTGAAAGTTTCAAGTAGATTACTTCTAATTCTTCTTTCCAGTAAAATGTCATCCCTCATTTCTTTAATCTCTTCCAGTATCTGTAATCTTTTATTCTTTTTATTAGTTTTGTCACTCTTTGTATGCTCTTCAATATGAATATTACGCTCTAATTTCTATGTCTCGACACTGGAGTCCAGGCCTGTTTACAGTATTTTATAAAAGATCTTATTAGGGTTTTATAGTTTTAAAGAAATAATTGTCTCCTTTGAATTAAACTTTCTAACCATCCTGTCAATCATTCAATTTGCCCTCGATACAATTGACAAAATGTTATTGTCAGCTTTACACGTGTCATCAAGGCCAACCCGTAGAATTGTGTTCCTTATTTACACTTTTGATTTTCCTGTTGTTTAATTTATATCTATTTTTGATATTTTGGGATCCGGCACGAAGTATTTAATATTTTCTATGGTTGTATACTCACAACTATAATCATAATCATAATGATATCAATCACAACAGTACATATACAAATGCAAATACAGGGAAATAAAAAACACAGTACAAAATACACAGGCGACTCCGTTGTTTAGGTACGAACCGTTTATTAATTTCTGACTTCAGTTCTTCGACACGAGGAGAGAGACACAATTCTTAAAAGTCATTCGTAATCATACTATGCTAACAACACCCACAACGTTCGGCACATCTCGTGGTCCAATCTCAATTTCTAAAATGGCTGGTTGGACCCCAAATTCTTCACATCATGGTTTGACCCCAATTTCTCAACACCATGGTAGGAACTCAACTTCTCAACAGCATGGTAGGAACTCATCTGAAACTGTTTGGCTCAATGGCAGACAACCCAACTGTCGGCCTACATGGTCCAAAGTCAACTCCTAACTGACTCCTTTTCAAAATCTTCAAATTCTCAGGACCATCGCTTCTGGGCATGACATCATTCACACTCCAGCCTCATTTCCTATCTGGGGGTTTATCATGACAATTTTGATTGTCATATCCTTTGCGCGCGAGCGTAAAACTGTACCAATTGTCTGAGCACCTGGACTCTTAACCCGAACAGTTCAAAGCTCAACCAAACTGAATGGTAAGATATAATGTACGAAAAATGATTAAAATAAAAAAGATCTTTCCTTAATTATATAGCACTATATTAAATCTTAATTTCCAAATATCTTCCCAATATATCATTTGATAATGGTCCAATAAATAATTTAACATCATCAACAAATAGTTTTATTTTTAATTTTTTATCATATACGCAAAACAGACGGAAATTAGAATTACATACACACACACGCACACACACACACACACACACACACACACACACATATATATATATATATATATATTGTCATTCACAGTCAGAATGTTTCCTTGTATCACAACTCTTCAGTGTGGCTATATCGACGATTTACTTCAAGTTGGGATCAAATGCAGGATAACTTTACGTCAGTCGGACATCTTACACCCAGATCCATCGTCATTCTCTGCGTAAGTGAAATAATTTTTACGTATATCGGTATACGTTATCGGCTACCTGGAGTGCTCTATTCTTGAGAAGAGCAATTGCATATCAGCGTATGTGGCAGCCGGTACGCACACACACACACACACACACACACACACACATATATATATATATATATGTATATATATATATATATATAATTTAAATTTAACGTTTTTAATTCGTAAAATCATTACAGTAAACGGAAATGTGATGTTTCTTAAAAGTTACTTTTGCACACGGCCTGACGGAATACGAATAATTTTAAACTGATCTATATAGCCCATAGAATTTTCAAGAAATTTCTTTCGGGTTGTAAAAACTCCGACAATCAGGCAACATCAGTTGGGCCTAAAACTGTGGATTCCGATTCTATATATATGAAAACTTGTGCTTGCGTATTTATCAATAAACGGGAGGTTTTGTCTCGTTTCTTTGGGAAATCCAACATTTTCAAATATTTTTCCACGTACCAGACACATTCTAATGACTTTTAAATTATGACCGCTATGTGCACGTTTGTGTATCTTTTCGTTGTATATTTCTCATTTGTTCCTGTCATCTCAGCAAGCATCCATCGCTATGTGAACTATTTTGATATCCAAGTCCTGATGATGGTTACTGAAACCGAAACGTTGAACGTCGACTTTACATCATAATATATTCCCCTATTTGGATTATGTTTTCTTCAGCTACCTTCCTATATATATTGATTTATAATTAACTTATTTTTCCCTCAAAATAACTCAAAATATAACCATTAAAAGCTAAACACCTGCCAACAAAAGTGAGTACACCCCTTAGGGAAAGTTGTCAATATTAAGATACACCGTATCAACTGTCAATATTTTGTGTGGCCACCATAATTATCCAGAACTGCCTTTACTCTCCTGGGCATGGAGTTTACCAGAGCTTCACAGGTAGCCACTGGAATTTTCTTACATTCCTCCATGACGTCGTGGAGCTGGCAGATATTTAAGACTATGCACACCTCCACCTTCCGCTTGAGGATCCTCCAAAGATGTTCTGTTGGGTTCAAGTCAGGAGACACGCTTGGCCAACTTTACCCTCAACCTCTTCAGTAAAGCAATGGCCGTCTTGGAGGTGTGTTTGGAGTCATTGTCATGCTGGAACACTGCCCTGCGACCCAGTTTCTCGAGGGAGGGGATCATGCTCTGCTGCAGTATTTCACAGTACCTGTTGGAGTTCCTGTTTCCCTCAATGAAATATAACTCTCCAACACCTGCAGCACTCATGCAGCCTTAGACCATGACATTCCCACCACCATGCTTGACTGTAGGCATGACACACTTATTTTTGTACTCTTCCCCTGGTTGCCGCCACACATGCTTGAAGCCATCGGAACCAAACAAATTAATCTTCATCCCATCAGACCATAGAACATGGTTCCAGTAATCCATGTGCTTTGTTGACATGTCTTCAGCAAACTGTTTGGAGGCTTTCTTGTGTATCGTCTTCAGAGGAGGCTTCCTCCTGGGGTGACAGCCATGGACACAAATTTGATGTAGAGTGCAGCGTATGGTCTGAGCTCTAACAGGCCGACTCCCACCTCTTTAATCTCTGCAGCAATGCATACAGCACTCCTACATCGATCTTTCAAATAATCATTTGGATGTGAAGCTCAGCACGTGCGCTCAGCTTCTTTGTGCGACCTACCCGAGGCCTGGTCTGAGTGGACCCCGCTCTTTTAAAACGCTGGATGATCTTAGCAACTGTGCTGCAGCTCAGTTTCAGGGTGTTGGCAATCTTCTTGTAGCCTTGTCCATCTTCATGTAGTGCAACAATACGTCTTTTAAGATCCTAAGAGAGTTCTTTACCATGTGGAACTTTCAGTGACCAGTATGAGAGAGTGTGAGAGCTGCACGACAAATTTGAACACACCTGCTCGCTATGCACATGGGACTAGTAACACATGAGCCTAGTAACACAAATGAGTCACATGACATTTTGGAGGGAAAATGACAAACTACTCAATTTAGACATTTAGGAGTGTAGTTTCTTAGGAGTGTACTCACTATTGTTTGCAGGGGTTTAGCTTTTAATGGTTATATCTTAAGTTATTTTGAGGGGAAAATAAATTAACTCTGTTATATAAGCTGCACACAGACTACTTTTCATTGTGTCAAAGTGTCATTTTGTCAGTGTTGTCCCATGAAGAGATATACTTAAATATCTGCAGAAATGTGAGGTGTGTACTCACTTTTGTGATACACTATATATATATATATATATATATATATATATTCCGTTATGAAGTTGAGGTAACTTAATTACACAGCGCTCATAAATACAGGGGCGTATTCTTCAGACACATTTTCGTTTTATCCGATAAAAAATATACCGTCCTTGTTATCAATTTAGGCAGTCTTTGATAACTATTTACCATACATCTATCTTTCCCTAATACTCTTTCTCACAATCTGTTCCCCATTCCTTGTCTGTCTGTCTCTCTGTCGGTCGGTCGAACTCTAGCATTCTCTTTCAAGTTGGAGGTGCCCGTGGTGTAATGGTTATCCTCGCAGGATATGGACACGGCGACCCTTCAAATCCTGGACCTGACTGATTGCATTTCACATTGCACTAATAACCTTGGGAAAGGTATGGATCCAATTATTCTCCCTCCAGCTATGGGTAAATAGTAGGGCAGACTAGCTTCTTCAGCCTTGGTGAGGCAACTAGTGTAGGAGAAGGAAAACTTTGAATTCAAAACCTGTTAAACTCCGCTTAAAAATTGACCTTGTGTCATATCCTGCCAGAGTGGAGGGGTTGGGTAAATATGAGCATTCTCTTTCAAGAATAATTTTTTTTTTCGAAACGATTAATGTGATTGTAGTGGAGCGGGTTATGTTAAGGTATCAATCACTTGAAAGTTTGTTTTCGTATATTTGTTGTATCTGTGTACCATAATTTACTGCAGCTATTATTTGAGTATGAGGAACACAATTCGGACTCTTATAGCAGAAGGAATGTATAATGATTTGAAATTTCTTCGTTCTAAACAATGTAAAACAATCCATCGCGAATCAAAAACAACAATATATTTATTGTCTGGGCAAAGTTCCTGGCAGGAATACAGGAATTACATGATATAGCAGAAAGAAATTATAAAGAGTTGAATGAAGGACCGTCCTAGAGGTCTTTTGGTATAAGCCGAGATCCCTTGAAAGAATGGAAGTTGTGTGAAGATTTACGTCAAAGCATGGTATCGTATGCCATACGAGACGAGATTTGTCGGGGAAAGGAACACTATCGTGTATGCTTCTGGTTGTCGAGACAAGACCGAATAGAAAGTTTTGACTTTGGTGTGTCCGCGTGGTGTAATGGTCAAAGCGATGGGCAGCGGAATTGTTGTAAGCGAGTTGCGCTATTATGTTCACTGTCCGACAAAAACCCTTGGGAAAGGTATGAACCCCCTTATACTTCCAGCTTTGGGTTAGATAACATCACTGCTGTTCTTCTAGAAGTATGGATTTGGCATTAAGTAACCCACGAAGGTTGATATGCCATTAAACAAAGAATGTTGTTGGAAAACAACAAAATTTCTTGGTAAAAAAAAATGTAATATTAGTTAAACCGTTAATTTTTCTGTCGGGTTGTTTGGAGGAGGGACAAGTGAGGAGGGAAACAGATATTTGCAAGTATGGCACAAGGCCAAGTTTTAAGTGGGTCCAGGTGCAGGGCCGTAGTCCTGACACGCCTGGTGAGTACAAAAATGCTCCTCCAAGGAGAGTTAGAGCATTGGGGATGGCGCCCTAAGGCTTGAGAATGTGGATCAGTCTTGCCCGTGAGATGCGACAATCGGACTTACTCGGAAATCGCGTCAAGCAGCCTCGACCGACAATGACCACAAATTCACCACCGATCCCAATCCATCCGTGTACGTAAAGCGGCTGATCAGAAAAGAACGGTAAAAGGGTACAAAGTAATTTACAAAACTCTTTGCTTTGTAGCACAAGACCGAATGAATGGGGCACCCTATGAGACTGGAACTCACTCGTTTAGGTTTGCTAGTCTAGATTGCTAACTATTACACCACCAGAGGTGCCCTGTAACTTACTCAGCTTTTTGTTTAGATGTGGTACAAGGTCATATGAATTGGGCCCTCAATGAGACTCCTGGGTCGGCAACGAATTATATAAAGGGTAGATTCATTTATCTATGATTCTAATTGATTAAAAATGTATTTCAAATTATCAAGAGGAAAAAGATTTCTTCAAATATTCAGGGGTTTGATCCTACAAGCTTTGAGAAGCAAATAAAATATTATCGTCTGCAAACTGAAGAAAAATGTCGTGTTCTAAAAGAAGGAATTGATTGGTCAAAAAATGTAAATTTAAAAGCTTTTGTGAGACCCTTTTTGCTCAAAATAAAAAAAAATTGTTTAGTAAGGAAATCAACTGATTCTTTGATTGAGTGATTGATCAATTTATTTTAACGGCATATCAAACTGTTTAGGATTATTTTATGTCTAGAGGTTCAGGAATCGCGTTCATTGTACCCTCATATTTACATTTGTTTCTTTGGGTTTTTTTTGCACACTGTCCAATCGAATATGAATGATTTCTAAACAGATCTATTGAGACTGTATAAAGGATCCTAACAGGTACTACTGCTAATCAGGGTCAGAGTGGACCCGGGAGTAATGGCAATGAAGGGTGTACACCTGAGCGTAGTGCTAAAATTTATTTAAGATGATATTGAATGGGAACTATATACAGACAGTGATAGACAATATATAGATATCCTAAACCTTTTTGGGGTACAGTACAGTCTTTTTCAAGCTTTCACTGGGTCAGTACTACTGTATAGACGCATGGACGCTAACAAAACGCATGGAGAAAAAGCAATATGGGGACTGAACAATAATGCTGATATATTATTTTGAACGAATCATGAATGAAACCACAAAAAACGGCTGTACGGCTACTGACCTCCCATCTCAAAAACAATCCAAGTACGCTGAACAAGACAGGCAGAACACTGCTGGAGAAGCATGGGCCAACTCACAAGTGACGTTTTTCTAAGAACCCCAATATATAGACGTGCCAGTCTTGGCCAACCAGCAAGAACCTATTTAGATGAGCTCTGTGTGGATACTGGATGTAGTTAGGAAGACCTGCTAGGAGCGACAGATGATAGGGACGGTTGAAGAGAGAGAGAGAGAGAGAGAGAGAGAGAGAGAGAGAGAGTCAGCAGAATCCGTGCTGTCAGCTCGACTTGATGACGATGATGATAGTTATTTATTAAGTATTCTTTACGTGTGGAACAAGGCTATATATATGGAGCACCCAGTAGCATACAATGTATTTCATTATTTCTTATATCTGTAAAATAATTTACGAATTCAATTATTTATTTTAGTTGTTAATGCTTTTTTATTAAAACTTTAAATTTAAAACCGAATTTCAAAATTTCAACTGTAATCTAAAATTTAAAACCAAAATTTATTTGTAAGTTAATTCTAAGGAATGTAGAACATACAGTAATAAACGTTGGATTGCGAATTCGGAAGGTTGGAATGGAACGAAAAATATTAAAAAATAAACAATTATTTAGAATCAGCTGATGTTTCTTTAGAAAGATTGATTACGTATTTAATAAATGTTAGGGTTTATATATATATATATAAAATTAACTTAAATCGCGAGTTGGAAATCTTCTACTAAAGTTTCAACTTATCGGATCATCAGGAAGTCTAACTCCAACAGTTGGAGTTAGACTTCCTGATGATCCGATAAGGTGAAACTTTAGTAGAAGATTTCCAACTCGCGATTTAAGTTAATTTTATTATTGGCTCCACTTGTGTTGAACACTTTTGTAATTGTAGCATTGCAGGATTCGCGGTAGGTTTTTAGTTTTCTTTTGACCAACTGACTGTGTATCCCTTGATTTTTTTCAAAGGGGTCGGACGAGGTTGGCTTTTTCTTTCTTTTTGACCTATAATTTTTTCTTTTTCCCCCGGGCAGTGATTCGAGATATTTTTATCTCTTGTTCCTGACGTTTTTTTTTTCGTTTTTTTTTCTGGTACCGTGAATGCTGGTAGATATTAGATTAGTAAATATATATATATATATATATATATATATATATATATATATATATATAAGGATGGATTCTAAGAGAGCGAAGAGACATGGAGAAAATTAATGAGTTATAATTAAGTTCGGTCGCCATATCTCATCTACTGAATGCGATGTCAACGCTATGCATATATATCTATGTCGACAAGCGCGTAGGTAAATCGGGAACTGCTTTTGTCATGTTATCGACCTCATGAAAATCTGAATGGAAAACATTCAAAGATAAACAACTGTTTAGAATCAGCTGATATTTGTGACTTTGGCAGTTACGTGTTACTCTAGGAAAATTGATTACGTTTTTAATAAAATTTAGGGATATATATATATATATATATATATAAGGATGGATTCTTAGAGAGTTGAGAGACACGAAGTAGATCTGAAGGAGACAACGAAAGTAGAGGAGATAGGGAACAATCATGCAAGCACAAAACAGCCGGCGAGGAGAAAAATAACAAAAATCTACTGTTGTCTCCCTTTCGACTTTCGCCTGTACACTGTCTCCCCTCCTTCTGGAAGAAACTGCTTTCTCACTATTTCTATTTTGGGCTGACTGCTAGACGGATTCCAAAAAACGATAAATTTCGTGCGTACCCCCCCCTCAAAATGGAAGCGTTTTGTGTTTGACTTCTTTTTAGTCAGTGGCCCAGTCGGCTGTAGAATACACCAAATACATCTCTGCAGAGGGGTGAAACTGTTGTATAGCCATAATCATAACATTGATCAACGAACTTCAATGAACGAACGAACATACTTCTTTATAAAGAATATATCTCTCACAATTTATTGTCGAAAGGGTTGATGATTCTGACGTGTGTGAGAGATGGGTGAAGAGAGAACTTCTTCTTCCCATATCTTCTTCCATGAGCAAGGGGGTGCCACAGCTTGCACTCCATTGCAAGCTCGATCAGAGACGCCTCTGATCGGCTGCGTGTCCATCGCTCGACTGCAATTATCTGCACTCTGTCCAAATCTGACCGCGTG
This sequence comes from Sepioteuthis lessoniana, assembly GCA_963585895.1. NCBI lineage: Eukaryota > Metazoa > Mollusca > Cephalopoda > Myopsida > Loliginidae > Sepioteuthis > Sepioteuthis lessoniana. The sequence goes on from OY757942.1 coordinate 3,088,760, forward strand.
GTGTTTTGATCACGTTGTCTCCTTCCGGTTACACACCTGTTCGACCTAAGTGATCCGACACGCCGTCATCTTCCTGTTTACAAATCTAAATGTGACAGCTTGCCAAAGCACACGGGGTCAGTAAGAACGAACCGAAAATCCATGTCATATGTTACATAATAAAACTCCACCAACGAGTGTCCAGTGACCTACGGAATACACTGACTGCATCTATGCAGAGTAGTAACACTCTCCCGACGAGTATCTTAGATATGACACTAGATATGACATTAAACAATCTAATGGCGAGGCTCCAGTAATACTGGAGCTTTGGGGAATACGGAGTACTCCTTCATTGTCATCATCCCCAGGTCCACTCTGATCTGAAGCGGTTGCACGAATCTCTGGATCAATTATAAGTGTTTCACATTCATACTATGTATTTACGGTAAACTGAGATGTTAGAAATAGAACTGTTTGATCTTTTAACTGAGTGTGAACAAATGACTGATATTTGATTAAATTGTGAGCGATACATAGCAATACTTACAAAACATTTAACTGTATGCAAACAAATAAATAAGAGTAAATAGAATTATTCGTATTTGAGAGAAATTTTTTAAAAATGTGCATAGGATTGTTTAAAAATATTATCTTCAAACATGTTTAGAAATAATTTATTTGATATATCTATTTAAAAAGGATTTGGCATTTGATTATCTACAATGGTGATATGCCATAAAGCCAAACCAAACTAAATCATTTCTGTTTAATCTCTATAAATAATCTGCAATATTTGGCATGCCATGAAACCCTACCGAACCAAATCATATATATTCAATATATATGTATAAAGAGGATTTGGCATCAAATACCCAACAATGGTTGATATGCCATAAGACCAAACCAAACCAAATCAGATATATCTAATATATATGTATAAATAGGATTTGGCATTAAATAGCCTACAATGGTTGATATGCCATAAAACTCAACCAAACCAAATCATATATATTTAATATATATGTATACAGAGGATCTGGCATTAAATAACCTACAATGGTTGATATGCCATAAAACCAAACCGAATCAAATCATATATATTTAATATATATGTATAAATAGAATTTGGCATCAAATAACCTCCAATGGTTGATATGCCATAAAACCAAACCGAATCAAATCATATATATTCAATATATATGTATTAATAGGATTTGGCATTAAATAACCTACAAGGGGATGATATGCCATAAAACCCAACCAAACCAAATCATATATATTTAATATATATGTATAAATAGGATTTGGCATCAAATAACCTCCAATGGTTGATATGCCATAAAACCAAACCGAATCAAATCATATATATTCAATATATATGTATAAAGAGGATCTGGCATTAAATAACCTACAATGGTTGATATGCCATAAAACCAAACCGAATCAAATCATATATATTTAATATATCTGTATAAAGAGGATTTGGCATTAAATAACCTACACTGGTTGATATGCCATAAAAACCAATCAAGCCAAATCATATATATTTAATATATATGTATGAAAATGATTTGGCATTAAATAACCTACAATAGTTGATATGCCATAAAACCAAACCAAACGAAATCTTTTTTTAGTGAGGTTACCACATTCATGGTGATAGTTTAAGAGGGTATCATTACCCCCCTTTAAGGAGTGCCGTAATGCTACATAACTTCTGTTTGAATGCATGGAGGGTCTTTTTTAGTCGGCTATCATTTTCCATTGCAAGTGTCATGAAAGATGCCATCGTTATCTTCAAGAACCTACGGAAGTCCAAGTCTATTAGGTGCTTGCAGTGTGATAGTTATCATCACAAAAAATGGATACAGAAAACCAGGTTCAAACCCTGGATGACGCTGTTTGTATTTCACAACGTGTTACTGTTGTATAGCCACATACTACGTACACAAATATATTAGAAACATAATCAAACATAATGACAACTTCAATGAACGAACGAACACACTTCTTTATAAAAATATACCTCTCACACTTTATTCTCGAAAGGGTTGATGTTGGTTGTGTGTGAGAGAGGTGAGTTGGAGACGGGGACAGACTGCTACATATTGACCCAAAGTTCTTCTGACCATAGTAGCACTTCTTTTGCATTCTGGCTGGGTTGCTCAACCGTGGGTCACTGAGGGCCCAAGCCCTCTGTCTGGAGCTGGTTCTCACTCCGCTGGCATCCTATCTCCAACTGGATCAAGCTGTCTGTGTCCTGGTTATATTTTTGTTTGACGTCCACCTGCTTCCGCTTATTTACACAGGTGCATCTCTTGACTGACGGCTCGGTCGATGGTCAATATGCAACAATCATCCCGTACTTATTTTTCAAAATTCCACATGTAGAATGTTACTTCACGTCCGTCTCCATCCCCCTCACACACACATTTTCAAATAACGCTCAAGGACAACAACAGTAAAAATACGAAAAGAAATTACTTGAACCACAGCAAAAAAAAAAAAATCTTAATTAGCAGGCGACCTCCTCACTATGTAACACTTGCCTAGGCTAATTATCATCTAAATTTATTTCTTACTATCTTTGCGCGGTTGGCTATCTTGACATGCGTGCATCAAAGTACAATACGGATGCATCTTTCATCCTCCCAACACAATAGGGCCCTCTGCAATTCCTTGAATAATCTCAAAACCATAAAAGGACCTTACTCTGGTCCCAGATCCTGGTCACTGCACCAAATATGAATATGTTGTATAGCCACATAATACATATTCAAATACATGCGGAACATAATCAAACATAATGACGGTCACCTGCTTCAGCTTATTTACACAGGTGCATCTCTTGATTGACGGCTCGGTCGAGGGTCAATATGCAATATTACTACACTTGAGTAAGGTATTAATCCAATTATTCATCTCCAGCTATGGATAAATAATAAAGAAGACAGAGCTCTTTAACCTTGGAATAGCAATTGTTCTAGAAGGTAAACCCTGGATTTAAACCTGTTGAGAAAAACTGACCTTGTGTCACATCCTGCCTGTGTTGGAGAGGTTAGAGTTTACCTGCGATGGAGAGAAAGTTCAAAGTTTTAATAGTTTCGGGCAAGAACTGGAATCGCGTTGGACTTTTGCTTTGAAATAAGGCACAAACTGGCAGAGTTATTTGGCATTCAATCATGGCGACCAATTAGATGCGTCGTGGCGGGAAGAGAGATGCTGAAGGATTCAGAGTTGAAACGAAGAAGTCGGTCGTGATTTCCCTTTTTTGTTAGATGCCAGATATGAGCACAACGTAGCAGATTAAATAATTACCATTAGAAATAAGTTTTCCTTAATTATCTGAACGTAGAAAGGAGAGAAAGCAGCCATCTTTCTTGGATCAAAATTTGATCAACAAATGTGAGTGTCGTTTTAATCTATTCTTTGATTATTCGGAGGAGCATAGAATACGCTGAAACTATCGTCTATAGAGGGGGTAAGACCCCCCCTAATCCAAAAATGGGGGGCTGTGTATAATACTAAACTAAATCTGATGATGAGGCTCCAGCGCAGGGAATCGGAGTAGTCTAGATTACCCCTTCATTGTAATTACTCCAGGTCTATTCTAACTTGAAATGGTGGTACCTGTTAGGGTTACGTCTATGTGTCAAATGGATTTATCTAAAAATTAACCTTATTTGATAGAATTGCGAGCAAAAAAAAAAAAAACTGTCAAAAAACAAACAGAAAAAAATTCTGAAAAAAACCCCCAATAAAACCCCTAAAAAACAACAAAACATGTACGCATGTACTTGGTGCCTTCAATAAGTTAACAGACTTTTTTCGTATGGGCATCTAAAATTGTCGTCGACTCTTGATAATTCAGTATGTTATTGCTATACATCTTATAAGATGACTACCCAATTTTTAATATTTAAGCTTCAAATGAACACCTACAACAGCAATTGGAATACATCCTACTAAAGCCTGATTGTCAAAGCTGCTGGATTTCAAAAATGCAATCTGGACGTTTAACTGTGTGTAAACAAAATCCATTTTTATAATAAATTGAATTGTTTGAATTAGAACTGTTTGACTAAACGGAATAGCTTGAAATAGAAATGTTTTTGACAATTAAACTGTGTAATCATGCTAAAGTGAATAGTTTGAAATAGAACTGATTATTTGTATAAAAATGGATTTGGCGTTAAATAACTTTCAAAGGTTGATATGCCATAAAACCCAAGCAACCAAACCAACGTAATGAGATTTTGACAAACAAATATCTGTCATGATATATATAAACACCAGTCATCTATATTAACAATTAGTAAAAGTTTATTAACCCTTTAAAGACGACCAAATATTTCGATGCTGAGCGACAAAATTTTGGAGGCGTCCTGAGCGTATCGGTTAACATATGGTTTTGTTTCTTTGTTTAATGGCTCAAAAACATTCGTGGGTTATTTAATGTCACAGTCATCTTTCTAGAAGAACGCTCGGTCGGCTGTGGCTGTAGAATATACCGACTCTATCTTTGCAGAGTTAGATCTCCCCTCCAATGAGTGTCCTAGATATGACATTGAACAATCTGATAATGAGGTTCCAGTAATGCTGGAGCTTTGGGGAATGCAGAGAACCTCTTCTTTCCTCCCGGGTCCACTCTGACCAGGAGTTGTAGCACCTGAGAGGGTCTTATCTATAAGTCAAATATAACTATTTGACATCTAAACTGATTGCAAACAAAAGACTCATGCTAAACTGATTTGTTAAAAAAACAAGACTGTTTGAGGATTAAGCAATTGACTGATATCTAATTGATTTGTTAGTGATACATAGCAATACTTGCAACCATTTAACTTTGTTGATTAATGCTAAGTTCAAGTGTTAAGAATAGAACTGTTTGATTATTTAACTGTGTATAAACAAATGACTGATGTTTAATTGAATTGTTAGTGATACATAGCAATACTTGGAACGATTGAACTTTGTTGATTAACGCTAAATTGAGTCGTTAGGAAAAGAAGTGTTTGATGATTTAACTGCGTATAAACAAATGACGGATACCTAATTGAATTGTTCGTGATACATAGCAATACTTGGAACGATTGAACTTTGTTGATTAATGCTAAATTGAGTAGTTAGGAAAAGAAGTGTTTGATGATTTAACTGCGTATAAACAAATGACGGATACCTAATTGAATTGTTCGTGATACATAGCAATACTTGGAACGATTGAACTTTGTTGATTAATGCTAAATTGAGTCGTTAGGAAAAGAAGTGTTTGATGATTTAACTGCGTATAAACAAATGACGGATACCTAATTGAATTGTTCGTGATACATAGCAATACTTGGAACGATTGAACTTTGTTGATTAATGCTAAATTGAGTCGTTAGGAAAAGAAGTGTTTGATGATTTAACTGCGTATAAACAAATGACGGATACCTAATTGAATTGTTCGTGATACATAGCAATACTTGGAACGATTGAACTTTGTTGATTAATGCTAAATTGAGTCGTTAGGAAAAGAAGTGTTTGATGATTTAACTGCGTATAAACAAATGACGGATACCTAATTGAATTGTTCGTGATACATAGCAATACTTGGAACGATTGAACTTTGTTGATTAATGCTAAATTGAGTAGTTAGGAAAAGAAGTGTTTGATGATTTAACTGCGTATAAACAAATGACGGATACCTAATTGAATTGTTCGTGATACATAGCAATACTTGGAACGATTGAACTTTGTTGATTAATGCTAAATTGAGTAGTTAGGAAAAGAAGTGTTTGATGATTTAACTGCGTATAAACAAATGACGGATACCTAATTGAATTGTTCGTGATACATAGCAATACTTGGAACGATTGAACTTTGTTGATTAATGCTAAATTGAGTCGTTAGGAAAAGAAGTGTTTGATGATTTAACTGCGTATAAACAAATGACGGATACCTAATTGAATTGTTCGTGATACATAGCAATACTTGGAACGATTGAACTTTGTTGATTAATGCTAAATTGAGTAGTTAGGAAAAGAAGTGTTTGATGATTTAACTGCGTATAAACAAATGACGGATACCTAATTGAATTGTTCGTGATACATAGCAATACTTGGAACGATTGAACTTTGTTGATTAATGCTAAATTGAGTAGTTAGGAAAAGAAGTGTTTGATGATTTAACTGCGTATAAACAAATGACGGATACCTAATTGAATTGTTCGTGATACATAGCAATACTTGGAACGATTGAACTTTGTTGATTAATGCTAAATTGAGTCGTTAGGAAAAGAAGTGTTTGATGATTTAACTGCGTATAAACAAATGACGGATACCTAATTGAATTGTTCGTGATACATAGCAATACTTGGAACGATTGAACTTTGTTGATTAATGCTAAATTGAGTCGTTAGGAAAAGAAGTGTTTGATGATTTAACTGCTAGAGCCATCCTTCCCGAAGAACAGTAGTGGTACTACTTCACCCAAAGCTACGAAAATAAGGGAAGTCATAACTTTCCTAAAGGTATTTGTTCGAAATTGAACGTAATGATATTTACCCAACCCCTCCGCTCGGGTAGGATATGACACAAGGTCATTTTTTAAGCGAAGTTAAACAGGTTTGAATTCAGAGTTTTCCTTCTCCTAGACTAGTTGCCTCACCAAAGCAGAAGAACCTAGTCTGCTCTACTATTTACCCATAGCTGGAGGAAGAATAATTGGATTCATACCTTTCCCGGGGGCATTAGTGCTATGTGAAATGCAATTAGTCTCGTCCAGGATTTGAACTCGTGTCGTCGTGTCCGTTTCCTATGACGATAACTATTACACCGAGGGCACCTCCAAAAGTGAACGTAATAGCACGACTAGAGTTCGAACTTACTTACAACGATTGGTGCAGTCTACCGCTTTAACCCTTACGCCACGAGGACATCCCTTTAACTGTATGTATCTACTGAATGAGTTAGCGAATCATATATTTAGTAAATATATTAAAAAACAAGATTTGGCATTAAATAATCAAAAATGTTTAATATGACATAAAACCAACCAGTCTAGGTTTGGTTTCTTTGTTTAATGGTATATTAACCTTTGTAGGTTATTTAATGCCAAAGCCATTCTCCAAGAAGAACAGTAGTGGTACTATTTAACCCATAGCTGGGAGGATAAGTGGGTTCATACCTTTCCCAAGGGTATTTGCCCGAAAGTGAACGTAATAGCGCGACTAGAGTACGAACTCGCTTACTACGATTCCGCTGTCCATCGTTTTAACTATTATACCACGAGGACACCCCCCAACCAGTCCATTGGTATTATTTAATCCATAGCTGGTGGGATAAAGGGATTTATACCTTTCTCAAGGGTATTAGTCCGAAAGAGAACGTAATCACTCAGCCGAAGTTTGAACTCACGATATTATAACAGACAGAAAGGTTATCCCCGACGCTATGAAGAATCTCCAATCGGATCATCGTTTTAGGAAATGGAATTAGAAACCTGGATTCAAATCCTGGATCAAGTTTTTCACATTTCACTCGGCTCTTATGTCGTAAGGGTTGGCATGAATCCATTTGTTTCTCCCTTGCTATGACAAAACAGTAGCACGGGTAGGTTGTTTGGTCTTAGGATAGCTACCAGTTTAGGAGAAGGAAAACTCGGAATTTAAAACCAGGTCGACTTAGCTTAGAAATTGACCTTGTGTCACATTCTGTTTGTGGCAGAAAGGTTAAGCATATACGAGTTAAATAAGTAGTAAGTTGGCGACTATAGTCGAGGGCGACCATAAGGCTCCTTTTTCAATAGCTACAACATCGGGGTGTAGGGGTGGGCGCAACTCCTTTCCCTGGATTGGTCCATTTTACTCATAATACATACCTTATATCGCTGCGTGTTAAGCTAGACGGTATCAAGTAAGTAAAGTTGGCGACCATAGTCGAGGGTAACCCGAAGGCTCCCTTTTCGATAGCTACTACACCAAGATGTAGGGGAGGGCGCTACTCCTTCCCTGGATGGCTCTACTTTACCCTTGATCCGCACCTTATAATGCTGAGTGTTAAGCAAGGAGGCATCAAGTACCATTTTTTGAGTCTTTGGTATGACTCGACCTGGGATTGAACCCAGGTCTCCCGGGCCATTGGTGAACACTCTAACCGTTAGGCCAAGGACGCGACGTGGGAGTAAACCCAGGTCTCCCGGGCCATTAGCGAACACTCTACCCACTAGATAATTTAGTCGGTTTAAACGCGAGAGATGACGGCTCTGCAGCTGCCGATACTGCTATTTTGCGGCGGCCAATGCTGCTGCCTATATAAATCCGGGTTTAAGGAAGAGGAGAAGGGGTGGGTGTTGACAGTTGTTCAGAAGAAGAAAAAGGAAGAAAGGAATGACGCTGTGGGATATGGAGAGAATTTTTTTCTTTTGGTGAAAAGAGTGAATTTCATTGAGAGGGGCTCTGCAAGAATAAACAATTGCTAGAAAGCCATTTTGCTGCAAGATGTAACTAACCGAACTGAATTAAAATTTCTACACAAGGAAAGAAAAAAATTAACAAATTGTGGATTGGTATAAAGAGACAGTAAAATCTCCTTATATGACATTGGCCCAGCGGTTAGAGTGTTCGCCAATGGCCCGGGAGACCTGGGTTCAATCCCAGGTCGAGTCATACCAAAGACTTTAAAAATGGTACTTGATACCACCTTGCTTAACACTCAGCATTATAAGGTACGGTTCAAGGGTAAAGTGGAGCAATCCTGGGAATGGAGTAAGCGCCCTCCCCTACACCTTGGTGTAGTAGCTATCGAAAAGGGGGCCTTCGGGTCACCCTCGACTATGGTCGCTAACTTACTTTATATGTTCAGCGGCTTCCTCAGACTCCGCGGACACTCATCATCATCATCATCATCCCCATGTCGTACCATCAGCACGGATCTCACTGACCCTCTCCTGCTACCATTCTCTATCATCCATCGCTTCTGGTCGGTCTTCAAGGCTACATCCTGTATCGGCACACTGCTGTTGTATGTAGTTGCTAGCTGGTCGTCCTGCCTTTTCTCGTCCATGTGAGGGAGTCCACAGGAGAACGTCACTTACGAGTTCGTCCCTACTTTTCCATCAGTGTCACGAATGTCTGTTTCGACTAACTTGGATAGTTTTCGTGATGGGTGGTAAGTGGCCATACAGCTGCTGCTTTGTGGGATGCTGCCTCCAGGACTTGTTCAATATTGCTCGCAGCAAGCCGCAGACCCTAGCATTACCATAATCTGAATATTTACACTTGAATCTTGAGTATTGAATTCATACAATGTCGATTCTTTTGTTGCAGGAAATTTTTCTGAATACCAACTATTATAGGCTCACCTGTAACTGTCATGTACTAGAATCCTTTTTTCATATATCTTCATTTTGCCTGATGTTTACTGTGAGAGATTCTAACACAGTAAGTCGTTTTCTACTCATTTAGTTTTGGTTTTGAGAAATATCAGCCATTGTAGGTTATTTAATGCCAAATCCATTTTTATACATATAAACAGTTATATTTCAGACCATGCAGTTTAGTATAGGTATGGTTTTTTTTGGTTTACACTCAGTTAAATGTCAAAACAGTTCTATTTCAAACAGTTCCGTTTAGCACACAAAAACAGTTCTATTTCCAACAATTCCGTTTACCATTAGTACGCAGTTTAAATGTGAAAACAGTTCTATTTCTAGCAATTCAATTTAGCATAAGCATGAAGTTTAAATGTGAAAACAGCTCTATTTCCAACAATTACGTTTAGCAAAAGTATGCAGTTTAAATCTTAAAACTGTTCTATTTCTAGCAATTCAGTTTACCTTAATTGCGCAGTTTGGATGTTAAAACAGTTCTATTTCCAACAATTGCGTTTAGCAAAAGTATGCAGTTTAAATGTCGAAACAGTACTATTTCTTCCAATTTAGCGTAGCGTAAGTACGCTGTTTCAATGTCGAAACAGTTCTATTTTAAACAATTCAATTTTGCGTAAGTGTGCACTTTAAATGCCGAAACCCGCCCATCTCAACCAATTCAGTTTAGCATAATTACATGGTTTAATTCTATTTGATCCATAGATAGGACCCTATCAGGTGCTACCACTCTGAGCCAAAGTGCACCAGGGAACGATGGCAATGAAGGGGTGCTCCACATTCCCCAAAGCTCTTGCATTAATGGAACCTCACTATCAGATTGTTTTGTGTCATATCTAGGACACTCGTTAGGTGTTGGGGTCTTACCCCTCTACAGGGAATCAGTCGGTGTATTCTACAGTCCCAGAAGACAAGGCTATTTCTTTTAAAATATAAGATTTAGTCTTCTTGTTGTATAGCCACATACATATATATAATACAAATATAAGCGGAAACATAGTCAACAATAATGAACGAACGAACACTTCTTTATAAAAATATATCTCTCCCACTTTATTCTCGAAAGGATTGATGTTGGTTGTGTGTGAGAGATGAGCTGGAGACGGGGACAGACTGCTATATTGACCCAGCAGTACTTCTGTCTCACCTTGGCTGGGTTGCTCAACCGTGGGTCTCTGAGGGCCCAAGCCCTCTGTCTGCTGCTGGCTCTCAATTCAGCATCTTGTCTCCAACTGACTGTTTTTCAAAATACCCAGATGATCAGCCCATCGCTTCCGGGCATGACGTCATTCACACTCCAGTCTCATTTAATATCTGGGGTTTATTATGACAATTGTGAACAATTGCGCACGGGCGTAGACAGTACCCAATGTCTGTGCACCTGAACTAAGAGCCGAATAGTCCAAAGCCCAACCAAACTGAATGATAAAATATAATTAACGAAAAATGATAAATATAATTTTTTTATATTAATCATTTTTCGTTTGTTCATTCTGTTATTATATAACATTCTTTTCGGCTGGAGAGGTCGGTCTTGATCACAAAGTTCTAGAATATTTTTCATACATTAAGTCACTCTAAGCAATGCCATTCTACCAAAATAGACAAACAGTTTCAAAATGAGAAATGTAGGGTAAGAACACAAGAAATGAGTTTCGTAAAAAGACAAAAAAACAAAAAAAAAAAAACATTAATCGCGAAAAAAGTAAAAATAGATATTCGCATTTAATTTCTCATGACTAATTAGATCTCGTCGGTTTTTTGAAGCTGTAAATGAAAAATAATTACATGACATTATTTCCTTGATATAAAGGACAATCATAGCAAAAAATAAAAATGTTCGAATCGATAAATCAATAAAGTGTCATGTACTTATATTTAAAAAAATGAAACCGACATAAAAAAATTATGTCTGTGCTTCGTCCTACCGTGTGTACGTTACCCCCATCCACATACCCTTCCCGCAGCCAAGTGGGATATTCTTTTACTCTCCCTCTTGATAAATTGAGATATTCTTCTAAATCTCTTCCTCGCAGCCAAGTACGATATTCTATCCCGTCTTCCAATCGGGATATTCCTTTACAAAGACGTTGCTTCTTTAGATCAAACACTATTTGGTAATTTAATGGAATTGCCCAGTGCTAACTTCATCTAGTCTCACTAAGTAGAAGAAAGAAAGTAAAGTTGGCCAACTGTTTTCAAAGGTGACCCGAAGACAACCTGTTCAATAGCTACAACACCGAGGTGTAGAGGAAGGTGCAACCCATTTCTCTGGATTGCTCCATTTTATCACTGTACCTTATAATGTGGATTGAGGCAGAATCAAGTACCATTTTTGAGATTTTGGTATGACTCGATCTGCGATTGAACCCCAGTTTCCCGGGCCATTGGCGAACACTCCACCCACTGGACAAATGGGCCGGTTCGACACGCATCTAACGAAGGCATGGACAGCTATCGATAGACTTTTGATCATATGGAAATCAGACCTGACTGATAAAATGAAACGCAGTTTCTTCCAGGCAGCGGTCGTATCGATACTGCTGTATGGATGCACTACTTGGACGCTAACTAAATGGATGGAGAAGAAGCTAGACGGCAATTACACAAGAATGCTGGGAGCAATATTGAACAATTACTGGTAGCAACACCCCACAAGACACCAACTATACAGCCACCTACCTCCCATAACGAAAACCATCAAAGCTAAACAAACCAGACATGCAGGGCACTGCTGGAGAAGCAGGGACGAGCTCATAAGTGATGTACTCCTATGAAACCCCACATATGGCCGGGCAAAAGCAGGACGACCAGCTTGAACATACATTCAGCAGCTATGTGAGGATACGGGGTGTAGCCCTGAAGACCTACCAGAGGCGATGAATGATAAGGAGAAGTGGCGAGTGAGGGTCTGGGATATCCGTGCTAGCGGCATGACATGATGATGATGATGATATATATGTGTGTGTGTGTGTGTGTGTGTGTGTGTTTGGTTGGTACAACCTGCAATATTCTTGGCCTCTTACTAAGTATCGGTATATATATATATATATATATATATATATATATATAATCAGAATCGAAAATCAAAGAGGAGACCTTGTGTGGCGTAGTTTATTCTTTCCCCAAAGAACCATTCCAAATCGTGGTTTCCATAAGAGAGATATAAATCAAGACAGGCCCCAAGACAACCATGGCATATTTACCAATTTCTCTGACTTCCCAAAAGACCAATATTTCATTTTTGAAAATACGATGCAGAACGGATAATATGCTGCAGTTCGTTCAAAATAAAACATTGGTGATCGGACCACAAAGAAAAATATATATATATATGTTTGCAAAAACTTTTCTTGAAAGCTCTCTTTTGGTAGGGATGAGAATATACGGTCTATAGCTTCTGCACTGAGTTAAGACAGCCACAAATAATGGGAAGCCCAGTCAGCTGGGGTTGTAGAATATATCAACTGCATCTCTGCCCAGGGTTAAGACTCCCCCAACGAGTGTCCTGTTTATGACACTAAAAATCTGATGGTGAGGCTCCAGTAATGCTGGATCCTTACGGAATACAGAGTACCCCTTCATTACCATCGCTTCAGGGTGCACTCTGGCTCGGAGTGGTAGCACCTGATAGGGTCGTATCTTTGGGTCAAATAGAAGTGTTTGACATATAAACTGAGTGTAAACAAATTACTTACGCTAAATTGAATTGTTAGAAATAGAACTGTTGGATCATAGAACTATGTGCAAACAAATGACGGATGTTTGATTGAATTGTTAGCGACACATTGCAATACTCGGAACCGTTCAACATTGTTGACCTAGGCTAAACTGAATTGTTTGAAATAGAACTGTTTTATCATCTAACAGTCGGTATCTACAAAACATATTTATAAATTATATATTTGACATACATGCAAAAGCAGGATTTGGCATTAAATAACCAATAATGGTTGATGTGCCATAGCCCTAAATTAAACCAAAGCAAAAAGGTGAGAGATCATGAATATTACACTAAACTTCATCTGAGAATATATTTTTAGTTCGGTGTGGTTTCTTTAGTGCGTTTTGTTATCCTTTTACTAAAATGCTAGACTGCGACATCGCCATGAACTACATCGCACTCCAGTCACACTATTACGTTTGTTTGGCAACGGAAAGATGCGAAAAACATCCCTGCACAAATTATTATGGACGCAGACAACGCCGATGACATAGCGCTTCTGGCAAATACACCCATCCAAGTCGAATCCTCGCTACATAGTCTGGAACGAGCAGCAGGTGGAATGGGCCCCATTGTGAACGCAGACAAAACAGAATACATATGCTTTAATCAAAGAGGCGACATTTCCACACTAAATCGTGGCCCTCTGAAACTAGTGGACAAGTTCACCATCTTCGGAAGCAGACCTGATCAGACCAATAAGAAAAAACGCAGTTTTTTTAAGCACCTATCACGAAAACCATCCAAATTAGGCGAACCAGACATATGGCACACTGCTGGAGAAGTACGAACGAACTAATAAGCGATATATTCATGTGGACCCCTTCACACGGACCAATAAGATAAAACGCGTTTTTTTTCCAAGCAGCGGTTGTATCAATACTGGTATATGGATGTACCATATGGACGCCAACTAAGTGTATGGAGAACAAGCTTGGTAATCACACAAGAATCCTGCGAACTGTATTGAACAAATCCTGGAGACGACACTCCACAAAACAGCAGCTGTACGGCCACCGACCACCTATCATGAAAACCATCCAAATTAGACGAACAAGACATATGGCTCACTGCTTGAGATCTAAAAAAGTACTCATAAGCAATATACTCTTGTGGACCCCTTGATATGGACGAGAAAAGGTTGGACGACCAGCTAGAATCTATCTACAACAGATCTGTGCCAAAACAGGATGTAGCTTAGAAAACCTCTGTGAGCGATGGACAATAGAGACGGGTGGCGAGAGAGGGTCAGGGAGATCCGTGCTGGCAGCAAGAAATGATTATGATAACGATGATGATGATGAATCTCTGGAAAGGTAAAAAATTCTTTATACCTCCAGCGATGGGTTAGATAATATCACAACTGTTCTTCTACGAGGATGTCTTTGACTTTAAATAAACTGCAATGTTTGATATGCCATTAAACAAACAATAAGCTATTTAATATACCAAAATGCGCGGACATTAACATATGTTCAATATTTTTATCAAGTTCATATAAGTAGAATTATATATCATCATCATCTTCTACCATCAGCACAGATAACCCTAACCCTCTTTCTCCGCCCCTCCTTATCGTTCATCGCTTCCGGCAGAGCCTCAGGGCTACACCCCGTATCTACACAGAGCTGCTGTATGTAGGTTAGAGCTGGTCGCCCTGCCTTTGCTCGGCCATGTGAAGGGGTCCATAGGAGTACATCACTTATGAGCTCATCTCTTCTTCTCCAGCAGTGTCCCGCATGTCTGGTTCGTCTGACTTGGATAGTTTTCGTGATGGGTGGTAGGTGGCCGTATAGCTGTTGCTTTGTTGGGTGTTGCCTCCAGGACTTGTTCAATATTGCTCGCGGGATTCTTGTGTAGTTGCTGTCAAGCTTCTTCTCCATCCGCTTAGTTATCGTCCATGTAGTGCATCCATATAGCAGTATCGATACGACCGCTGCTTGGAAGAAACTGCGTTTCATTTCATCGGTCAGGTCTGATTTCCATATGACAGATATTGATAGCTGTCCATGCTTTTGCTAGTCGCGTGTCGATGTCTGTCTCGGTTGATGAAACACTGCTTCCTAGGTAAGTGAGCTTGTCCATTAGTTTCAGAGAACTACCGTTAAGCGTGGAAATGTCACCTGTTTGATTAAAGCACATATATTCCGTTTGGTGTGCCTTGACACGGAGGCCAATTCTTGCAGCGGCTCGTTCCAGACTATGCAGTAGGGTTTCGGCTTGGGCGAGAAAATTCTATATAGTTTACTTATATTTTGAGACAAAGGAGTTACTCAGTTCAAGGGTCGTTCAAAAAATTCTAAGCCTCACCCAGAAAGAAGAATTAAAGCTGATGATTTCTGTGGTAGCAACACTCTGCAACATCTTATAAAATTAGGTAAACGAAATCCCATACACAAGTGAGTGGCAAGGCGCCTCTGGTGGTGTAATGGTTAGCAAGCTCGACTAGCAAACCTACACGAGTGAGTTCGAGTCACATTGGGTGCCCCTTTCATATGGCCTTGTGCCACATCTAAGCAAAAAGCTTAGTAAATTACCACAAAAAGATCGAGGTGAAGCTTAGAACTTTTTGAATGATCCTTGTATTGAGAACAAACACACAGACGTGTTATCACAAAAAATCAACAAGCCTAGGCCCAATATTAAGCTAATTTTTGGTTTTATAACACTCACGTGTGCATAAAAAGCGAAAAAATAATAACTGTCAGAGAACTTAACAAAATCAAAAATATTACATTCAACCAAAATAACACATTAACAGAAGATATGACAAACTAAAGATAATTACTATCCGTAACACTTTCGGCCAGGCTATTACTGAAAGTCTTTCTTTCAGTCAAATCCGTCTGATTGATTCTCGTTCGACTATTTTTCTTGTTGACTATTGTCCTTTGACTAATGTCGGACCCTAACAGTACGGTTCTACTATTTATATTATCTGGAGGCCCGCCACATCTGTCTTCTGGTGATCGGTGTTCAATCATCAGTGTCTCACTTTATTTCTCTATGACATTAGGAGAAATAAAGTCATAAACAGACTTAAATTGCCGTCTTCCATTTGGTCATACTGAATATTGAATATTGTAATACAACCTTTTCACACGATTAGGACATGACCTTGATTTTAAGAGGAGTTTAACAGTTTAATAAATTCAGCATCTTCTTTCTCTTAGACCGGTTTCCTTACCAAGGTTAAAGAGCCCTATCTGCATCACTATTTAACCATAGCTGTTGAGAGAATAATTCTATACATAGCTTTTCCAAGGGTTTTAGCGCTATGTGAAATGAAAAACAGCCTCGTCCAGGATTTGTCCGCCGTATCCTTTTCCGAGGACGAAAATATTTACATCATTAGCCGGATAAAAAATTAATATTTGCTTCTTGTGTATAATACGAGCACCTAAGTTTTAATGCATATTACCGAGCCGTCAATCAGAGATTCTCTGTACAGGACGCACCAATGAAAATAAGCGGAAGCAGTCAGATGGTTGAACGGGAATATGTGGGTGTTATGAAATGATATAAACAGATAACCACGTAAGATATGAAGAGTCTCAGGCTAGGGTCAGTCTCAGCTTGCAGTGAACAGGCGAGTCTGCAGACAGAGAACCGTGGCCGCAGGGTAGGAGGAAACGGGCCTTAGCGAGGACCGGTTAAGTACGTCTCGTTGAAAGAGAAGATGTAAGGCCTTGAAGATAAGACATAGCAGCCAAGAAGAAGTTATGCGGCAGTATAGCAGTCTGTCTTCACCTCCCTCTGTCTCCGTTTGTCTCCGTCTGTCTCTCTCACAAAACACAGAAGTTTTATTCCTTTCGAGAATAAAGTGTGCAATTTATATATTTTTGAAGACTAGCTGTTTCTTCCTTCATCACGAGAATATAACACTTTAAGACTTTAAAATATGGGGAAATAGTGCGTATTATATATCAATAATTCGTAGTAGACATCTTTTTATAAACCTCACTTTTCTAGCCAGGTGTTTGTCAAGTGGGATCATACATAATACGAGGTGCATATGATAAGTTTCCAGACTTTTTTCGTATGGGCACTTTTATTGATAGTACACAAATGAAACTCTAGTCTCCTTCGAAGTAATCTCCTCCGGCTGGAATGCACTTGTTGTACCGTTCCAACAACTTCTGGAAGTCCTCTTGTGTGAACGTATCAATGACCTTCGTCACAGCTTCTTTCATATCCTCAATTGTCTCATAACGACAGCCTCTGAGCTTAGGGAATAAGCAAAAGTCACAGGGAGCAAGGTCTGAACTATAGGACGGGCGAGAAACTGTCTTGATGCCCATCTTGGTCAAATAGTCTTTGACAAGGATGAAGTTGTGGACTGGTGCACTGCCCTGCTGGAAATGCCAGTGACCCGATTTGAAGAGTGCTGGCCTCTTCCGACGGAATCTTTTCCTGAACTCCTTTAAAACCTCAACATAGTAACCGTAACCGTAACCCTTTGGCCTATCAACTCTGATGTATTGACTTCCTTACTCCTCCCATACCTCTCACCATCCCGCACAGACTCTCTGCCTTCCTTGAATCTCTTATGCCACTCAAAAGCTGATGTTCGGTTCATGCAAGATGGTCGAAAAGCAGTCTGTAGCATTTCATACATTTATGTAGCTTTTTTTCCAATTTTAAAACAGAATTTTATTGCATATTTCTCTTCCTTACGTCCAGATTGCACTTTTGAAATTCATCAACTGTGACAATCAGGCTTTAGTAGGGTGTATTATAATTGCTGTTGTAGTTGTTCATTTGCGCCTGAAATAATAAAAATTGATCAGTCATCTTATAAGATGTATAGCAATAACATACTGAATTTTCAAGAGTCTACGACAATTCTAAATGCCCATACGAAAAAAGTCTGGCAACTTATCGTGTGCACCTCGTATTTCTACATTTTTGGGGGAGACTAAAACTTTCCGTACAATATTTCTTAATCAAAGTTTCATGCAAGGAAGTGAATATGGCTTCCTCTACTTAATTGGGTTTTTTTGTGTTTCTATTGGGCTTAATTAACTTTTATTATAAATTGGATCTGAGTCTGTCATATTGTCTAATTACTTTCGCTTAATTGTTTTTACTATCTTAATTAAAGATGCCTTGTGTCCGATCACGTTCCTTAATTACAATTGCCATTAATTTGGCCAATGTAATCCAATATTATCGTTTCTTCTAATAGGATTTCGGTTAAATATAACTCTTATACCTAATTTTTCCTGCTTAATTACTGTAAGGGAACTCGGCTTCATATTTTTGGTCCTATTATTTGAATAATCAAAATATAACATCAAATATGGCGAATTTCAAATTAGAGAATCAGAGAAAATTTTCAAGAACATCACAACCTTAAGGTTTTTGTTTCTTTCTTTAATGGCATATCAACCCTCATGGAGTATCTAATGCCGAGGCCATCCTTGTAAAAGAATTACAGGCGTGATGTTTAACTTATTGTTGGGGGAATAAGGGAACTTGATTGCACGACTGCAGTTCGAATTCACTATGATGTAGGTTAGCCACTACGCCTAGGAGATACGACCGATGACGACTTTTAAAAACCGCTTCATTCTTGTTACGCAGTTTTGAGTTAAATTTCAAATCATCGCTAAATGTTTGCTGCACCTATCTTTATAGTTTACACCTGTGGCTTAATGGCTAAAATGCTGGACTTCAGCCTCCAAAGAAGCGAGATCGAATTCTAGTCCCGCAATTCACTTTCGGACTGACACCCTTGAGAAAGTTATGAACCCCACAACTATGGGTTGAATAGTATCACTGCTGTTCTTCTACAAGGAGGGTTTTGGCATTAGATAACCCCCGGAGGTTGATATGCCATTAACCAAAGTAATCAAAACAAAACCTGAATGAGACTGTTCCCATACCGCTGGGAAAGATATTAATCTCTCCTTTTTTCCCCTCAACCAGCTATGAGTAAATAGTCTGGCAGATTTGGTTTTTCAGCATTGGTAAAGCAATTGGAAAACTCTCAATTCAAAACAACTGCATAAGAAAAAAACTGACCATGAGTCCCGTCTTTCTCTTGTCGTAGGGGTTGGGCAAATACATATGAAAAAACCATAGTTTAAGAAAAAAAAACACCTTTTTCTTTTATTTAGATGAGAATTTCACAAATGTTTATATATTCAGCACCGGCAAGGGTTAGTATTGTTTTGTTTTCATTCTAATTTTTTTTTGGTTTATAAGAAGATTAAAACGATGACTAAAATCTGTTCAGTTATCTAGTTTTTGTGGTTTACACTGGCCTCGAGGAAAGAAAAAAAACTATGACACAATATAATTGATAGAAGATTCACTGTAATCATATTAATTTGCGCGTCATTTAAACCAGTGACGGAAAAGCGCGTCATATTAATCGTCCATTTTCTTCCTAATTAAGCCATTATTACCCGACATTTTCATATAAAGCTTCCCTTTACCATTTAGAACATTCGTAGACGATCTTTTTCTTTTTTTTTTTCTTTAGGTTTTTTCTTGTATTTCTCTTCGCACGTTTCTAAGAAGCTCACATGTGAAGTGAAGAAAAGTGGTTGGCAAATAAAATGAAATTAGATTAAAAACTGTCTGAAAGGAGAAGACTTATTTGTGCGAGACCAAAATGGTTGGGAGGCGCTCTAAGTGCAACGCTTATCAGTGAAGGAAGAGTTGTCTTCTCCTCTAATCCAAATCCTGAACGACGCAGTTTGGCTTTCACATAGCATTTATGCCTTTGGGAAAGGCAAGAATTCAAAAATTCTCTCAATTGTTATTGGGGGGGGGGTCCTCGTGGTGTAATGGTTAAAGCGATGGACTGCGGAATCGTAGTACGCGAGTTCGCACTCCAGTCGCGCTATTACGTTCACTTTTGGGCAAATACCCTTGGGAAAGGTATGAACCCCCTTATCCTCCCAGTATGGGTTAAATAGTACCACTACTGTTCTTCTAGGAGAATGGCTTCGGCATTAAATAACCTACAAAGAGTTGATATGCCATTAAACAAAGAAACCAAACCAAACCATCATTAGTTATGAATGAATAGTAGGGCATACTAGGTTCGTTGTGTTTAGTAAGGCAACGAATCTAGGAGAAGGAAAACGTTGTAGACCAAGAAAGGATAGGATCCACCTGGTTTTCCTGTTCAAGACACATTACATGAGTATTACCCCCACAACCAATCCAGGTTACGTGATAATGTATAACTATAATATAAATATTAATAAGTAAGTTGGGGACCTTAGTCAAGGGCGACCTGAAGGCTTCCCTTTCAATAGCTACAACACCAAAGTGTAGGGGAGAGCGCTACTCCATTCCCTGGATTTCTCCTCTTTACCCTTGATCCTTACCTTTTAATGCTGAGTGTTAAGCAAGGCAGCATCAAATACCATTTTTTGAGTCTTTGGTATGACGTGACCTGGGATTGAACCCTGGTCTCCCGAACCATTGGCGAACTCTCAAAGCATTACTCCAATGGCCCGGATGGAGGTCCGAAGTCACTCGAAATAAGGATGCTAAGTTCATTCTCCCACTCTAAATATTAATAATCTTTGGAAAATATAAGATCTATAGCAGAGTAGACTGCACTCTTTAATCCTTGTATGGCAACCGGTCAAGAAAGAAAATTCCCAGTTCAAAACCAGTTGTAGATATGGAGAGAGATGGGTTCGGCTAGGCTATATTTTCCCAAGACACGTAACAAAAGTAACACCTCAACAGTCAAGCCAGTTTACAGGAATAGTGAGTGAATGAGAATATTAACTTTTTATTAAGAAAACCAGCTCATTGGTCTAGTGGGTAGAGTGTTCGTCAATGGTCCTGGAGACTTGGGTTCAATTCCTGGTCGTGTCATAGCAAAGACTTTTAAAATGGTACTTGATATCTCCTTGCTTAACACTCATCATTATAAGGTACGTATCAAGGGTAAAGTGGAGCATTCTAGGGAAAGGAGTAGCGCCCTCCCCTACACTTCGGTGTAGTAGCTATTGAAAAGGGAGCCTTCTGGTCACCCTCGACTATGGTCGCAAACTGTTAAGAAAATCTACAGGGGTACATATTTATGGGCGATTCTGTAGGTGAACCCTTCAGACAACCAGCTTATCCCGACTTATAGTTACAAGTGATATAAAAGGATTATATTCATTTTCGGAAACAAAAGAATGTAACCAAAGATTTGTTAACTCTGTCGATCCAACTTAGAATATGCTGACTATACTCATGCCGAAACGTAAGACTCTTATTCCCTCAAAATAAAAGAAGTATCATAGGCTATGGCGCTAAACTGCAACAACCTTGGGAAAGATATGAATCCAATTACGCTATCACCAACTAAGTATAAAAAAAGAGGGCAGACTAGACTCTTTAAACTTGGCGATGAAACCTATCCAGGAGAAGGAAATTTCAAACTGAATCCAGAACTAGTTGTAGACCTGGAGAGGGATGGGTTTCAGTGGGCTATTCTGACCCCCCACCCCGAAAAAAAGTACATGAGTAGTTCCTTCACAACCAAATTAGACCATAGAAACCTGTGAGATAGGATTGATTTATGTTTATGGCATATCAATCCTTGTGGGTTATTTAATGCCAAATTTTGTTTATGCATATACAATTTCACTACACAATTGACTTTCTTCATGATTTGCTAAAATGAGCGTTTTTTCTTTTCAAGTTAAACAGTTACGTGCTTTCGTCTCCATCGATGTATGATAGTTGACTATAAATCAAAATTAGCAATCAAGTTGTTTAAAAATTGTATAGATTACTATAATTCAACAGCATTCCTTAACTTTTGACCAGGGCAAAATGTATATTATAGTATTTTTTAATTCAGTATTAATTTACTGTAAAAAAAAAGAATCTACAAAACTTTATCTGTATTAAATACATAAATGTTCCAAGTATATTTTGGGAAAATTTCGTAAATGTACATGCAAATTTTTTCAAGTAAAAATCATTTAAATATTCGTTGTTGTTCCCTCCCTTAACTTATGGCCGCTACTATATATATATA
Organism: Sepioteuthis lessoniana; assembly: GCA_963585895.1. Taxonomy (NCBI): domain Eukaryota; kingdom Metazoa; phylum Mollusca; class Cephalopoda; order Myopsida; family Loliginidae; genus Sepioteuthis; species Sepioteuthis lessoniana. The sequence continues at coordinate 3,110,839 of OY757942.1, forward strand.
TATATATATATATATATATATATATAGTAGCGGCCATAAGTTAAGTTATATATATATATATATATATATATATATATATGTGTGTGTGTGTGTGTATGTGTGTGTGTGTATGTGTGTGTGTGTGTGTGTATTTACAAGTTTATATATATATATATATATGTATATACATAAAGAAAAGTAGAAAAAAAGAAATAACATATGGCCGCTACAATATATATATATATAACACCCCACGAGACTCCAACTATACGGACACTTGCCCCCCATCACAAAAACTATACAAGTTCGACGAACCAGACACGCGGGACACTGCTGGAGAAGCAAGGACGAGCTCATAAGCGATGTACTCCTGTGGACCCCCACTCATGGATGTGCAAGTGTGGGACGACCAGCACGAACTTACATACAGCAGCTATGTGAGGACACGGGTTGTAATCCTGAAGACCTGCCGGAGGCGATGAGTGATAGGGAGAAATGGCGAGAGACGGTCAGGGATATCCGCGCAGGCGGCGCGACATGATGATGATGATATATATATATATTATAAGAGTGTTGGTTGTCACATACACACACACCCACATACACTCACACACTTACAACCACTGGTAAACGAAATCCCAACGGATGTTTGTCTATTTTTTCGTATTTTCGATTTTCGATTCATTCCATATTCTTAACTGCCTGATGATTGTTGTTTAGCAAAAAAACTCCATGGAACCCAAGGGTTGCAGACAATATTCGATGAATTAAATATATATATATACCTAATATATATATATATATATATATATATATATATATATATATGATTTGAAAGCGAATAGTTTGTTGTTAACCTGATTTTTAAACGAGCTTGATTGGTTTGTTTAATGGCATATCATCCTTCCTTGGTTATTTAATGCCAAATCCATCTTTCTCAAAGAACAGTTAAATGTTTTCAAGGATTGCTATCCAACAAGCGTAATTTAATTTAACATTAATCATTTTTTTGCACACCGTTAAATAGTGACAAGAATATTTTGATTTGACCTGTAGATGAGACCTAAACAGGTATTAACAATTTGAATTAGGGTGGATCTGGAAGTAATGGCAATGAAAGGATACTCCACATTCCCCAAAGCTTCAAAATTGGAGCCGAACCATCGGGTCGTTTAGCGTCCTATTCGAGACACTTTTTGGTGGAGGGGGTCATACTTCCATGTCGAAATGTAGACGGTATATTCTATTGCCTAAACTTGTGACTGGCACAATAAAACAAAACCTAGCTAGCAAATAGTAATTTTTTTTACTTACTCTATTTCCAAGGCATTATTGATTGATAAACTCTATCTTCTTTTACCTTATTTGTAACGACTACTCACAAGAAAGACGCAAAATACATAGGAGTTGCAAGCGTATAGTTTTATTTTATTTGCACATAGTTAAACGATTACAAGTATTCCTGACACTAATAATTCTATTTAATATTAACCCTTTGCTTGCAAACTGTTAAATAGTTACAAGTATCGTTCTATTTGATCTATATATGAGACTCTAACAGGTACTGCGTTTCCGGCTCAGAGTGGACCTGGGAGTAATAGCAATGAAGAAGTGATCCATATGCCTCAAAATTTCATGACTGGGGCCATACCATCAGATCGTATAGCGTCATTCCAGGACATTCATTGGGAGGGTTTTAGTCTTCTAGAGAGGTGCAGTTAGCGTATTCTACAAGCATAGCCGACCAAAGCGAGAAAATGGTTTAAATCGTAAATAGAAAAGTGACTGTTTATGGCCGCAGGAAATGAAGTCGGCGAGCCAAGTTCAAATCCTGTATGTTTCACTTTTGAAGATGCATCAATCTATGTCTTCTGTCTTCAGCTATAAGGAAAATACTGGGACAGATTGGGATATTCAGCCTTTGTACAACAACGAAGTTGCTCTGATTTCTAGCCGCAAGTGAAGGCACAAATTTTCAAAATTCATAGAACTTTTTTCATTGAAGGAACAGTCATAAAGTCATGTGACCAAAGTCAAGTGACACGTGAGGGCAAATCGAAAACTTGTTTTTATGTCGACACTTTGATACTAATTCGGTTCGTCTATCTAAAAGTTTTTTTAGAAGCGAGAGATTCAATAATGATAATCTTTCTTCCAGGCACAACATATATGTATGTGTGTCTGTGTGTGAGAGAGAACGAAACATCGACACAGAAATTTGATTTATATTTTTTATCCTATTTACCAACCCCTCCGCTCGGGCGGAGTTTAACAGGTTTTAATTCAGAGTTTTCCTTCTCCTAGATTAGTCGCCTCACCAAGGCTGAAGAACCAAGTCTGTCCTACTATTTTACCCATAGCTGGAGGGAGAATAATTGGATTCATACCTTTCCCAAGGGTATTAGTGCTATGTTAAATGCAATCAGTCTCGTCCAGGATTTGAACTCATGTCGCCGTGTTCATTTCCTACGACGATAACAATTACACCACGGGCAACTCCAAAATATTTTTTTATTAATTTCTTATTATGTATGTGCATGTATATGCATTATTTAGTTGATTGATTGATTGATTGATAGATTTTAATGGTATCTCAAACCGTCTGGAGTTATTTTATACATAGAAGTTAGGGAATCGCGTTCATTGCATATTCATATTTTGATTTTTTTCTGTTGTTGTGTCTTACTTTTTTGGGGTACCCTAACAGGTTGCACCACTCCGAGTCACAGTGGATCTGGGAGTAATTGCTATAAAGGTGTACTCCATACTACCCTGAACTACAGAACAGAAGTCTCGCCATAGATGCAGTTTAGAGTCGTACCCTTTTTTGAAGGGTGTCTTACCCCTTACCAGTCAAAATAATCTGTGTATTCTTAGCGACGCTGACAGGGTGGGTTTGTATCCAAACGATAATCGTAAAAGATTCCGTTTTTATAGAACTTAATGTATATAAATACATTTAAATACAAATTCGTACTTACTCTAAGATATGATGTATTGCAGATTGAAGCTTTCATTCAGATGACAGGATGGGTATATTTCCACTTTTAGACAGGATTTTGTTGAAATAGTTATAATTGTTTGGTTGAATGGCATATCAAACGTTGTGGGTAATTTAATGCCAAAGCCTGCTTTTACGTATTTAATATTTCATTTGTTAACACATTTTGTAGATACACATAGTTGAATGATCAAACAGTTCTATTTCTAACAATTCAGTTTAGCATGTCAACAAAATTAGATGTTTCCAAGTATTGCTATTTAACACTAACAATTCAAGTAAACATCAGTAGTTGTCTTAATTTCTGAGACGAAGCTTATTGATTTTTATCATTAACGGTTTTTGGACAATTGTCTTCATCTTTATTGTTATTTTCCAAACGTTTCGGCCGATATGTCCTCCGGCCTTCTTCAGGTGTTTGTCAAACTCGTGAACCTTCACGGAACTTCGAATTATGTCCTTAAATGAATCCACAGGGGTCACCTGATCTGATTCCGTTAGTCATAACCAGGCAGGCGAGTAACAATACAGGAATTCTTAACACTTGTACCCGGTTATGGCAAATGGAATCAGAACAGGCGACCTCCGTGGATTCAATAAAGGACGTAGTTCGAAGTTCCGTGTAGGTTCCCGAGTTTGACAAACACCTGAAGAAGGCCAGAGGATATATCGCCCGAAACGTTGTAGAAATAACAATAAAGATGAAGACAATAGTCCGAAAACTCTTAATGATAAAAATAAACATCAGTAATTTTTTTTTACACAGTTAAAGGATCAAAACACTTCTATTTCCAACAATTCAATTTAACCTAAGTTAACAAAGTTTAATGTTCCCAAATGTTGCTATCTGTTTCTTACAATTCAATTAATATCAGTCATTTGTTTACACACAGTTAAATGATAAAACAGTTCTATTTCAAATAATTTAATTTAGCAGAGGTGATTTGTTTCAACTCAGTTTAAAAGTCAAACAGTTCTCTTTGACCGATAGATAGGACTCTATCAGGTGCTACCACTCAAGGTCAGAGTTTACTTGGAAGCGATGGTAATGAGAGAGTACTCTGCATTTCCCAATGCTCCAGCTTACTGAATCCTCAGCATCAGATTGTTTAGTATCATATCCAGGCCATTCGTTGGAGGGAGTCTTACCCTTTTGCAGAGACGCAGTCGGTGTATTCTACAGTCCCCCACTCAACTAACAGAATCGTATAGTTTTGCGGTTGTTGGCAATATTTATTACAACTAAGTAAAGTAAAGTTAGCAACCGTCGTCGACAGCGACCAGAAAGGCTCCCTTTTCCATAGCTACTACACCGATATGTAGGGGAGGGCGCTTCTCCTTTCCCTGGATTGCTCCACTTTACACTTGATACGTACCTTGTATTACTGAGTGTTAAGCAAGGAGGTATCAAGTACCATTTTTTTATGGAGGTACCCGTGGTGTAATGGTAAACGTCGTTGGAAATCATCTGATGGTGTCTCTCTTGTCCCGGAGTTTCAGGGAGCATGGGTTAGTCCTTCGCTACGATTACTCCCAGGTCCACTCTGACTCAGAGTGTCAGTATCTGTTAGGACCCATCTAAATAAAACCGTTTAACCATTTAACAGTGTAAACAAATAATTGACGCAAATTGAATTGTTGGTGTTAATGGTTATCGTCGTAAGAAATGGACACGGCGACACGAGTTCAAATCCTGGATAAGACTGATTGCATTTCACATAGCACTAATACCCTTGGAAAAGGTATGAATCCAATTATTCTCCCTTCAGCTATGGGTAAATAGTAGGGTGCTCTAGGTTCTTCAGCCTTGGTGAGGCAGCCAGTCTAGGAGAAGGAAAACTCTGAATTCAAACCTGTTAAACTCCGTTTAAAAAAATTGACCTTGTGTCATATCCTGCCCGAGCGGAGGGGTTGGGTAAATAGGATCAAGTACCATTTTTAAAGTCTTTGGCATGACGCGATCTGGAATTGATCCCAGGTCTTCCGGACCAATAGGCGAGCACTCTACCCATTGGGCCAATGAGCCGGTCTTTACAAAACCCTCTAATAAAGAAACCATTTTACACAAAAGAGTAATGCGTTCTTATAAGAATAGGTTTCTTTTAATTTCAGAACAATTTTAATGAATTAAAACGATTTAAAAAAAAAATAATTCGATTACTTCTAATTGTATTTATAAATATGAACAATGTGATTTATTTTTTCATGAGTCACGAGTTGAGGTCAATTGTCCATTGTTAAAATCGATCCTTAACTTAGTCGATCGACATTTGATTTCATTTATGACTTTGTAGGGCATCTCTTCACGCCCCACCACACCAACGGATACTCACTCTGTCAAAAAAGAAAATCGAAACATTAAAAGAACTAATGCCTTGTGCCAAACCCTTCGGGAAACAGCGGGTCTCCGAGGTAAAGATGAAATTAGAAAGGTTTCTTATTTGCCTGTTTGGTTCCCAATATTGTTTTTAATCGAACAACAACAGTGAATGCATCCACTTGTATTATATAATAGACTAACCGTAGTTTGCTAGAGTATTTGATTGTGAAAAGGATTTTCCTTACTGCACGTCAAATCGTTATGGGTTTTTTAACCCCCAGGGATCTGCGGATTGTGTTCATATTTACTTTTTAGTGTATTTGTTTCATGAAGTTAAAAGTTGATTGATTTTAAAGCCACGTCAACCCGTTCAGTTTTATTTTATGCCCAGAGGAGGCGTTCATATTTATTTTTTGTATATTTATTTCATAAGGTTGAAATCTGATTGACCTTGAGTGGTAGTATCGGCTAGGGTCCAAATACATTTTTTTCATCTTTTACAATGGATTATTTAGCCCTGTAAAATACACCAACTGCATCACTGTAGAGGGGTAAGATCCCCACCATCGAGTGCCCTAGAAATAATTCAAAACAATCAGGAGATGAGGCTCCAGTAATGCTGGAGCTTTGGGAAATGTAGAGTAAAAATTGTGTCAAGTATTGCTATCTAACACTAATAATCCTATTTAATGTTAATCGTTTGTTTGCACTCAGTGAAGTGGTTTCAAGAACAGCTATCTAACACTAATAATTCTATTAGATATTAGTTATTTGTTTGCATGGTTCAAATAGACGAACCAGACATGCAGGACACTGCTGGAGAAGCAAGGAGGAGCTCATTAGTGATGTACTCCTATGGAACCCCACATATGGCCGAGCAAAAGCAGGACGACCAGCTCGAACATTCATACAGCAGCTATGTGAGGATACGGGATGTAGCCCTGAAGACCTGCCCGAGGCGATGAACGATAGGGAGAAGTGGCGAGAAAGGGTCAGGGATATCCGTGCTAGCGGCACGACATGATGATGATGATGATATAATTCAAGAATTGCTACTATTTGCACGCCATAAAACGGCTTCAAGTATCGCCATTGTTTGAACATTGTTACATGGTTTCACGAATAGTAAATGATAAAACAGTTCTATTTAACCCATAGATATTTCTATTACAAATACTACCACTCTGGGTCAAAGTGAAGCTGGGAGTATTGGCAATGAAGGAGTACAGCACACTCCCCAATTATCCAAGACTTGAGCCTCACGCAGATTAGTGAGATACCCAGGACACTCGTTGAAGTGTGGGGTCTTACTCCTTCGCAGAAGTGCAATCAGTGTATTCTACAACCCCAGCTGATTTCAATTGGGGATTCTGGTAACCGTATTTCTATGCTACTGTAAAAGCGATTCTGCATTTCCCTTGGGTCCTATGAAAGTGGACTTGGAAATCCTATTGTTGTAAATGGAAAAGAAGCGTAAGAAACGTAAAATAAAATTTAAAAAAAAAAGGGAATTGAAGAATTCACAAATTAAGCTAAAAAGGAGATAGGAATTGGAAAATAAATAATGGAATTTTAAGAAAAGAATTTTTTTTTAGTTCATATTGTAAATATGATGGCTTTTGTTATAGAAAAGGCTTTTAGGACATGAACAATGGTTGGCGGGAAAGAAAGAGAGAAAAGAAATGAGAACGGCAATGCGAAGAGAAAGAAATTGAATTAAATCTAAAGTATTTACAATGAAGAGGTTAAAGTGACACACGGACAAAGAACGAGTAGATCTGATTTAGAGTTAGAAAGCATTGGAAAAGCTAAATAAATGTAGCTGAAACCCCCACCCCAGAAAAAAAAATGGTAAAAAAAAGAAAGAACCGCACAAGAAAAACTAGTTGAAAACTCAGCTTTCTGTCGAAGGTCTGAATTGAAATATAGGGTACATTTTGATGTTTTTAGGTATTCCTATCTAACACTAATAATTCTACCTAATCCTCGTGGAGTAATGGTTAAAGCAATGGACTGCGGAATCGTAGTACGCGAGTTCGTACTCCAGTCAATCTATTACGTTCACTTTCGGACAAATATCCTTAGGAAAGGTATGATCCCCCTTATCCTCTCAGCTATGGGTTAAATAGTACCACTACAGTCCTTGTATGATGGCTTTAGCATTAAATAGCCTACAAAGGTTGATATGCCATTAAACAAAAACAAACCAAACCATTTACTTAATATTAAACCTTTGTTTGCACACAGTCAAATATTTCAAGTATTCCTGTCCAACACTAATAATTCCATTAAAATTAATCATTTGTTTGCACACAGTTAAATGGTTTCAAGTATTGCTATTTAACATAAGTCCAGCTGGGGCTGAAGTAAACGCCGACTGCATCTCTACAGAGAAGTAATACCTCCTCTGTTAACGAGTATCCTGATATGACATTAAGCGATATGATGTTGAGACTCCAATCTAAGAACTTTGGGGAATGTGGAATACCCCTTCATTATCATTACACTCAGATCCAACCCAATCTGGAGTGGTAATACCCGCTAGGGTCTCATCTGTGGGTCAAATAGAAATATTCAATCATTTTCTATAATTGAAACCATTTAATTGCGGGCATATAAATGAGCTCTGGTTCATTTAAAGGTTATGTTACCTACAAACAATTCGTTTATTAATAATATATATCAAATATATATACTGGGTGGAACGATAAAATTGTCACCCTAGAAAAGACAACATTATTCTATTTCCGTTTTCTTTTTTTGTTGCAGACCATCTACTAGTTGGCCAGTTGTGTACAAATCCCAATAGCGATAGGAATTGGGCTTGGCTTCAGAAGGAGTGCTACGACTTTGCATTCTTGTCTCAATGGCCCCCCTCCTTCCCTGACCTGGACTCGCTGGACTACTTCGTTCGGTCATACGTCGAGAACATCACCAACATGACCTCCCACAACACCAAAGCCAGCCTGATTGCCGCCATCAGCCGAGTATTCGCTGAGCACCCGCCGGCGCTCGTGGAAAAGGCATGCTCCCAGTTCCGGATCTGTATCGAGTCGGTGATTGGGGGTTGAAGGTGGCTACATTGAATAGATGTCAGCTCAACTACATAATCAAGTTAGCTGAATTGATTTTTTCAATAAAAATTTAAAAATAAAGCTGTAGTGTTGTTTTCTTTAGGACGACAATTTTATCCTTCCACCCTGTATATGAATAAACAGGATTCGGTATTAAATAGCCTACAAGATTTGATATAATATAAAACACAACAAACAATATTAACATCAGTCATTTTATAAGACTTTAACCATTTCTTAAATGGTTTTAAGTATTGCTATTCAACACTAATAATTCTATTCAAAATAACTTATTAGTTTGCGCTTAGAGAAGTGGTCACAAGTACTGCTATATACCACTAACTACTCAGTTTAACATCAGTTATTTGTTTGCACACAGTTAGATAGTTAAGCAGCAGTCCCAATGATAGGACCCTACCTCTCTCTGAGTAAATAATTGAACGATTCTATTTGACCCATGAAAACAAGTACAACCATTAAATCTTGTATTCGAGCAACGTATTTATTGAACCATCCATCTGTGAATCCACACGGGAGTAAATGAACAAAAAAAAATAATTTTCAGTTTTATTTACCGTTTATGAGAATGATTCACCGGCTATTAATACAAAAACTACGTGGAGGTGCCTGTGGTGTAATGGTGATCGTCGTAGTAAATGGACACGGTGACACGAGTTTAACTCCTGAACAAGACTGATTGCATAGCACTAATACCCTTGGGAAAGGTATGAATTCAATTATTCTCCCTCCAGCTATGGGTAAATTGTAGGAAAGACTAGGTTCTTCAGCCTTGGTGAGGCAACTAGTCTAGGAGAAGGAAAACTCTGAATTCAAATCTATTAAACTCCGCTTAAAAATTGACTTTGTGTCATATCCTGCCCGAGCGGAGGGGTTGGTATATATATATATATAAATAAGAAGACATGTTTTTTTTTTATAGTTCTTAACCACAATATCTGGTCTACTGTTCTTTATTATCTTTATTAGTTTGGATTGTAAAGACTCTTAGAATCGTCCCTCCAATTGCTTCTGTTTTTAGTTCTGGTTGGTGTCTATATCAATTTTCACCAGACAATATTTCAAAGTATTTACATACTTTTCAGTAAGTGTAATATCCTATTTTATCGTATTATTTTACTCTTTTCAGACCAGCATTATCACAGGAGTTTGAGTGACTGCAAGTCTCCACAAGTCTCCAGGACTCTTCTCAGTATTTTGGCCGATCTCAACAATGCTGTTATTTGGATGGTCTCCACTCGTCCTCCAACTTTCAAGTCCTCCAGTCATTGTACCAAACTTTTATATCTCTATCAAGCGCATTATTATTATTATTATTATTATTATTATTATTTCGGTTTTTTTCTCGCTATATTATTCCCTTTATCATTTGTCTTATCTCTCCTTTACTGTACGCCCTCTACATTCCATTCAGATTATCTCCCCTTTCTCCTTTCCTTATTTAAATCCATTGTTGACGACCTTCGTTCTTGGAGCCAACCGATTGTCATCTGCAAACAATATACGACCACCTGGATTCACGCAGTTTGAAATTAAATGAATTCAACTTCAACCAATGCTTCTCGTATCTGTAACTTGCCTACGAGCCCCCTCTCTCTTTGTTTTCCCCTGGAGGGGAGCACTGGATTTTCTCGAACAACTCTAACTTATTTGCACTTCTATAAAACAAAAGACGTATTTCATCTGTTAAACAATAATAAAATTTCTACTAGTGAATACACAAGTAATTTTTTTATTGACTCCACCTCACTGAATAAGCCTATTATCGGCATGGGTACGGCGTCTTACCCGGGAAAGACATTGTAATAGTGTTTACGTTGTTTCTTGTGATTCTTTCTATCAATAAAAAGATATCTTTTCACAACGTCTGTGAGGCTTAAGATTTGTTGTCTGTATCTCGCAAAGAGAGGTGACCCCCCAAAAAAAGGTGTGTCTGGGATATGTCACTAAATTGCATCTGTTCTACAGTTCAGGAGATATGCGAAGTGTACAGTATCCCTTCATTGACATTACACCCAGGTTCACTCTGATCTGGAGTGGTTGTACCTGGTGGGGTGCCAGTTATGTGTCAAATAGAACTAGTTTTCTGAGTATGACACTAAATTGCATCTGATGTTGTGGTTACAGTTCTGGAGGTCTGAGGAGTGTAGATTACCTGCAAGGGTTCCATCTATGGGCTGGTTTAAAAATTATTTGTATTCGATGGAAAATAAAACCCTCTTAAGCAGTACAAAATAAAACCTCTTACGAAATTAGTACAAGCCCGGTGAGCTGAGGCTGAAGGATATGCCGATTGCACATTAGCAGGGGAGTAATCCCCACCCCATCAACGAAGGTCCTAGATATGACACAAAACTTTTGAGGCTCCAGTATTGCGGGAGTTTTGGGCAATGCAAAGTACCCCTTCATTACCATTCTTCTCAAGTTCACTCTGACCTGGAGTGGTTGCACCTGATAGAGTCTTATCTATTTGTCAAATAGAATTGTTTGATATTTAAAATGAGTGCAAACAAATGACTTATTCAAAATTGAATTGTTTTAAATAAAACTGATAATTTAACGGTTCGTAAACAAATGCCTGATGTTTAATAGAATTATTAGTGTTGGAACTATTTAACTATGGGAAAAAATGACCTGAAACTGGTTTCAAAATGTCACCAACAAATCATATATGATATATATGTATAAAGAGGATTTGGCATTAAATAACCTACAATGGTTGATATGTCATAAAACCCAATCAAACCAAATCCTATATATTTAATATATATGTATAAAGAGGATTTGGCATTAAATAACCTACAATGGTTGATATGCCATAAAACCCAACCCAACGAAATCATATATATTATATATATATGTATAAAGAGGATTTGGCATTAAATAACCTACAATGGTTGATATGCCATAAAACCCAACCCGACGAAATCATATATATTATATATATATGTATAAAGAGGATTTGGCATTAAATAACCTACAATGGTTGATATCCCATAAAATCCAACCAAACCAAACCATATATATTTAACGTATGTGTATAAAGGGGATTTGGCATTTAATAACCTACAATGGTTGATATGCCATAAAATCCGACCAAACCAAATCCTGTATATTTGATATATATGTATAAAGAGGATTTGGCATTAAATAACCTACAGTGGTTGATATGCCATAAAACCCAACCAAACCAAATAGAAAAAGTACGGAAAAATTGTATACATGAACATACAATAAACCTGATTCCCTAAACATTTAGACATGAACTAACCCCGCACGACTTGTCATCCTGGTAAAATCACTCAGTCAATCTAGTGACATACAATTTTGGCTTTATAATAACCTGTTTTCACCATGTACTCGTTGTATAATTGTTATCGAGGAACGAAATGGACACGTTAGCCAGAGTTCAAACCTTGGACGGGGCTGTTTGTTTTTCACATAACGCTTATAGACTTGGGAAAGGTATGTATCAAACTGTTCTCCCTCTAGTTCTGTGAAATAGTATGGCAGACTGGGCTCTTTAACCTTGGTATGGCAACCGATTTAGAGGAAGGAAAACTTGCTATCTATTAAACAATCCAAGGTGCCCCGTAATTTACTTAGCGTTTGTGCTTAGATGTGGCACAAGACCGAACGAATGGGGTAACCAGTGAGACTCGAACTCACTCGTGAAGGTTTGCCAGTCTTACTTGTTAACCATTGTACCATCCAAAGCTCCCCGAAATTTATTAATCGTTTTTCTGTTTAGATGTGGCAGAAGACTATAAGAATGAGGCACCCAATGAGACTCCAACTCACTCCTAAAGGTTTGCTAGTGTTGCTTGCTACCCAATGCACCCCCCCGAGGCGATAGGTAAATAGTAGGAACTCTGTAGTCTTTAACCTTGGAACAGTAACCAGTAGAGGAGAAGGAAAGCTCTGTTAAAATCGTTTTAAAAATTAAGCTTGTGTCACATCCTGCTTGTGCGGAGAAGTTATGTATATATATATATATATATATATATATATATATATAGTTCGTTTTTTTTTTTTGTTTTTTTTACCCCGGGTTTATGAAAAGTCAAACTGAGGGTGGGGTGATTTATTTAGTTCTAGGATATAAAATTGATTTAAACCTTCCTTATGTAGGTTTATTCTGTATAACCGTATAAATGAAATATTTATTGTTTAACTAAATTTTAGACGAAGGTCTACGTGGAATAGAAAATACAATTACCATTCCAAGATTTTTTTGTTTGATTTTATGTTGTTTTTTTTTCATTGTTAGATTCATTCCAATTTTGTTACTTTCTTTCTTTCTTTCTTTCTTTCTTCCGTCTTATTTCAATACAACAGAATCTATTAACAATCAATATGGTGCAGCATATCTAATCACCCATCTATTCCGTTTCTTTCTCTCTTTCTCTCTCTCTCTCTCCATCTTTCTCTCTCTCTCTCTCTCTCTCTCTCTCTCTATATATATATATATATATATATATATATATATATATATATAGCTAAGACGTTATCTTTTTTGAAAAAAAAATTCGATCATTTGTGACATCATGATATTTTGAAATGGAACGCTTTTAACGATAAGAGAACCCTGAAGATGGTTTAATAAAAAAAACCGATACATTGTCATATTATCACATATAAAAAATACATCCCTAGAATATTCTTTTGAATGTTTATACACACACACACACACACATACACCCCCCCCTACACATACACACACACACACACATATATGTGTATGTGCTGCAGAAAAGGAACATCATCTTTTTCGAAAAGCAACTAAATTTTAAAAGGTGAAGGGAAATACATATCATCATCATTGGAAGTAGCAAATTAGCGCAATGGAAGTATACGACGAGACACGACTGGGTGGGAAAGGTGATCCACTGGGAACTGTGCAAGTGATTGAAATTTGACTATACTACCGAATGGTACAAGCACAAACCTGAATCAGTCCTGAAGAATGAAACGAGCAAACCTCTCTGAGCTTTTGAAATACAAAGAGATAACCTAATCCCGGCAAAATACCAGAACGACAGATAATTAACAAACAAACAAACAAAAAAACTTGCCGTATTGATTATATGATAATTACGTATACAATTTGGTAAATATGCTTAGGAGGTAGTATTTACCGTATGTACACGAGTAATCAACAACTTTTTTGAATGAAAGATCCCTAATTTTTAGTCACGAGAAGGTGTTTTCTAATATATTGTTTGTAATAAACAACTGTGAGATTTCAAGTGATCAAAAACATATTTCGTACAATGTTTTTGAGTTAAAGAATTCGCCGTAAAAAGTCGTTCATTAAACCAGTATACAGACTATATGTATGGGTTTTTTTTACAAATATTTTTGCAAAAATCTTTTTCAGATAATTTTTTTTTATCTAACTTTTTAAAATGATTTTTTTCGAATAATCTTTATTCACGTAATTTTCTTTCGAACAAATTCGTTTTCAATTCATTCAAATACATTTTCTTTCATTTAAATCACGTTTTATTTTTAATAATATATTTTTGTTTTTCATTTTAATAACGTGTACTTTCCAATAACATTCAATTCAATATTTATTTATTTATTTATCTATTTATTTATTTATTATATGTTTGTTTATTTGTCAATTCAATCCACATTTTCAACATTTTTATTTTGCTATTTTCGAATTCATTACAGTATTTTTTGAATTTACGTAGACGATGGAAAATTATTCTGAATTTATCTATATATCATTTTTATCAATTTAGTTTTGCCTTGTTTTCTCACAAAAAAGCAGAAAAAAAAAGAAAAGCGATTTTTTAAATATGAAAAATAAAAAAAAACTATGTATTACGGCAGACGATCATAACTGCGGCCATTTTGTTTTATTCTATTCTTCCATTGTAAACAATGTATCTTGTCGAGAAAAATAACTTTCGCTTTGAGTTTTGGTATTTACTTTTAATTTTATTGATGTTTATGTCTGCGATTTGTCGTCATTTTAGCTTCGTTTTGTTTTGTCATGACTGTTTTGTTTTTTGTATCTGTTGATTATTTTTTAAAACACTTCTTATTGTAAAAAAAGAAAAAAAAAAAAGAAAAATATAAGATATCAGAAAGAAAGGCTGAATTCCATCCACTAAGTGATCATTATTTTTTTCAAGTACAGAGAAAAACAAATACGATTCGATTAGATATGACGTCGAATATTTCTCAACAAAAATATACTTTTTTTTACGAAATAAGCATACTTTTATGAATGATAATGACTGAAATAGCGGAATGACGTAGGAACATATATATATATATATATATATATATATATATATGAGTGTGTGTGTGTGTGTGTGTGTGTGAGTGTGTGCATGATAAATACAAGCATTACTTTTACACTGTTTAATTTAATCTTTTATATATTTTTTCTTCATATATATATATATATATATATATATATATATATATATATATATATATTATAAAAGCGTTGCTTGTCACTAAATCACTTTGTTAGTTTGTGGCGGACCAAGTGCAATAAAATATGGAAAGTGCTCAATATCTAGGATCGCAGAAAAACTTCCGTGACATTATATATATATATATATACATACATATATATATATATATATATATATATATATATATATAGTGGTACTCCTGGTGTCATGGTTACCGTCACAGAAAATGGACACGGTGACCCGAATTGAAAACCTGGATGAGGCGGTTAGCATTTAGTAAAGACATTTATCTAACAATTCCCTTCAAGAAAAATGGATAAATAGCAAAGCAGACTGAACTCTTTAAACTTAGAATGGCAAACTGTCTCAGTAAAAGTAAACGCTGGCTTTAACCTGTTAAACACCCTCCTTATTCGGAGGAGTTGGTATATATACCAACCCCTATATACGAGGATCATTAAATAAGTTTCCAGATTTTTTCGTATGGGCACTTTTATTGATAGTACATACATGAAACTCTAGTCCCCTTCGAAGTAATCTCCTCTGGCTGCAATGCACTTGATGTACCGTTCCAACAACTTCTGCAAGGCCTCATGGAAGTCCTCTTGTGTGAGCGTGTCAATGACCTTCGTCACAGCCTCTTTCATCCCCTCAATTGTCTCATAACAACAGCCTCTAAATTTAAGGAATAACCAAAATCTCTTCCTTAACTCCCTTAAAACCTCAACATAGTAAACCTAAACCTAACCCTTTGGCTTATCAACTGTGGTGTATTGACTTCCTTACTCCTGCCACACCTCTCATCATCCCTCACTGCCTTCCTTGAATCTCTTATGCCACTCAAAAACTCATGCTTGATTCATGCAAGAGGCTCCAAAAGCAGTCTGAAGCATTCCATACGTTTCTGTGGCATCACTTTTTCCAAGTTTAAAACAGAATTTTATTGCATATCGTTCTTCTAAAGTGTCCTCACGTCCAGATTGGATTTTTGAAATTCACCAGCTGTGACAATCAGGCTTTAGTAGGGTGTATTCCATTTGCTGCTGTTGCTGTTTATTTGAACCTGGAATCATAAAAACTTGATCAGTCATCTTATAAGATGTATAGCAATCACATAGTGAATTTTCAAGTCTGGAAACTTATTGAAGGCACCACGTATATATAATTTCGTCGAAAACGAGGAATGGTTCGAAATCTCTCGATGAACTAACGGAACGTGGATTATGAACAATGTTTCTAATATCAGGTGACGTATTTTAAAGAAACGAACGCTGATTCAGAGATCAAACGGCCAATTTTTCTTGTCATAAACTTCCACCTTTTCTTGTTGTACAAATTTTCCAAATTTTTATATATTTTTACACTTTTTATACATCCATCTACACTTAACATCACTAATAAAAAACCCTCACAGCCCTGATGATGGTTCAGCAGAACCGAAACGCTATAGTGTCGACTGACTTTGTTTCTCTTTAAATCCCTACTTTCTATTTGGATTACTTGTCAATTTTCTTCACAAATTGTCGGATTACTATCCATTATTTTCTTCCATATATATATATATAAAACACAACAATAGCACTAAACAACTTACATTTGCTAACTTACATTTGCCGATATAAGGAAGATTCTCACAGATAATACGATAATTATATATAAAAACAATTATAAAAAAACGTTTATAAATCTTTGAAGCAATATGCATGAGAAATAAACAAAGAAACGTAAATAAAATAACATTTAACACAGGCAACAACGTATTAAATATGAACCGGTTAGTTGCTTAATTTTAGTAATATTTTTTGTTAATGTTTGGATACTAAACATAGTTTTCCGTTTAGTGTTTTAAAAATGATAGTTAAAATACATAATAATCAACACAGAAAAATTGTTGAATCTTGCATTATTTCTAATTTTATTACTACCAAACAACGATCGTGTTTGAACTTATTTCTGGTAATCAAAATTTGTTCGAAGTAGATTTGGTAGGGTTTTATGACATATCAACCATTGTAGGTTATTTAATGCCAAATCCTTTTTATACATATATATTAAATATGTATGATTTGGTTTGGTTGGGTTTTATGGCATCTCAACAATTATCGATTATTTAATGCCAAATCCTCTTTATACATATGTATCAAATATGTATGATTTAGTTTGGTTGGGTTTTATGGCATATCAACCATTGTAGGTTATTTAATGCCAAATCCTCTTTATACACATATATTAAATACATATGATTTGGTTTTGTTGGGTTTTATGGCATATCAACCTTTGTAGGTTATTTAATGCCAAATCCTCTTTATACATATATATTAAATATATATGATTTGGTTTGGTTGGGTTTTATGGCATAGCAACCATTGCTGGTTATTTAATGCCAAATCCTTTTTATACATATGTATCAAATATATATGATTTGGTTTCGTTGGGTTTTATGGCATATCAACCATTGTAGGTTATTTAATGACAAATCCTCTTTATACATATATATTAAATATATATGATTTGGTTAGGTTAGGTTTTATGGCATATCAACCATTGGAGGTTATTTAATGCCAAATCCTTTATATATATATATATATATATATATATATATATGATTTCTAAACGCTATATTATAACAATGAAGACGAAAACAATACTCAAAATATTCTAATTGATAAAAAAAGTTTTTTTTTCTATGAGTGATCCACCAATTAAAAACTTCTTTGGGTGACTTTAAATTCCCTAATCTTCAGAAATTTATTATTACCGATTCAACAACCACCTGCTAGCTCAATAAAGTGGTTTTCTGGAATCAAGCTTTGATGAAAATTAATAAATTTTGATTTCTCAGTCATTACAGTCCACCAGTAAAAGCCTTGGTATTTGCAATAGTATCGATTGGTTTTATGGCATATCAACTTGAAACACTTTAACTGTGTGCCTAAATTGAATTAATGGCTTTATATGGCAATACTTCGAAACATTTGACAGTGTGTAAATGAATAAATAGTCTGGAAGAAAATTATTTGTCGTAAATAGCGATTTACCTAGTGGGTAGAGTGTTCGCCAATGGTCCGGGAGACCCGGGTTCAATCCCAGGTCGCTTGATACCTCCTTTCTTAACACTCAGCAATATAAGGTGCGTATCAAAGGTAAAGTGGAGCAGTCAAGGGAAAGGAGTAGCGCCCTCATTTACATCTTGGTGTAGTAGCTATTGAAAAGGGAGCCTTCTGGTCACCCTAGACTAGAGTCGCCAACATGACTTTTACTTTTTTTTCACTGCGTGTAAAGAAATGATTGATAGTGAATACAATTTTTTAGTGTTTACTAGCTATATTTGCAGCCATTTAACTGTGTGCAAACAAATTAGCTCTTTTTTCAAAATAAAATTACCTACAACTTATTTATATACACGTTCTATCTATGTCCATTTAGATATTTGCAAATTAGTGGTTGATGTTTAATTAAATGTTTAGTTTCGGTTTCGGTTTCTTTGTTTAATGGCATATCAACTCTTTTTAGGTTATTTAATGCCAAAGCCATTCTCCTAGAAGAACAGTATTGTTACTATTTAACCCATAGTTGGGAGGATAAGGGGGTTCATACCTTTCCCAATAGTATTTTCCCGAAAGTGAACGTAATAGCGCGATTGGAGGACGAACTCGCGTACTACGATTCCGCAGTCCATCGCTTTAACCATTACACCACGAGGACACCCCTAAATGTCTAGTGGTACATAGCAAAACTTGAAACCATTTAACTGTGTGCAAATAAATGATCTCTGACTCGTTAAGAAATTTTTACCAACAAACTATTCGTTTACAAATCATAAAAGAGGTTTAGTCAAAAAATGCATTTTTCTTTAGTACAGAAATAGTTACCGACACCGAAACATATATAAGGTGCAAACGATACATTTCCAGACTTTTTTCGTATGGGCATTTAAAACTGTCGTAGACTCTTGAAAATTCACTATGTTATCGCTATACATCTTATGAGATGACTGACCAATTTTTATGATTTCAGGTTCAAATCAACAGCTACGGTAGCAATTGGAATACACCCTACTAAACCCTGATTGTCACAGCTGGTAAATTTCAAAAATGCAATCTGGACGTGTGGACACTTTAGAAGAACGATATGCAATAAAATTCAGTTTTAAACTTGGAAAAAATGATGCCACAAAAACTTATGGAATGCTTCAGACTACTTTTCGACCATCTTGCATGAATCGAGTGGCATAAGAGATTCAAGGAAGGCAGGACGTCGGTGAGGGATAATAAGAGGCGTGGGAGGAGTAAGGAAGTCAATACACCAGAGTTGATTGGCCAAAGGGGAAGGGTTAGGGTTACTATGTTGAGGTTGTAAGGGAATCCAGGAAGAGATTCCTATGGAAAAGGTCAGAACTCTTCGAATCGGGTCAGTGGTATTTCCACCAGGGCAATGCAACAGTCCACAACTCCATCCTTGTCACAGACTATTTGACCAAAATAGGCATCAAGACAGTTCCTCATCCTCCCTATAGTCCATACCTTGCTCCCCGTCGTTATGAGACAATTGAAGAGATGGAAGAGGCTGTGACGAAGGTCATTGACACGCTAACACAAGAGGACTTCCATGGGGCCTTGAAAAAGTTGTTGGAACGGTACAAGAAGTGCATTGCCGCCGGAGGAGATTACTTCGAAGGGGACTAGAGTTTCATGTGTGTACTATCAATAAAAGTGCCCATACGAAAAAAGTCTGTAAACTTATTGTATGCACCTCGTCAGGGGCATCTTTGGTGGTGTAATGATTAGAAAGCTTGCCTAGCAAGCCTACACAAGTGAGTTCGAGTCTCATTGGATGCCCCATTCATTCGACCTTGTGCCATATCGAAACAAGGAGCTACGTAAATTACTATATCATGTATTAAAAGGAAGCTGGTTCTCTGTGGATTATATCCCTACTTCTTAACATCGTCACCATTTCTTTCAATCGCAATGTTTCACATTTGAATGAGAGTATGTATCCAAGCCTCGTAAAATTCTATTGACTGTTCTTTGAGACACTTCTTCACTGCAATTTTCATTTACTCGTTTCTATAATGTTTGCCTCTTATGTACCCTTGCCATGATATGGCTATTTGGGAAACGTACATCGATTGTCCATAACTCATTTAGATAACATGTATACATAAAGAACATAGGAATCTCGAAATTCGAAAACGCGTAACGACTTCTTTTTTCAGGTACGAAACCTTTTTATTACTTTTGAGTTAAAGGTTTCGACATAAGGATGAGAGACACAATCTTTTTATGCTGGCTTCTTCATCTGGCCCCTATCTCGTGCGGCACCCATGGCGCGCAAATTCGTCTCGCCTCAGCGAGCCCCAAAAGTCGAACCCCCTCGTTCGACGTCTAGTTTCAACTCTCTATGCTTTCTTCGAAATCCCCAAAATACCCCGTGCGTTTTCGGTGCGTGACGTCACTCGCACTCCGTCAACCTGTTCCTCATCTTGGGCTATTGTGACATCTCTGAGTGATACGTTTGGTCTGCGCGCGCACGCGTTAACACCTGCATCAAGTTTGCACCTAACTAACCCATGTGCTAAGCCGAAAGCATGAACTAAACCCATAGGCATGAACCGAAATCCCTCGGCCATTATGTTACACTTTAACCCTCTTTCATCGGGCCGAAGATATGATAGATATTATGCTAGTGACGAGGAAGTAAAAACTGCAGTGATGAAGTGGCTCAAAAAACAGTCAACAGAATTTTTGAATTGGCATTAAATAACCCATAATGATTATTATGTCATAAAATGGCATTAAATAACCCATAATGGTTATTATACCATAAGATCCAACCAATCAGCCAATAAATGGATGCACAAGTGTCTGCCGAGAGCAAAACTTACATAAATCAACTCTGTGAGGATACGGGATGCAATTTAGAAGACCCGCCAAGTGCGCTGGATGATAGGGACAGATAGTGTGATGGAATTAGAGAACTTCGTACAATCGGAATGACAAGATCATTATTATTATTATTATTATTATTATTATTATTATTATTATTGGGTGGGCCATAAAAGAAATATGAAAAAAAAAGCTTTTGCTGTCGTCTCTGCGCAAACACTTTTGCAATTACTGGTTTGTGGGTGGTCTGCCATACTACTAGGGGTTTTAAATCTGTACACTAATACATCGGGGGTGGAGCGGGGGGTCATAGAACCCCACACTTTCCCTTCTCATCCGATTCGAACAGATACAAAGAGAGAGAAGATGTCATTTATAGATTAGATGATGTGTTGATCTCGGCTAAGATAAAAGAGGAGCTACAAGAGGAAAAAAAAAAGATTGAGGTCTGGAGGCGATAAAACGAATAATAACTGAAAAAAGGGGATATTTGCAAAACCACAGAACGAAACAAAGTTTTGCCAGACATCATTGAAAGAACTTGACAGGAAAAATAATCATAGTGAGTTATAAAAAAAGAGTATGAATTGAATTTCCTGACAGAAATAATTAAAAAAAATTACTTAATACGCTGGCTGAAGTATTAATATAGGAAATAACACTGCGAAAGCACATGTCCTCTTAAGACTCTCTCTCTCTCTCTCTCTCTCTCTCTCTCACTCTCTCTCACGCACACACACACACATTTATCTATATATCTAGCGTATGTGCTTATATATATATATATATATATATGTATACATAAGTACATACACATACAGACACACACACACACACACACACACATATATATATATATATATATATACGAGGATCATTAAATAAGATTCCAGACATTTTTTGTATGGACACTTTTATTGATAGTACACACATCAAACTCTAGTCTCCTTCGAAGTAATCTCCTCCGGCTGCAATGCACTTGTTGTACCGTTCCAACAACTTCTCCAAGGCCCCATGGAAGTCCTCTTATGTGAGCGTGTCAATTACCTTCGTCACATCCTCTTTCATCGCCTCAGTTGTCTCATAACGACAGCCTCTGAGCTTAGGGAATAAGCAAAAGTCACCGGGAGCAAGGTCTGGACTATAGGGAGGCTGAGCAACTGTCTTGATGCCCATCTTGGTCAAATAGTCTGTGACAAGGATGGAGTTGTGAACTGGTGCATTGTCCTGGTGGAAATTCCACAGACCCAATTTGAAGAGTGCTGGCCTCTTTCGACGGAATCTCACACGATGTATAGCAATAATATACTGAATTTTCAAGAGTCTTTGCCAATTTTAAATGCCTGTACCAAAACATTCTGGAAACTTATTGAAGGCACCACGTATATTAGATCTTCATTCAAAAAAAAAAAAAATAAGACAGCATTTTCCCCAGATGTTTTTCATAAACTCTGCATGGTTTACAGCAAAAAATATTCTAATATTGCAGAAATATTTCTTTTCAGACTATTCAAAATGGCCGCAAATAAAACTGAGCGTTGCAGGCTTGAACAGAGGTCTGTCATCAAATTTTTAATGGCCGAAAATTGCAAACCATGTGAAATTTACCCGAGAATTTGTGATGTATACAGAGAAACATGTTTTAGTAAAGAAAAATTGTTTGCAAAT
Source organism: Sepioteuthis lessoniana (assembly GCA_963585895.1). Classification (NCBI taxonomy): domain Eukaryota; kingdom Metazoa; phylum Mollusca; class Cephalopoda; order Myopsida; family Loliginidae; genus Sepioteuthis; species Sepioteuthis lessoniana. The sequence continues at coordinate 3,133,227 of OY757942.1, forward strand.
GGACTAAACATGTCGAAAAGACACTGATTCTCCGTTAAAAAAGTTATTGCCACAGCAAAAAAAGGTCATGCTGACAGTCTTCTATTTTCAATGGCATATCAGCGTTCATGGGTTATTTAATGCCAAAGCCATCCTTCTAGAAGAACATAGCTGGGAGGATAAGGGAGTTGATACCTTGGCCAAGTGTATTTGCCCGAAAGTGAACGTTATAGCACGACTGGAGTTCGAACTCGCTTACTA